>CM053612.1:8859580-8885724 GCA_028646535.1 Procyon lotor | reverse complement strand
CCCTCCGATTTCCCCCCATTCACCTTTCCCTTCCTTCTCACAATGCCCTCCATGTTTTTCCTTATGCTCCACATGTAAGTGAGACCATAAGATAATTGACTCTCTCTGTTTGACTTATTTCACTCTGCATAATCTCTTCCAGTCCCATCCATCTTGATACAAAAGTTAGATATCATCCTTTCTAATGGAGGCATAATATTCCATTGTATATATGGACCATATCATCTTTATCCATTCATCTGTTGAAGGGCATCTTGGTTCTTTCCACAGTTTGGCAATTGTGGTCATTGCTGCTATGAACATTGGGGTACATGTGGCCCTTCTTTGTAATGCAGTCAGATTCTTTTTAAATCAAAGTGTAGAGGGCTGTGAGGTGAATGGATTGAAGTGGGGGAAGGATATGGGAATTGGTGGCAGGGAACCAGTTAGGAAGCTAGTGCAGTAAGTATAGTAATAGAAGAACAAGAATGATGCTTGATTTAGGTGGACAGGAGGCTCAGGAGGGAGACACCAGATGGAGTGATAAGGCAGGATCTATAGGACCATGATTGAGTGGATGTTGGGGATGATAAGGCAAAAAAATTGTCCCAGATCAGTATTCTGCTCAGGTTTTGTGCAACTAAGAGATGGTGGTACACTTAAACAGAGGGCAATCATATAATTCATCACCCAAGGCTGTCCAAAGGGACAATTTTGAGAGTGAATGGAGGAACCATTAATAATGACACATGTCAACAACAAGTACAACCCAGAAATCCAGGTCAGTCTGGGACATGGGGACAGTCAAAACTGGAGGAAAATAGAAAACACTGGAAGGGCGATCAGGTTTGGGAGAAAGATGGTGAGTTTGTTTGGTCTCTTAACCACTACCTTGGCTTCTCTGCCCAGATACCCCCAATCAGTAGTCCCTCAAGTAGTCATGTGTTTCTCTTTCCATGCTGCTTCTTTCGGCAGAAAGTATGTGTTGCCTTCCTAAATAGCCTCTTCTCAGCAACACACACACACACACACACACACACACACACACACACACACACACGTTTGCACAGACTTGTTTTAAACAGCAAGAAAAATCTCTATTTATAGCACTCGTTAGAGGAAGGAAGATCCATGAAGAGGCTATGCAATCAGAAGGTTGGGAAACAAAAAAAAAAAAAGGTTGAGAAACAGTATTTCCTGTCACAGTGTGGTCTTCTCCTTATTTAAAGATCACTAATCTCAATGTAGCCTGAATTCTCTCTCGTGGCAGATTGGTTTCTCAAACCAGTTGTTTGACCAGTAGAAAAAAAAAATAACTGATCTTATTTCTGATTTTTGTTTGCTGGTTTTGTCTTGATTTGTATAAATAATATTAATACTGTTGTTTGGGGAAATATACTGCATGGATAATAGTGACTTCAATCACATTTTGTGAGATTGTTGGTATTTTTCATTTTTAAATGTATATGTTTTGTTAATAAGTAAACTATGCAATTAAGTTATTTTAAAGAATTTATCAAATTTTAGAATAGTTCTAGATTTACAGAATTATTGCAAAGGTAGTGCAGAAAGTTCACTTATACCTCATACCCAGATTCCTCTATTTTTAATGTCTTACATTAGCTTGGTACATTTGTCATTGTTATGGAGCCAATATTGATACATTTTTATTAAATTCCATACTTTGCTCAGATTTCTTCAGTTTTTTTCCTAGTATCTTTTATTTTCTGTTCCAGGACCCCATATTACATCCAAAGTGTTATCTCCTCAGGCTTGGGTATGACACTTCCTCAGACTTTCCACTTTCTTGATGACCTAGACAGTCATCAGATAGTTGTGCAGGTATTTTACTGTATGCTCTTTAATCAGGATGTGTCTGATGTTTTCCTCACGATTAGACTTGGAGTAATGTGTTTGGGGGAGGAAGACTACAGGGGTCAAGTGCCATTCAAGGGCACATCATATCAAGGGTACATACTGTCAATCTGACTTATCATTGTTGATATCGATTATGATCACGTGATGAAGTTGTGTATATTTTTGATTAGGTAATATACGCCCTTGATACAAAATTTGAAACATTCAAATTTAAAAGTCTTCTCACCCTGCCCCCTGCTCCCAAAACACACACGGGTTGCCTTACTAAAATAACCACTTCTAATCCTTGAAACTAGTGAATATGTTACTTTATGTGGCTAAAAGGAATTTTGCAGGCATTGTTAAATGCAGGATTTTGAGATGAAGAAATAATCCTAGATGATCCTGATGCTTCTTGTACTGTTATGTGCAGGCTTTTTGTTCTATTCGGCGGCTAAAATTTCTTACATGCCTCTAGAGCACCCTTCCAGAGCTGTTTCTGTTCACAGATAGTTGTCTAATTCTTGATCCTTATGAGGGAATGGAGGCTGATATTTTCTATGTCACCATTTTTGTGACTAGTTTTTAGTATAACACACTGATCCGATTGCATTTCTCATTAATTAAATGAGTATTTTCTACTAAATGTCCTCATCCACTTTGTATTTTCATCTTCCTACATGTGTTGATGTTAGTAAATGTCAAGAGACTCTCTAAATCTTGAAGAATCGCATTGCAGAAAGAATATTAGGAATCCCCTGAATTACTTCCAGCCCTGCTTATTTCCTATAATTTTGGTTATTATGACTTAATGAGATGCAGTGGCAGGTTTATTTACCATTTGGGTTTATTCATTTATGCAAATGCATTAAAATTGTACAAAGAGTTTTTTTTTTTTCTTGCAAGTTGATTAGGCCTTATAATTTTAAAGAAAAAATATCAGGGAGTCTTTTCCTCTTGCGTTTGGTCCTTTAATTCAACTTTTCTAAACAGTACATGTGTCTAAACCCAAAGCATTGCACCTTGAAATATTTCTACTCTGGAAAACCCACTGGCAGATCATAAATACCTTCAAAACTTGGAATAAAGCAACTTTTAGTCTCCCTATTTCCATAAAAACGTAAATGGAAGTACAAATCAAATGATGATGAACTATTGATTCCATAAAATGTCAAAGAGCAGAAAGGTGTGTGGGGACCATATAACAGTACCTGTCTACATCTACAACATTGTTTTCACAGGCCAATTCCAGGTACATTATAAAAGCACCTAATTTAAGCCTGGGATAATCCTGGGGTATAGATATTAGTATTATCTTTATTTCACACACACACAAAATTTCACAAATGACAATTCAGAGTCTCAGAAAGGTTAGTAAGGGTCATATGACTATTATGTGACAAAACCAGGTCTATGAACTCACTTCTTCTAGACTTTGTCCAAAGTACATGCTTCAATCAGCATGCCATGCTACTGTGGTAAAAAATTCCAATTTACTGGACATGTGGCCTTGAAGAAAAAAAAAAAAAGTGAGGCATTTCTTTAAAAATGGTAGTCCTTACTGTTGTTACTATTTTTTTTAAGATTTTATTTATTTATTTAACAGAGAGAGAAATCACAAGTAGGCAGAGAGGCAGGCAGAGAGAGGGGGAAGCAGGCTCCCCGCTGAGCAAAGAGCCCGATGTGGGGCTCGATCCCAGGACCCTGAGATCATGACCTGAGCCGAAGGCAGAGGCTTTAACCCACTGAGCCACCCAGGTGCCCCTGTTGTTACTATTTTTATCCCAACCTCATCACCATTGTCATCATGAAATATAATTGAAAGCTGCAGTTCTCTGTATTCTCATATCTCTTTCAAAATGTGCAGTTCTAATGAGTTCACACTAACCAAATGTTCCAATACCACCTTATTAGTTGGTTTTCAGTGTGATATAGCTTAATCATTAACTGTTATGAAATATGACTTATAAATTCAGTTGTTATTCTCTTAATGAATACTCACTTTGGGGGCCATGGTTGTTTCAGGGAGACTTTGACCTATTTAGAGATGGTACTGTAACTTTTCTTAAATAACAGAATAAAATGTATTTTCATGGGCTCATCTCTGAGTTCCTTGGTACCCTTAGTGTTTCTGGTATTTATTCCATAACTGGAAACTTTATCAAAGCCTCAGAAGACTACAATCTGAATTCATATTCATGACCTTCTCTTTATTCTCTTAGCTCTTTATTAAATGTCCAAAGTAAACACAAAAGCCCAGCCTGATGTAACAACTTTAAGAGGATGTCAAATATTTCCAGTTTCTGTGATATTCAAGCAGAAGGTGTCCAGGAAGGGAGGAAGTGTTAACTATACCGAGAGAGGAACCAGGGCCTGGTAGCTTTCTGGCTGAAGATGGGATGAAGACCTCGAATCCCATGGTGTTAGATAATCCCAGTCAGCTGATCGTGAGGGATCCCATGATCCCCTCCTCAGAACCCCTCCCTCAGGTTTGATGATTGGCTAGGATTGCTCATAGAAGTCAAGATAGCATTGTACTTATTATTAGTGGCTTATTATAAAAGATACAACTCAGGAACAGCCATGTGGCAAAATATGGGAGAAGGGGCATGGAGCTTCCATGCCATTTCCAGGCACACTACCTGGTCTTTCTGGTGACCAGCCCCAATCCTGAAGCTATCTAGGGGACCTCAGTCACCAATTATTTTATTAGTTTACCAAAAACACTGTCTTCATTCTGGAGATTCTAATGGTGTGCCAGAGATAAAGACCAAGTATTTACTTTGTGTTAGATCACAATTGCCATACATACTGACAGAAAAGCCTGAGAACCAAGAACTATCTCTTTGAGGTTCCTCAGGGAGTGCCAAATTTATTAAACTTTATTTTCTGAGAAGAAACTCTTCTCATATCTTTCATCACCACCAGAGATTTCTGTATCTATATGCTAGCTTGAGAAGCCAACTGTGGTTCTAAAAGGTTACTGGATTCACAGGTTAGGTTCTCTGGAAGCAGATGCTGAGAGAGAGTTTGGGGTGCAAGACGTTTAATTGGGTATCAATACCTATGTGATGAAGGAGGAGGGTAGCAGGTTAGAAGTTAAACTGTGGTCCAGAATTGACAAAGTCTTGACCAGCCATTCTGGAAGCTTTGGATTAAATATTGGCCACTAGGGGCACATTCCATTGGGTCAGAATGACTGGGACTTTATTGTTTCACCTTGATTAGTCACCACATGCAGTCTTCCCTGGGAAATGTGTGACTTTGAGGGAGTCAGGTTTCTGCACTTGAGCCAAACCTTAAAGGCATAGTTCAAAGGCCTGAGAGTCCAAGCATGAAGACTTGGGAGCAGGGAGTGCTGAGGACAGAAGATTGATGTCACAGCTCAGTCAGTCAGGCAGAGAGCAAATTCAACCTTCCTTTGTCTTTTTGTTGTGTTTGGGGAATCGTATTTGGGGGATGTATTTGTTATACTCAAGGGATTGGGTGATGTCCACCTACGTTGGGAAGGGCCTTCTGCTTTACTCAGTGTACAAATTGAAATGCTAATCTCTTCCAGAAACACTCTCCCAGAAATGTGCAGAATTAATGTGTAACCCTTGGCCCAGTGAGGCTGACACATAAAATTAATGATCACAGTACCTCTCCCGTGGTTCGTGCTCTCTGATGGGCATTAACTTGTAAAACAAAAATCTTTATACTTCTTTCTCACTCCCATTTGTCCATCTACCCCAGACCTCCTTGCCCCCAAACTTTCCACTGTTTTCTTCTACCTGACCAGCTCTAAAACGAAATTCATCTATCAGAGTGTCCTGTGAAGGACTAAAATGACCTAGCATTTATACTTCTGCCTCAATCAACAGAAGCAGGCTGACCCAGTAAGTGTGTTACCATGGTCTAAGTAGCTCTCCACAGCTGAGGTAGACTGAAAGTACTGACAGAGGATGTCTGCTGATTGCATTCTCCCCTAAATCATCTAATACCTAATTGGACCAAATGGTGACTCACACTAAATGATACAGAAAATCCCAGTTTTTTGGTATTTTGTAAAGAAAAGAAATCAGTCACCTTAGAGATCAGGATCCTGCCATATACCTCTTGCCTAGCTTATGTCATGTTCTTCATAAGGAGAGCCCAGAATTTCCCTTTACCCTTCTCATGAGAAACAAATTGGTGAGAGAGGCACCAAAATCTTTTATAAAGCTTCATACTGGTAGAAGAGAAATAGGCAGCCCAAGCGGAGTCAGTTGCCCCCATGACAGTAAACCAAGACCTAAAAGCAGTTTCAACCTCTCCCAGAAATGTGACCTTTAAACAGTCAATCTGAATTATCCTGATGGGGTTGGGAGGGAAGATGGCGGAAGAGTAGGGGACCCTTGTTTCATGGTTCCTTGACTTCAGCTGGATATCTATCAAATCATTGTGAACACCTGTGAGTTCGAACTGAGATCTGAGAAAAGAACGACTGCAATTTTACAAACAGAAAATTGACCACTTTTTGCAAGCAGCACGAAAAGCCTTCAGGGAGCAAAAGCCACCTAGAGCAACCCAAAGCAGCTTACAGTGAGCCCGGCCACCTGGCAAAGGAGCAGTGCAACTTCACACAGGCAAAGACCCCTGAGAATCAGTGCAGCAGGCCCCTCCTCCCAAAGACCAGCAGACCAGCATATCAGTCAAATACCAAGTGTGTGGATCACTCAGAGCTGAAAAATTCCTGTGCTAGGGTGAAATGGCATATAGAATTCAAGGGTTTTTTTCTCATGAGTCTTTAGCTTTTCAGTTTAAAATTTTCTCTTATTTCCCCCCCTTTTTTTTCCCTTTTCAACTAGTTTCTCATTTTATCAAATCTTTGTTTTTAAGTCTTTTTAAATTTTCATTTTTACACTTACACTTTATAGATAATATATTCCTCATTTTTGGCTTCCTTCCACTGTATTCTACGGTATGTGTGTGTATAGATATAGATATAGATAGAGTTTTTCTTTCTTTACAATTTTGGGATTTACTGTCTTCTAATAAACAGACTAAAACATACCCAGGACCAAGTGGATCACCCTGTTCTGTCCACCTGGGACATTATATTCTCTCTTTCTTTTCCTTTTTTTCTTTCTTTTCTATTTTGGTTCCTGACCTCTTCAGATGTGTCTAGTGTTTTGCTGGGGTCGTGGTTGGTATTTTTTATTTTGTTCTCTCATTCATCTGTTCTTCTCTGGACAAAATGACTAGAACGGAAAATTCATCACAAAAGAGAGAACATGAGATAATATTCTCTGCCATAGCTCTAATCGATATGGATATGAGTAAAACGCCAGAAATTGAATTCAGAATAACAATTATAAAGTTACTAGCTGGACTTGAAAAAAGCATTAAAGACCCCAGAAAATCTCTTAGTGCAGGAATAAAATCTAATCAGGCCGAAATTAAAAATGCTTTAACTGACATGCAGTCTAAAATGGATGCTCTCACAGCTAGGGTAAATGAGGCAGAAGAGAGAGTCTGTGACATAGAAGACAAGATGATGGAAAGGAAGGAAGCTGAGGAAAAGAGAGAAAAACAACTAATGGACCATGAGGGGAGGCTTCGAGAAATTGGCGATACCATAAAGCGAAACAATATTAGAATTATTGGGGTCCCAGAAGAAGAAGAAAGAGAGAGAGGGACAAAATAAAGATTTAATCAAATCATAGCTGAGAACGTCCCTAATCTGGGGAAGGAAACAGGCATTCAGGTCCAGGAGGTGGAAAGAACTCCCCTCAAAATCCATTAATTTTCCTGATCAGCACTAGTGTGATCAGCTGTATAACAAGACCCCTACCCTTACCTTCCCCCTAAAAGATGTTCTGGCTTAAAACAATCTTTTCTTTTGCCAATAATTTTTTGTTCCATCCTCCTTCTGCCTATAAAAGCCTTCCATTTTGTACAACTCTTCAGAGCACCTGTGTATTTACTAGAAGGGATGCTGTCCAATTCATGAAGTGTTGAATAAAGCCAATTAGATCTTCAAATGTTACTCAGCTGAGATTTTGTTCTTTAGTGCTAGGCAATTTCCCTAGCACTGCTAGCAAAAGGGACTGCATTTAAGAGGAGTTCCACATTGCAGTAGAGATAGAATGAGCCAAGGTGCTAGGCCCAGATGACACCAGTAAACTATCAGAAACAGAGCAGGATGGATATGATAATAAGCAGAAGGACCCCTATAGGAATCATCACCCAATCTGGCCTGACATACTAATAGTATACTAATAGTTCATTAGTCATGGGGTTCCAGAGAACAAAATCAATGCATGCCTTACTTAGAAGCTAACTGATTTGTATAACCAGATCCTGTCAACAGAGGCCAAACTTGAGCAGACACAAGAGGGATGGGAACTTTGTTCCTAAATCTGAGTTATTTTGTAGATCCAGGGTCCCATGAATGAAGGAATAACCTGGCATTGCTAAGGAAACACACAAATATATTGTGAGCTTTCTCCTGCGAGCCTTCCCCAAACAATGCTTAAAGCTATTTATTGGGGTAACAGTGCACTGGGAAAAGGTGGCAATCAGAACTTTCAAGCATGAATGGATATGCTTTGAATATCTCATAATGTTGCAGCTGGCATGGAACTCATTCTGGTTTCTGGGGACCTAGAACACAATTATAGTTTATTAGTTATTGGAGCTTATAAGGGTCAGGTGATATACATAGCTCTGACCAACATCTATATCCTGGTAAGTCCAGCTGGACTCTGAAAGCATGGTGTGTGTGTGTGTGTGTGTGTGTGCAGTGCATACTCCACTCTTATTATAAATTCATCCACATTTGGGGTTCTATTTTTGGCTCTCTATTATCCTAAATTTGATCTATTTTTACATGATTATTACACTGCTCCATCTACTCTAACTTATTAAATTTAATATCTACTGTGACTAGCTCTTCTGCTTCCATACTCATCTAAGTTTTGTCCCCCATCCCCCCAGCTGTATGCTCACATCTTAAAATCAGTTTGCAAAATTTAAAAAAAAGTCACATTGTCGTTTTGATTCAGATGAAATTGTATTTATAGATTAATTTAAGAACATTGACATCATTACAGTATGGAGTCTTCCTAAACAAGGACAAGATTTGTCTTTCCATGTATTTAAGTATGGTTTATATCTCTTATTAGAGTTTTAAAGTTTTTTCTGAAATAACCTTTTGTGTTTCTTGTAAAGTTAATTTCTGGTTGTTTTGTCCTCTTACTGCTATTGTAAATGGTATATTATAGCATTATATTTTCTGATTATTGTTTGTAGGTAAGGCATCTATTTATGTATATTAACTTTATAATTAGACACATACTGAAATGATTTCTAATAACTTTTTTGTTGATTATTTTGTTTTTCGGCTGCAACATTATATTATATTCAAATAATGCTAATGCTGATACTGTCTCATCCTTTCTAATATTTATTCTTTTTATTTCACTGACTTATATAATTGCATTGGCTGGTTCTTTTGGGGCAACATTAAACGACAGTGGTGCTAGAGACATCACTAATAACAACATTTTTTTCAGGAGTATGTTTTTTGCAAGGCAATATTATTTTAAGATTTTATTTATTTATTTGAGAGAGAAAGTACACACTCACATACATATGAGAAGGGGGACAGATGGGCAGAGGGGCAGAGGGAGAGTAAGAAGCGGACTCACCACTGAGCAAAGAGCTCAACTCAGGGCTCCATCCCAGGACCTGAGCCAAAGACAGAACCTTAACCGACTGAGGCACCTAGGTGCCCCTCTTTTTTTTTTTTTTTTTTTTTTTTTTTTTAAGATTTATTCATTTATTTGAGAGAGAGTGAGAGCTAGATGGGGAGGGGCAGAAGGAGATGGAGAGAGAAACTTAAGCAGACTCCATGATGAGTGTGGAGCCCCATGTGGGGCTTGATCTCACCACCCTAAGATCATGACCCTGAGATCACAACCTGAGCCAAAAACAAGAGTCAGATGTTTAACCAACTGTGTCACCCAGGCACCCCTGCAAGAATTATTATAAGTGCTTTACTGGATTCATTTAGTCAATCCTCAGAACAATCTTCTAAGAATTCTAGTAAGACAATTTGATTTCAGAGATCATTCTTTTTGGCACAAACAATATTCCTTCTCTTAGTAATTACTTTGTGTGTGTGTGTGTGTGTGTGTGTGTGTGTGTGTGTGTATTTAGTAATTACTTAAATCAGTTCATCTAATGTAGAGCCTCAAAGTGCAATCCATAGACCATCTATATCAGTATCACCTGGAGTTGTAAAAAGTGCAAATTCCTGAGTGGCTCCTCTGTACATACCCTCAAATATTGGGAATGTGACCTAAAATCTTTTTCATTGAGCATTTCTTCTGATTCTTATAAATATTAAGTTTTGAGAGCCATTATTCTGGTATTTCTCTTCCACCACAAATGGGGGTGGTGTTCTGATTTACATTATATAGTTTTTTTTAATTATCATTCCTCTAGCAAATCTGATTTGCATTATTAAGTGGCTGATTTTGTTATTTGTTTTCTTTTTTTTGTTCTTTGTTTTCCTTTCTTTGACTTATTAGTATGGTAAATTATGCATATAAATTTCCTAAATTAGTGTAGTATATTATGTATATAGATTTCCTAACATTGAAGTTTCCCATGGATGTTTGGAGGTAACATGCATGTTCTTGATAGTATTATCCTTCTAAAGTGCTACTGGATTCTTTCTGCCAATATTTTCTTTCAGGATTTTTGTCTTTGTCTTTGGTTTTCTCTAATTTGAATGTGATATGGCTCATTATAATTTTTTTAAATGTATTAGCTTATTTGTTTTGTATCTTCTTGACTGATCTGAGCTTCCTGGATCTATGGTTTAGTGCCTGTAATTAATGTTACAAAATGTTCATCCAGTTTTACTTTAAATATTTTTTCTGTCCTATTCTCTTTATTCCCCTTCTGGTGTTCCATTTATATATATATTTTACACCTTTTGGAATGATTCCACAGTTCTTAGATGTTCCGTTCTGTTTTTTCATTCCTTTTTTTCTGCTTTGCATTTCAGTTTGGGAAGTTTCTTTTGATCTGTCTTTAAAATCACCACGTCTTCCCTTAATCAAGTCAAGTCTACTGATGAGCCCATCCGAGGCCTTTCTTATTCTTATTACAGTGTTGTTGTTTTTTATTTCTAGCATTTCCTTTTATTCTATCCTAGAGTTTCCATTTCTCTGCTTGCCTTACCCATCTGTTCTTACACGTTGTCCTCTTTTTTCATTAGCAGCCTTAATATATTACTCATAGTTACTGAAAATTCACCATCTGATAATAACAAAATTTGTGCCATATCTGGCTCTGATCGTTGTTTTGTTCCTTCAGACTGTGTTTTCATTATTACTTTTTTCTTTTTGACATGTGTTGCAAGTTTCAGTTAAGTGTTGAACATGATACGTTGGGCAATAAGGGACTGAAATAAAGAGGCCTTTAGTGTGAAGTTTTAGATGTGTCTGGCTAGAAGTTAGCCTGTCTTTAATGTCTGCTATCATGATGAGTAGTGGAGACTTCAGTGTCCTCAGGTGTGTGTATTTTGATCTCCCCTCTTGACTTGGGGCTTCCCTAACTACTCCTCAGAGTCTGTGTCTTATAGCTCTTTCAGCTGCCATCTACGTCTGTTATACTGGAGCCCCCAGGGATGAACGGCCTGTGTCTCTGGGCTGTGACCTTTACAACTATTTCTCCAGGTGAATAGATTCTTTCTATTCTGTTTTCTTCTCTGTTCCCTGGCTGCAGCATTCTCAGTTATTTCCTTGAAATTCTGACCCTGCTTATGGTGTTTCTTTGCTCCCTTCAGTGAGGCAGGAGGATTGGAAGAGGCTGGCATGGGAGGAATTATCTTCTCCCTCTAGGATGAAGCTCTGGTGAAGTGATTTCTCCTAGAGAAGTGTCATTTGTTATACAAAAAACTATGGACCTATGTCATGGGTCCATACTCTTCCTCTTTCTGAGCCAGAGCCAAGAGGAGCTCTTTCTCAGATCCTTATCATGAGAAATTGGTAAAGTTCCTGTAACAAAAGCCCGTGAAGCATGAGGGTACCCCCTAAGATGGTGGCCCCCAGAAATTTCTCTCATTCTAGTCCACACTCAGCTTCCAGCAACTTTTCAAAATTACCATTTAAATGTGTTTACAGCTTATGGATTTCAGTGGCTTTTTCTTCAAGCAAGAAAATCTTGGGTCCTGTCTCTCTCTGGATATACTTGTCTTTCTAAAAGTCACAGTGACATCCTGTCTTGAGACCTCAATTCTCTGGTTTTTCTCTGAAAGTCATTGATTTTACATTTATCCAGCTTTTTCTCACTCTAAGAACAGGAGTGACAACTTTCAAACACTTTACATGTCAGAACTAAAACTGAAAGTCCTGGTACATTCACTTTTTCTGCTCCTGATATTTTTCCAAGTAATGCCTGCTTTTTCTTCAAGGAACTGTTCTTTTTAGAATTACTCAGTTGTAATCTTCATGGGTGATTTGATTTTATCCCCTGGATAAGTCATTTAGGCTTCCTTTATTTTCTTTTAGTCTTCTTGGTTACTATAAATATAAATTGAGCAGGCCAATTATAAAAATAGCTTGCTTTATATGCTGATTAACCCACATTTTGAAAAATGAAGTCATTTGCAAATATAAATTTAAACTCTATCCACCCAGATTTAAGAACCTTATCACATTCGGCTCTACACTGAACTCAATGGAAAGTGGTCAGTTGTGCTGAGTATTTGTATCCTAGGTTATTCTCACTGCCCAGAACCATAAGGCAAGAATTCTCTCTACCTGCCCCCCCAAAAAATAAATAAATAACAAAAAAAAAACCCTCTAATCTAATCTTTGTCTACTTTCTAGTATAGTTTCATTAAAAACCACTTTTGATGAATATTAATCCTAAGACTTTATTACTATGCTAAATCAATTGAAATATCATTCAAGTTAATAACAACCAGGTGTATTTAAAAATTAGCAAAATGAAGCATTAATCGAGTTGCTTAGATTTTCATAGTAATTTTTTGCTTAATAAATCTTAACTTTGGTGATCCTTGCTCATTTCCTCCTCTATAAAATGCTACCATACAATTACCTAGAATTGACTCCTGACATGTCACCACTAAATGTTGGGAAGCAAGACACTATGGTAATTCCTGGCATATACTTTGGAGCCAGCCAGACCAGAGCTGAAACACAGCTCTAACATATGGTAAATAAGGACAAGTACTTTTAATCTGTATACCTCATTTTTCTCACATATTAGGTAAGAATTATAGTAGATATCTTCAGGATTGTCATGAATTAAAGCTTAACATTTAAAATGTCATATATGCAATAGATTATCAATAAATGATACAGTAGGCAAGATTTCTAAGATGGCCCTCCACCCTAATGTGACCTGTGAATATGATAAGTTTTTACTGTATTATGTTATATGGCACAGCTGACTTTCAAATAGGGACATCACCTCAGTGGATCTGATCTAATCACATGGATGCTTAAAAGTAAGGGGTTTTCTCTGACTGGTGGTAAAAAAGAAAGTCAGAATGATTTGAAGCACAAGGGGGATTCAATGCACAGTTGCTGACCTGAAGGTAAAAGAGGCCAACATTGCGAATGTACTATATCTTTAAAATGGTTAAAATGGTGAATTTTATGTTATATGTATTTTATTGCAATAAAAACATGGAAGAAAAAATAATTAGACGTGCAACAAGGTAAGAAAATGTAATCCATTATGGGGGATCAGTTAATTGAAACATTTCCCATGGTCACTTGTAAGATTGAACTAGAAGATAGAGACTTTAAAACACTGATTATAAGGACACAAAGAAATGGAAACACATTCCATACTCATGAATGAGAGTAACAAATATTGTTAAAACGTCTATACTACAAACTGGGGGTTTTGGAGGGGAGGAGGTGGGAGTTGGGCAAGCCTGGTGCTGGGTGTTGAGGAGGGTATGTATTGCATGGAGCACTGGGTGTGGTGCATGAACAATTAATCTTTTAACACTGAAAAAATAAAATAAAAATATTTGGGGAAAAAATTAAGTGTTTATATTCTAATTCATATAAAAAAAATGTCTATACTACCCAAAGCAATCTACAGATTTAAGGCAATCCCCACCAAAAGACCAACAGCATTTCTCACAAAACTAGAACAAACTGTCCTAAAACTTGTATGGAACCACAAAAGACCCCAAATAGCCAAAACAACCTTAAAAAAGAGATGCCTCCAGCATCACAGTTCTAGACTTAAAGTTATAGTACAAATCTGTAGTGATCAAAACAGTATGGTACTGCAAAATAGAAACATAGATCAATGGAACAGAATAGAAAATCCAGAAAATAACCATAACTATGTGGTCAATTAATCTACAATGCAGGAAAGAATACCCTATGGGAAAAAGACAGTCTCTTTAACAAATGGTGTTGGGAAAACTGGACAGCAACAGGTAAAAGAATGAAACTGGACCACTTTCTTACAGCAAACAAAAAAATAAATTCAAAATGAATGAAAGACCTAAATGTGAGACCCAAAACTATTAAAATCCTAGAAAAGAGCACAGGTAGTATCTTCTTTGGCATCAGCTATAACAACTGCTTAGTAGATATGTCTCCTGATGCAAGGGAAACTATAAAAATAAACTATTTGGACTACATCAAAATAAAAAGCTTCTGCACAGCAAAGGAAACAACCAACAAAACTAAAAGGCAACCTACAGAATCGGAGAAGATATTTACAAATGACATATCTGATAAACGGTTAGTATCCAAAAGATATAAAGAACTTATAAGACCCAACACCGCAAAAACCAAATAACTCAATTAAAGAATGGACAGAAGACATGAATAGACATTTTTCCAAAGAAGACATGACATCCAGATGGCCAACAGACACATGAAAGTATGGTCAACAACACTGGTCATCAAGGAGATACAAATCAAAATCACAATGACCTATCATGTCACACCTGTCAGAATGGCTAAAATCAATGACACAAGAAACAACAGGTTTTGGTGAGGATGTGGAGAAAAAGGAACCCTGTTGCACTGTTGGTAGGAATGCAAATGGGTGCAGCCGCTTTGGAAAACAGTATGGAGGGTCCTCAAGAATTAAAAATAGACTATGATATGATTCAGCAATCGTACTACTGGATATTTATTCAAAGAATACAGAAACACTAATTCAAAGAGATACATGCACCCTTATGTTTATGGCAGCATTATTTACACTAGCCAAGATATGGAAGCAGCCCAAGTGTCCCATTAATAGATGAATGGATAAAGAAGATGTTGTGTGTATATACTATGGAATCAAAAGGAATGAAAGCTTGCCTTTTGAAAAAAAAAAAAAAACTTACCGTTTGCAATGACATGGATGGAGCTAGAAGAGTATAATGTTAAGTGAAATAAGTCAGTCAGAGAAAGGGAAATACTATACGATTTTACTCATAGGTGGAATTTAAGATACAAAACAAGTGAGCATAGGGGGCAGGGAGGAGAGAGGCGAAGCAAGAAAGAGAGTCTTAACTATAGAGAACAAACTGATGGTTACCAGAGGGGAGGTGGGTGAGAGGATGGATGAAATAGGTGTTGGGAATTAAGGGGGTTTACTTGTTGTAATGAGCCCTGGGTGATGTCTATAAGTGTTGAATCACTCTGTTGTACACCTGAAACTAATACTAGACTGCATGCTAACTATCTGAAATATAAATAAAAACGTCAAGAAAAATAAAACACCTATTAGAAATATATCCAAGTGCTTAAAGAAAAAGATGGACTGAATAAGAAAATGCCTGGGGAATCTCAGCAGGGAAATGAGAACTATAAAAAAAAAAATAAATGGAAATTCAAGAACTGAAAAGTTGAATACCTGAAATAAAAATATAGCACTGCATAGGTTTAACAGCAGAACGAAGATGGCAGAAGAAAGTGTCTGTGGAAAGGAAGAGAAATAAATAAAAATTTAAGAATCTGAAGAACAGAAGAAAAAAATGAAAAACAGAACAGAACTTCAGTAATTTGTGAGATAATAATCACCTAGCATGTGTATAGGGAGAGAGAGGAGAGAGAAAGAATAGGTCATGGAAAAAATGTCTGAAAAAATTAATGGCTGAAATTTTCCCATATTCATTGATAAACATCAAACTACATATGTAAGAAATTCAGTGAACACAAGCTGGATAAGTACAAAGAAAACTACACTTAGGCACATCTTTGTTAAACTGTATAACATGAATGATAAGTAGAAAATTTTCAAAGCAGCCAGAGAAAAGTGGCAAAATTACATAGAAGGGAACAATGGTGTGAATATCATCTGCATTCTCATCAGAAATAATGGAGGCCCTAAGAAAATTGCAAATGTTTAAAGTGCCAAGAGAAAACAAAATCCAACCCACAATTCTATATCCAGTGAAAATAGCTTTGGAAAATGGGGGTCAAGAATACATTTTAAGAAAACTAAAATTTGAAAGAATTTGTCACCAGAAGACTTGTACTATAAGAAATATTGAAGAATCTTCAGACACATGGGGAATGGGATCATATTGGAATACCACTGGGCCTAGTTAAATATGTAGATACATATAAACATAGGAACATAGGAATACACATACACACAGGAAAATGGAAAACAAATAGCAAGTTGGTAGATTGAATGTCAACTGTACCAGAAGGAGCATAGGGTAGCTTCTCATGATTTTCACCTACTGATGGCCATGCCCTTTATAATTCCCTCCACTTGACTGGGGTGGGACTTATCAATTGATTCGAACCAACACAATCTGGTAAAAGTGATGGAATATCAATCTCATGATCATATTATGGAAGAGTCCATCTTAGTGGCCTGGAGCAGGAGTAAGAGCTTCTCCTTGCTAACTTGTTAGAGAAGCCTCCAGGTGTAGCAACCAAAAATGTCTCTAGACATTGCCAAATGTCCTTCAGGGGCAAAGTCAACACCCAGTTGAAAAACCACTGGGTATTATATGCAACTGATGAATTATTGAACACAACATCTGAGATTAATGATGTACTATGTGTTGGCTAATTGAATGTAAATTTAAAAAAGAAAGAAAAAGAAAACCACTGCATTAATGCTTATACTAGAATAAGAAAAGATTTAAAATCATTGATTTAGACCTTCGCATTAAGAAACAAGAGAAACGCAAGTCAAAACCAAAGTATATAAAAAGAAGTAAATTTTTTTCTCCCAAAAATGTTTATTTTATTTTTTCAGTATTACAAGATTTATTGTTCATGCACTAGTAAATTTTTTTTAAGATTTTATTTATTTGACAGAGAGGAAGAGAGATCACAAGTAGGCAGAGAGGCAGGCAGAGAGAGAGGGGGGAGCAAGCTCCCCACCAAGCAGAGAGCCCAATGCGGGGCTCGATCCCAGGACCCTGAGATCATGACCTGAGCCAAAAGCAGAGGCTTTAACCCTCTGAGCAACCCAGGCGCCCCAAAAGAAGTAAATTCTTAAGCATAAATCAGTGAAGTAGAAAACCAAATGTAGATAAAATGAATGCACACTTGGTTCTTTGAAATAATCGACAAAATATTTAACCCCCTAACAATATTAGCCAACAATGGTAGAGAGAAAACACTAATTACAAATATTAGGAATGAAAGAGGAAGTATCACTATCAATTCTGTATATATTAAAATGATGGTAAGGGGATTTTATACACAACTTTACACCAATAAATTTAGCAATTATCTGAAGTGAACAAAGTCCTTAGAAAACACAATTTACCAGAATTGACTCAAGATGAAAGAGAAATTCCAATAATGCTTTATCTATTAGAGAGATTGAATTCATTATTAAAAGTCTTCTCAGAAACAACAGTAACAACTCCAGGTCGAGATGGCTTTAATGGTGAATATTATGAGACATGGAATACAGAAATAATACTGGTCTTACACAAAATGTTTCTGAAGATAGAATCGTTAATACAGCTATAGAGGGTGCCTGAGTGGCTCAGTTGGTTAAGCCACTGCCTTTGGCTCAGGTCATGATCCCCGAGTCCCAGGATCAAGTCTCACATCGGGCTCCCAGCTCCATGGGGAGCTTGCTTCTCCCTCTCCCTCTACCTGCTACTCCACCTGCTTGTTCTCTCTCTCTCTCTCTCTCTCTCTCTCTCTCTGTGTCAAATAAATAAATAAATAAATAAATAAATGAATGAATGAATGAATAAATAAAAGAATAGTTAATACATCTGAACTTGTTTTATGAGGACAACATAGTCCTGGTACCCAAATCTGACAGACATGTCAGGAAAAGAAAAATACAGACCACTATCTTTCATAAACATAGATGCAAAACTCCTTAATAAAATGCTATCAAACTTAAAAGGATAGTTTTTCATGTCCAAGTGGGATTTGTCCTATGAATACAATTTCAGTTCAATATTGGAAGAGCAATCATTGTAATTGCCCACATTAGTAGAACAAAGGAGAAAAACCGTATTGTCATCTCAAAAGATGGAGAAAAAATATATGAAAAAATTCAACAACAAGCTACAATAAAAATTCAACAAACTATGAACATAAAGATATTTCTTTTTCTTGATAAAAGACACTTATAGAAATTCTAGTACAAACTTCATACTTAATGGCTAGCCTTTAACGTTTTTCTCCTGAAACCAAGGACAAGACAAAAGTGTCTGCTCTCACCAGTTTTGCTCAACATTTTGCTGGGTATCCTAGCCAATGCAATATACCAAGAAACAGAATGTTACAGAGTGCAGATTGAAAAGGAAGAAATTAAACTGATTACCTATAAAATCCTAAGAAATCTACAGAAAATTAGAACAATAGAATATATCACATTTGCAGGATATGAATGCAATGCACAAATATTCATATTTTTTATTCTAGCAGAAGACAGTTGAAAAAGTACAACAACAACTAGCACTTACAATAGCATCAAATAAAAAAAAAAAAAGATGAAGTTCCTAGGGCTAAACCTAGTAGAAGGCATCAAAGAGACTAGCTTGAAAAGCATGAACCGTTGCAGAGAAGAGAAGAATCAAAAAAAGGGAGAGTCAAGCCCTGTTCAAGATTTGGAAGATTCAGTATTGGTAAGATGCCAGTTATTTTCACATTGATCTATATATCTTAATATAGATATCTTAATCAAAACCCCAGCAAGATTTTGGTTCCAATTGGAAAAAAATGATTTTACAACATATGTAGAAATGCAGTGGAGCTAGAATAATGAGAACAATTTCAAGAAGTTTAAAAATTCACATTCCTGGTTTCAATACTTGCCATAAAATTATTGTAATTAAGGTAGGATGGCATTGTCCTAAGGATATAAAACAAGATTAAAGGACAGAATAGAGTACAGAAATATACTCTTATACATATGGTGAATTGATCTTGTCAAAATTTCCCAGGCATTTTGGTTAGAAAAGTAAAGTATTTTCAACAGATGGTGTTAGAGAAACTAGATATTCATGTGTGTGTGTGGGGGGGGGGGCTTTAAACTATGTTTCACCTTAGACAAAAGTTAATTTGAGATTAATCATGGACTCAATTATAAAAACTAAAACTATAGTTTGTGGTAAAATACATAGTAACGCATCTTCATGAGTTAGGCAGAGATTTCCAGAATACACAAGCATTTTCCATAATAGAAAAAGTAAGAATAAAATGAACTCCATTAAATTAAGAACTTGTCTTTATCAAAAGTCATAATTAAGAAAATGGAAAGTTAATCTGCAGAGTGGGAGAAGATATTTTTAATATATACCTAATAAAGTATTCAAAACTCTAACATATAAAGTATTCCTCAATTAAATAAAAGTCACACAACTCTAGATTGAAAAAAAGACAGAATACTTGAAGACACACTTCACTAAAAATGATGTATAAATTGGCAATAAGTTCATGAAAAGTTGCTCAACATCATTAGTCATCAGAGAATGCAAATTCAAAATGTAATGAGATACCACTTCACACCCACTAGAATGGCTAAAATTAAAAAAGACTGACAACTCTGAATACTGGCAAAGATGTGAGACATCCACATGTTTCCTGCAGTGCTGGTGGGAATGCGGAATGTTAAGAGTCACTTGGGGAACCCGTTTGGCATTTTCTCCCCAAGTTAAACGCGCACTTTATATATGATCCTGGAATTCCTCATGAAAATATCTGTTCACAAAGAGACTTTTATGAAAATGATTTCCAGAAGATTTCTTCATAATATTCCAAAGTTGAAAAAAAAAGTTGAAAACAGGAAATTGGATAAAGAAATTGTTGTATATTCAGATAATGAAATAACATTCAGCAATGTAGAAAGAGTTAACTACTGACGTACAGTGGCTGGATAAATCTTGAAAATATCTGGAGTATGGAAGTTGACAATAGAGTATATATAGTGTGAAGATGTTCTTATGGACTTCAGAAACAGGGAACACTAATCTATAGTTCTAGAAATCAGAACAGGGATTATATTTGGAAATATAGAGAGAGGGGGTGAATTGGCTAGAGTGGGCACTAGGAAACTTTCTAGGGTGATGGAAATATTTTATAAGTTCATTAGTGTTTGGTTACATGGGTGTATACAAAGGTGTGCTGGTGTTGGCTCTTATTAGCTAGAGAAAACCAACCACAGTGGCTCCCCCTTATCCACAGTTTTGCCTTCTGCCCTCTCAGTTTCCCCACCGTCAGTGATGCTCCGGAAGCAGATGATGCTTCTGATGCAGCATCAGAAGGTTGGCAGTAGCCTGACGCTGCGTCATGATGCCCACGTCATTCACCTCAGTGCATCTTATCCCATAGGCATTTTATCATCTCCCATCGTCACAGGAAGGTTGAGTACAGTACAATAAGATATTTGTAACTTCTATTACAGTATATTGTCATAATCATCCTATTTTATTATCAGTTATTGTTGTTAATCTCTTCCTGTGCCTAATTTATAAATTAAACTTTATCATACACATGTATGTATAGGAAAAACCAGAGACTATATAGGGTTCGGCTCTATGTGTGGTCTCAGGCAACCACTGAGGGTGGGGGGAGTCTTGGAACCAATCCCCCATGAATAAGGGGAGACTACTGTATGTGCATCTTTTTCCAACTCTGCTTTCAATGTTATGTCAGTAGCTTGAAGTAGGCCTTTGGTGGGAGGCTTTTCACCATGGAAATCAGCAAATGCTTCATCTTAAGGCTTTTTTTAAAAAAGAGAACTGTTTTTCAGCACATCACTAGATTGTATAAAGTTGTAAGCTGTCTATTGAATTGTTCACTTAAGATTTCTAATATTGAATATATCGTGACTGTTTACCAACTCAAAAACTTCAATATATCCTAAGTTCTTTCCACCTTAGATAGTCAAATGATATCTCTGCCTTTCAGTTCTTACATAGTTTATTTTGGACCAAATATCACATTTGTATTCAAACCAGGACTGTGATTTGTTCAAGTAAAAGAAGTATGAGACTAGTTTTAAATTACCTTTTCCTCCTTTCTCCTTCAGTTATCTTTATTCTCATTCTTTTTTTTTAAAGAAATAGGTGTTTTATTTCTAAACTGATGTACCTTCTTTGCAATATATTAAATTATTGTAATGGGTGAGTGTGTGTGTATGTGTTCTTTTTTCTAATTGCACAAAGCAGGATGATTAGGAAACATTTAACCAAAGCAGTATTGCTATTTATATTACTACACTTTGAGCAAGTAATAATTGCAAAGCTTTGTTTGTTGATTTAAAAAAAATTGGATCCTGTATTTTCAAAAGAAGAATTAAAGCCTTTTTAAAATAGTGCCTCTAATTGTACTTGAAGCTGGAAGGAATTCACATGATTTTATTGCTTTGCTGAAAATTATGCTTGGAAATAGTTTGAACAGAACATTCTCTGGAAGTGAATTGTCTCTTACTGTTCACTTCAAGTTCAAAGTCAGGCTTTGAAACAAGGAGACCTGCTGTCCATAAATGAGATAGTTTCAGAAAATAACTATAGACTGAAATGGGCCAAGATGTGTTTTCAATATCAATAAAAATAGAGGCATCAGAAAAATATTATAATTGATAATGGTATTATTAATGACTTTCATCTTTTTTATTTCAGATGTACAAGCCTGATTTACTTGTTTGGGCCACATGACACATATAGATTGCTGAATTAAAGATCATTGGCTTCCATTGCAACCCACAGACAATACCCTATCTACATGGTATGTTTGAGCTTAATGTCTGTAAGGCTGTTAGAGAATTGGAATCCTTTCTCTGTTGTTCAACAACGTTACTTTCTGTGACTTTGGACCAGAAAAACCAGAAGGGCTCTTTTGTTACACAAAGGTATGTTTCCTTGACAAAGATTTCTTCTAGTGATGTAGTAACTGTGGATTCAGGGTATATCCTAGTGTTTGGGAATTTATCAGACCCAGGCTTGATTCCATGCTCAGTCACTTTCAAGTCATGTGACATCATTAAAGTCAGTTACCTTTTCTGAACCTCTGTTATTGGGATAACAGAGTGAGGTTTAAATGAGATAATATAATAGTCCTGGCACATAAGCAATCAGTCAATATTATTTTAATTAAATCCACTAAGTTATTAGCTCTTTCCAGACTGGTATAGTGGCTTATTTATCTTTTCCTCGGTGTCCAGAATAGGGTCGGAGACATTTTAAATACTCAACAAATACCATGTGTTTATGTACTGGAGACTGTGGGTGATTTGTGTTTTGAAATGTATAAAATTGAGTTTCAAATGTATAAGAGTTTCAAAGGTATAAAAATGTAAAGAGAATAGTATAGGGACCTCCACGTTTCCATCACCCCACTTGACCAATTCACAGGTCATTTTGCTTCATGTATCCTCCTAAGCACTCCCCCTTCTCATTTTTCTTGAAGCAAATTGAGTTCATTTTTAATCCTTGCTGCGATCAAGTCCACTGGCCTTCCCAGCTGGCACACTCGGGAGACACAAAGACATTTGAAAAGGAGCATAAACAAAACAGAATTGTGAAGTGATATCTACTGCCATGATCACAGAAAACATTTCCAAAGCTTAAGAGAAAATATGGATTTTCTGCTGCTGTTTTTGTCCCTTAGGGTAGATAACTGAGGCTCGATCGGCAAACAAGGGACAAGTGGTTAGGGTTTAGAGTCTTTCTGAAAATGACATACGGTACAATGATCAGTTTTTCTCTCTTAGATTGAAAGGAACTAGCTGCTTTCCCTGCACTTGCAGAAAAAGAGTATGGGATTTGCCCAGCAGTATAAGGGCTAAATTAATTTATAGGCATTTATGGCAGATGAAGCAGCTATTTACCTTACAGCCGTGAGCCAAGAGAGAGGTTATGGATGTTCTAGCTAGTATCTGTCATTTAATATAAAAGCGATAAAAGTGTCTCAAATTATTCCTGGTAATTATTATCCACCAAGTTCTCTCTTTCTCTGTTGTTTATTGGGCTCTATTTCCTTCAGTGCTGGTGAAGAGGTTGCACGAGTCATACGTAAGAGATGTGGGGGATACAGCAGTCACTGTAGCAATATTATCCTAATCACAGGCAATATCCTGACTGCTCCATTTTTCCTAGTGTTTATCTCCTTGAAGAGAGGCAAGTGGTAATGGCAGTGGCAACTGGGTAATGTTTTGGGGAGAAGTTTGACATTATTTCTTGATGTAATAGCGTATTTCCTTAAAGGTTATTTGAACTCGCCCTGTGTTATACAAGGAAAGGGCAGAGTAATTTTTGTTGTGGCAAGATTCATTGATTTGGGGCGGCACTACTGATTGCATGTGCATCTGAGATTATTACAAATAGAAACCTCACAAGCATTAACTTGGTTGTATTCGCAGGCTGGCTAAGATGTCTACAGGCATGTCCAACTGCCACGGGAAATAAGCTCACTTTCTAACTTAGAAAAAATATGAAAGTGCCTACCTAATCTTTATTCTTTTGCATTTCTTTTACATTCATATTAAGATTCATTTCATCATTCAGTTATTTATCCAATAAATTATTTTTGTAGATTTATTCTCTACCTAGTCTTGCACTAAGCTGCGGGAAGGTACATGAATGAAGCCCAGTTCCTCCCCTCAAGGAGTACTCAGTCTGCCTGAGTGCTGCCTGTCTTTCTACAGAAAACCATAATAGCTTGATAAGTAGAGGACCAAGCGAAACTTATTTTCAGCTAATTTGGAAATAATAGTGTGGTATCTAATTGTTAGTAGAACATTTAATATCCATGTAGATTGATTTTGAGAATTGCTTCATATAGTATTACTAATTAATACTTGAGATTTTACCAAACATCTTCAAGTTAGAGTCTTACAGTAAACTTACAAAATAAATCTTAGGGGTACCAGGGTGCTCAGTTGGTTCAGCATCTGACTCTTGGTTTTGGCTCAGGTCATGATGTCAGGGCCGTGAGATCGAGACCCACATCGGGCTTTGTGCTTAACAGGGAGTCTGCTTGAGATTTTCTCTCTCTTCTCTCTCTCTCTCTCTCTCTCTCTCTCTCTCTCTTCTCCCCCCCAAATAAAAAAATTTAACAAAAATGAAATAAATAGTAATATTTTTATCTCCATTTCTCTGCTGCCTTTTACAAAACTCCTTCAGCTATCAATACTCACTGACTTTCAGTTCTTGGTCTTCATCTCACTTTCTCTTCCTTCTTACACTTTCTTGCTTTGACTCTCAGGACCCCTCTTGAGGTCCCCTTCCTACCTCACTGGCTGTGCCTTCTGTCTCCTTTTCTGAATCCTCTTTTCCCCAACCTCTTAATATTGGGATGCCAGGGCTTGGTCCTCAGATTTCCTTCTTTCTTTTTTACTTTGTGTACAATCCCTACATGAGCTAATCCAATTCTCTGACTTTAAACGTCATCTATATGCTGCTAACAACTCCTTGATATGTACCTTCATTATAGACCTCTCCCCTGAAATATGTCTGTCTCCTTGATACTCTATTTTAACTTCTAAAAGGCACTTCAAACTTCGCATGTATAAGGCAGAAATTCTAATTTCCAACATCCCTCCAAGGCATGCAATAACTTCAGTCTCCCATCTCTATAAATGGCAGCTTTATTCTACTTGCTCTAGTTAATCACAGAAGTTATATTTTATTCTTCACATTCAGAGAAAATTCATATTTAATATATTAGCATATCATTTAGGCTCTTCATTCAATGAACATATATTTATTGAATACTTACTAAGTGCCAGGTACTGTTTTACTTCCTGGAGATAAGGCTGTACTAAAAAGGACAAATTCTCAGCTCTCATAGAGCTGACATTCTAGTGGGTGGCTTATGGTTAGTTGAGTGTCTCTCCCTTCAAAATGTATTCAGAAACTACTTCATCCCATTTCTGCCACTACCTCTCTAGTGTGAATCACCACCACCTCTTACCCAGATTTCTGTAATGACTCTCTAACTGGTCCCCCTGCTTCTGCCCTTGACCTTCTACCGTCTATTCTCAATAAAGTAGCCAGAATAACCCTGTAATATCATGAATCCGGTAATGTCACTTCTACATTCAAAATCAAGACTCTTCTTCTAGATAGTCACATGGTTCAACCCTCACTTCCTTTCGTTTCAGCTAAAGGGTCATGTTATTAAAGTGCCTACCTTGATCAGGCTATAAAAATAGCACATAGGTGCGGATATCCACCAGCACACACGTACACCAGGTACTCATCATCCCTTTACCCTGATTTAGTTTATCTTCTGACAATCTATCACTGAACTGTTTGTGTAGTTGTTCGCGTCTTTCTTCCCTTCCTGGAATGTAAGCTTCATGAAAGTAGGGGTTTTTTTTTTTTTTTCTGTTTTGTTTAATCAAGTGTTTGCTTTCATGGAGAAATCCATCGGATGGAAGAACTCATCACAGATCTTGTAGTACAAGACAGGATGGAATTACAGAAGTGGGAATTCTTCATTCTGACTAGGATTCTCAGGGAAAAAATAACGAGGTGGTATGACATCTTGGCTTTGAAGGATATTAATCATTTTGAGATCTAGAAAATGATGGCAAAGACAGTCCAGCCAAAGAAACAACAACAGGAGAATAGAGTACAAGCATTAATTAACATATTGTGCGTTCAGGGGTGGTAGACAGGCATGTCATAAATAAATACAGAAACTTAGGAAAAATAATGCTGAAAACACAGATGAGGTGATACGGGGGAGGGCCCTATATGACTACTTAGGAGTTTGGCCATTATTTTGTAGGCACTGGGAATCCATTATTGGATTTTATGGGAAGGAGATAGGCATGATTCCATCCGTATAATAGGAAGATTAATCTAACAATAAGGCCAGGATTGTATTAAA
>CM053612.1:8730368-8859080 GCA_028646535.1 Procyon lotor | reverse complement strand
ATCAAACAAGATGCTGCTGAGCATTCTTCGGGTGCCCAGGCATGTGCTTAGCCTATGATAAATGAAGGAGCAGTGGTGAAGAAATGAGGCTTGGGGGATAAAATTCTGGCTCTGGGAGGATAAAATTCTGGCTCTGGGGTCACAGGTGGCCTGGTGGTGGAAAGAAGGGGATTGGAGAGGTAGTCACCCTAAGGTTTTGGATGTTATCCATGCAACTGGTCTGTGAGGGACTTTAGTCAGAGCAGTGAGAAAGAGATTCTTGTTTTAGACCTCAGCTTCTTAGATATTAATGTGCATACCAATCACCTGAGTGCTGGTTAAAATGCAGATTTTGACTCAGTAGAACTGGGATGGGGCCTGCAATTCTACCTTTTTATTAATCTTCCAGCTCATATCAATGTGGCTGGCCCAAAGACCATACTTGGAGGGGCGCCTTGGTGGTTCAGTCAGTTAAGCGGCTGCCTTGGGCTCAAGGTCATGATCTCAGGGTCCTGGAATCTAGCTCCGTATTGGGTTCCTTACCAAGCAGGGAATCTGCTTCTCCCTTTCCCTCTGCAGCTCCCGATGCTTGTGTGCTCTCACTCTCTCTCTCAAATGAATAATAAATAAAACTCTTTAAAAAAAATCAGCATCAGAAACAAGGTTTGAGAATAGAGAAACAACGTTTGAGACAGAACCTTATCCCCTGCTCATTAGGAAGATGGATTAAAGGGGAGAAGGAGAATAAAGACATTTGTATACCTAAATTCACTATCCTTCATCTTTTAAGTGGTCTTTGCAACTTATGATCGTTACCCATTTTGATTAAACATTAAATATTGCTATCAATGAATCCCTAAAGAAGTCATTCCTAAAGTGTGATTTAGGCTCAGGCTAAGTGCTAAAGCAGAGGATTAGAAATCTGCAAACACCATGACTCTGCAAGTCTTCTGTCCTACAACCGGGCAAGAAAAAAGATGTTGGAAACTGCCCAAAAAAAAGCTGAAATCGAAGCAAGGTCGATCAGTTGTGACTTGAGAGGGGCAGAGCTTAGCACTAAAGTAGAACAGCTCCCAGGGAGTGAGGCAGAGAAACTGGCAAGGAGGTGGGTGAATAAAGGAGACAGACAGGCAGAATCCAAATATATTCTTACCTAAGAATCAAACGCATTGTAATTTCACACACTTTCCAGTCCTAAGGAATATTCCACTAATATTTAGACTTTGTCCTTGCAAATAAGACTCTAAGCTAAAGATCGATTTCCCGAATTGCCCTGACTTCTGGAACTGTTCACTAACAGATATTTCAAAGTCTACTAGGTAGAACATGTTGGAGCTCATCTAGGGGCATCTGTTTTATAGATGAGGGAACTGAGGCCCTTTGGAGAAGCTAGGACTAGTCATCTGAGCCTTCGTTCAGTGCCCAGTGCCGAGTGCCCAACACTAATAGAAAAAATAGAGAGAAAATGCACAGCTCTTGTCTGTGAGGTCACTGCAAGGGTTAGGTTAACTTATCTGTAGAAATTTAATATTTATAAAAACACATTAAATATCACATGGGATATTTTATTTGAATGCATATTTGTCAGCACCGAAAAAGAAAAAAAGTAAGCTGTGACAAGCTGATGTGAAAGTTATCATTGTAATATATTCTGTTTGACATATTTCCATAAAAGCAAGCTGTTCATAACTGCAGATTTATTGCTCATGTCTCAATATTGTATGTCACTGAAAAATGCAGTTTAAAACTCAAGAATAAGAGTGAAGGTGATCATCATTAGGTAATGATAATACACAACAAATTTGAAATTTTCTTCGGGAACAGGAGGAGAGGGTGGAGGGGAATGAATCAGACAAAGCCATTCTCCTTAGAACTAAACTGGAAACAATGTACATGTATTTGCAATGCTAATGCTCAGAGCTCATAACTTTTTAACTGTGTACAAAAGAAAGCCTTTAGGGAATTTCTACCCACGAAGAGGTATGTATACAGATACATATTTTCTTTCTTTGTTTTCTTAGATAGGGAGTGTGGTACATGAGGCTGGCTGTAGAATCTTTACCTAAGGAAAAGGACTCTTTTCTGGACATTTATAATGATGGCTGTGATATGTTAAATAATTAAGTTATTGATAAAGTGAGGTCATCACTTGAGATACTTTTCTGATCAATTCAGATCAGGAAGAATAGTGTTTGGAAGCAAAATAAAATAAAATAAAATAAAACTGGGAACAAAATTCCTATGATTGCTTTTCCACATTCATTACATTCGTGAAAATATTGCTTGTTACATACTTGTTTTTAAGCAGACACTGGTTTTGCAATCGCGGCTGTTGCTATGCTGTTTTTAAGGCAGGTCAGACTGTCACAGTGCTCAGCTCAGTGGTTCTCAGTGGAGTGTCAGTAACGTCCCATAGGGTGTACTTCAGCAAATGTGACAGCTTGGTCACATTTGGGTGGGGCGGTTGGTTTCCTCACTGATGGTGGGGAGATGCTACTCGCCTTTCAGTGGACAGTAGCCACAAGAAAAGATTGATGTCAAATATCCACACTGCACCTCTGCAATCTCCTCATCATCATCGGAATCTAGAAGCTAATTCCAGATGGACGCTGAGCACTTTCACGTGGATTTAATATATGCTGCAATTTCCAGGAGCACAACCACTGTGTAAACCAAGGGAAGCTGATACTTTGCCAGGAGTGTTGTCTACTGGTCCAGAAAATGCTGTTCCTGGTAACAGTAGCACCCCCAGTACTGGATTCCGGGGGGTGATGCCGGGACAGGAGTCTACATTTTACGGTGTCGTTTCGTCGGGGACTCCAGACGGAAGAGCAAGCTTGTAACCACATGATTTCCACTCCTGTGGAGTAGCCAGTTCCTGCCAGGCATTGTTCTGCACCCCTCGTACGTACCATTAAAAAACTGACAGAAGTCTTGGCCCTCATTCTAGCAGGGAGACGTGTCACAGAAAGCAAATGTAAAGAAGGAGGAAAACATACCGTCTGTGAGAAAGTGATTAGTGTTGTGGAAAACAAAAAAGGAACATGTGGGCGAGAGTGACAGGGATGCCAAGTGTGGAGAGAGTGCCTGGCAGGCTTCAATGACAAGGTCACATTCCCACCAAGGCTTGGAGCAGGTTGAGGGAGTGAGTCCTGCAGATAGTTGAGAACAACGTGCTCCCAGGATGCGCCCCCGCTTCTTCGAATCTGAACTTTTAAGGGTCCTTTTCTCTCCTTTCCCTCATCTTCCTTCACCTCTGCTGGTTTTCTCTCCCCCACTTCCCTTTTTTATGGTTTTCCATTGTTTCTTTAGGCCTTGCTCTGGCTAGGAGCAGAGCAAGCACCCTAAAGGCAGTGCCTATGTCCTTCAAGATGGAAGAAGTCACTGACCCACTGCTTAAAATAGCGTTAGATCGATTAAAACTGCTGATTGTTTTGAAAACATAGACCTTTCTGGTGTGATCATATGAACTCTTAGGCTCTAAGTTATGTGAGGATGAGACCAGTGTTGGATCTTCTAGTCCTTTGCTCATAGAATGTCCTCAAGAAGCTTTTGATGAGTTACTTTTAACTTCACCATCGAGCAGAAAAACAACTCCCCTGTTACAGTTAAGTGGATGATGGAATCATTTCTATAATCCCAATATTTCTTTCAACTCGTCCCCCCAAAACACACCTACCTAGAAGTCAGCTGGTTACCTCTAAAGTTTATTTTGTTTTTAAATAACCTTGTTCAGAATCCTGTCTCCTGGGATCCAAAGAGCGGAACAAAAGAAAAATTTTGCAGTTAAAGTCAAGAGGCTTATATTTCAGATGTATGAAAGGAGTCCCAAAGTAATCAGTGGAAACACATAACTGAGATTAGTATTTCCAGTATCAGAGGAATTTTGTAGGCTGGCAGCACCTAGAAAATTTAAAGAGCTCGTGTAGTGTTTTTGGCGGTCAAGATTGTATGCTACGCATAAGAAACCGTATTCCAAAGTGATCCTGTCATTGTTTGCCTCAATTTGGGAGTGTATAACCAAAAATAACACCCCATATTTGTTTCCAAAAGCGATGTTTTTACCAAGTCAATAAAACCCTGAAGAAAAGGAATAGAATGTTGAATCGTTTATAATAAATACGAAGCTTCCTGCCCCATCAGATAAAGCAACTGAGCCTCAAAGAATTTAAATGTTATTGAAGTTTATCCAGATAGTTAATGAGGGAATGAGGCTTTGAAACCAGTTGTTCCAGTGATCAACCCCTTTAACTGCAGAGAACATACCATTGCAAGCCGACACTCCAACCCCTCTCCCATTAATGATCACTGGCTCAGTTGCTTTATCTGTAAAATGGGAATAATGATTTCTCCAGAGCACACATGGGGACTCGGCGAGAGGACTGAATGAGATCATATCTGCAGGTACTTTGAAAACGTTGAAGTTGCACCATCATTAAGAGGCGCTCTTGAACAGGAGGTTATGCGCTCTTGAGTGTCGAGCAGATGGAACCGTGTTTGCACTGAGGACATTTATTGGCTTGGAGGTACAGCTGCCCTGCCTTAGTTAGGAGTTGTCGACACTTGCATACACAACACCGAGGCTGTTGTACTCTTTCATCTCTACCCCTGTAACTGGTTGTTGTGGAATACTGTCTTTTCTACCACAGATGCTTTCCTCTGTAATCACTACCGAAATACCCCAAATGTGTGCCAGCTTTTTTGCCAACATGCTTTGCACAAGCTTATCGGAATCGATGCTTATTTGACAGGAAACAGTGTGTAAAACATCTCAATACTTCCATGAAATCTGACATACCTGCCCCAGGACCCCCAAATTCCAGTCAGTGGCAGTCAGTGTTCAGTTAATATTGCAGCTACTAGGGCCTGTGCCTGAGGACCTTTCTCCAAGTTCCTCGGTTGCCAAATTGCCTCCTCATCCTCCAGGATTTACGGGGAAGAATCGGTCTCTGAGGATCTTTCAACCGTGTTCCTGGTGCTCTGGCTTTAACCCGAGCTATGTCAGCTGTGTCGTCCACATCTTAGTCTCCCTGCATATTTTCCTCTTCCCCTTCACCTTTCTCCTCTTCATTCTATGGTCTGATGGCTGCTTCTGGCATTCTTTGGGGGTGTACGTTCCCAATGAATATTCCAACCCCACATAGCCTCTGTTCCCTCGCAGCCCAACTTGTCTAACAGATCACTGTGGTTTGGCTTGATTTTGACCACATACCTTGGTGTTACATGTCAATCTACTTGCAGTTATGTGCATACATAAGCTGCAAGAATGGCTCCTAATCCATATAATTTTCCATCAGTTCTTAAGGCTGTCTTTAGAACATGAAGCTATCTCAAATCCAGCAAAGAACAGATTTTTGCCTATGGGGCCTGTTAAAATTAACCTTCCTCTGCCATTCAAATGAGGGGAGACACAGCTATCCTTTAATTGGACCAGATGTTCTGAAGTAGCAATAAAGGTTCTAGCTAAACAGAGTGATTTAGATGACAAAAGAAATTTGAGTGTCTCCACTGCCAACTCAATTAAAAGATGTTGTGTGTCTATGTGAGAGGAGTTTGTCAGCTGTACAAAAGAATGATTTGCAAGGCTATGACAAATCAAAAGATGCTTTCGGCTGGACTTCTGTGTGCTCCGTATCCAGACATATGCTTGTCTGTGTTTGACTGTTGAAAACCTCAAATTGTAAGTCATGAAAATGACACGGTGAGACTTAAAAGCTTTTCCTGAGCTCGTGACTGTGTTCAAAACAGAGAGAAGCTTCCCCAGTCTCTGGAATGTTTTTATTACCCACCTCAGTCAACCTGTCACATGATGGATGTTGTGCATTTTGAAAAGCTTAAGTACAGCAAATAGTCTTGAGGTGGAATTGAAGGCTCTTAAGCCGGGCATTTTGATCGGAGCCTCACGGAAGATGGATGGTGCTAGTTTAGGCCTGGTGAATCATTGACAACTATTGAGTGTCCATTTGAGAGGAGTGCAATTAGTGCACTTTGTCAAGCCGTGTGTGACCTAAAGTGGAAATCCTAAATGTGAAATGAACAAAAAGGTAGTTAATGTGAACCTGTCTTCCAGGATTTTTTTTTTAACTTTAGGTAAGTCTAAAAAATGTAGGCGCTGGGGAGGGGACAACATTCTGTAATCAGTTCCCTTTGCCAATTGCCACTATGATGAACAGTGGCTGAATTAGGCAATTTAAGATGTAGTTTATGTCTGTGTTTACCTGGGCCCAGGGTCTCTGCAGCATCTATGCTCAATGTGCTTGAGCACTATCTTTATTTTGCTAATGCAGACAAGAAGACATCATGTTTGTTATTCATCTTACTATGTAGGTATTTTTATTTATTGTTTAAAGCAATTGTTCTATTTTTTTATTATTTTTTTGAGGGGGGGGGCAGAGGGAGAGGGAGAGAGAATCTTTTTTTTTTTTTTTAATTTTTTTTTTTTTTTTTGACAGAGAGAAAAACAGCGAGAGAGGGAACACAAGCAGAGGGAATGGTAGCGGGAGAAGCAGGCCCCCTGCAGAGCAGAGAGCCCAATGCGGGGCTCGATCCCAGGGCCCTGGGACCTGACCTGGGCCGAAGGCAGACGCTTAACGACTGAGCCACCCAGGCGCCCCAAGGGAGAGAGAATCTTAAGCAAGCTCCACACCCAGCTTGGAGCCCAGTGTGGGGTTCTACCTCACAACCCTGAGATCATGACCTGAGCTGAAATCACGAGTCAGATACTTACCGACCAAGCCACCCAGCCACCCCTAGACATTTTTAAAGCGAGTTATTAACACAGTCATCAGATACGAGGATACATAACTGCCTTTTTTACATATAGATTTAGCATGAAAAAGTAATTAGCAACATGTTGCCAAGTAAAACTTTTGATTGTGCCACAGTGCGTACTTCTACCCGTAACATGGACATGCACGACATTTCTTTATAGCGTCAAAAGAATTTGTGACTCGCGCATAGACATACCAAATATCATCTCCTGGAATGCATTCATACCAGCAACTCATAAAGCAATTGACAACATACAAGTGGATCGTGGTTTGAATATTCATGTGTGGTCATTACTGCCCACATTTGCGTAGCACTTTAGAAAACCCATTTGCATAGCACTTTAGAAAGCAACAGCACACATGCTGCCTATTGTACTCTCACAATCCCTCTCAGAGGGATGAATGGTGGACATTATCATACCCATTGTTAAAAGGGCACATGAACTCTGAGTCCTGCGTTATTTCCACTCTATACTATTTCTCTGAATTTAGTTACAGAAGAATCTATATCATAAGTTGTGATTGAAAACCCAAGATTATAAATATTCAGAACCCTAAATTTTTGGCCAATTATACATGCATTGACATGGAAAGTGATTGGAGTTGCCTAACATTTTGGCTACACTATTATTGACCCTTCTGTGACATTGATCAATGAAACATGTCATCCTACCCCAAAACTAGCGGACCATCAGCAATGTGGGCAATACCCAGCAGTGAGTTATGATCTCAGCCTCCCAAAATTCAGCTGCCATCCTGGATAATTTTGCTAGCTCTGTCCAACTCATGTTTCTGGAAGTGGCTGAATTTCCCCTCCTCCGTGACCACATCCTGTCTTCCTCAGCTCCATCTTTTACCAAGCTCTGAGAAAGCAATTCTTGTCTCTTTTCCCTCAGGTCTAGAAGGGGTAACAGCTTCCAACTTTCGCTAGTCCCTGAGTACTTCGACAATTCGTTGCTTCTTTTAACCCTTTGCACAATTCTGACTAGCTTTTTGATTAGATTATCTCTGACTCTGCCTTGTGTTTTTTACTAGTATCCCGACTAATGGTATTCCAATCCATTTAAGCTCCTTTTACATCCCATGGTAAAGATCTATTGTTTAAGTAAGAGATTGCATACTTTATCTTAGATTAAATTCTATGTGTTTTATAATTTTGTGTTAATTAATGGAATACTTTTCTACTATGTTTTCTAACTGATTATATTTGGCATATAGTCTTAAATAGATGTAATGACATTGAGAAATGTTCACAGTGTAATGCAAAGCCAAAATAAAAGAGAATTACAAACTATGTAAACATATATAATATAAAAAACAATCCCAAGGGGAAAAAAATCACCAACATTTCAAAAAGTAGCTTTTAATAGTTAGATCCTGGGTGATTTTAAAATAGAAATATCCACTATTTAAAAACTGACCATTAGGGCGCCTCGGTGGCTCAGTGGGTTAAAGCCTCTGCCTTGGGCTCAGGTCAGGATCTCAGGGTCCTGGCATCGAGCCCTGCATCGGCCTCTCTGCTCAGCGGGGAGCCTGCTTCGCCCTCTCTCTCGACCTGCCTCTCTGCTTACTTGTGATCTCTCTCTCTCTGTCAAATAAATAAATAAGATCTTTAAAAATAAGTAAATAAAGTTTAAAAAATAAAAAGTAAAAACTGACCAGTAAGGACAGGTGTAACTCAAATTATTGGAAAATATGCAGGGCAGACAATGACCTATATTTAAAAAATGGTTAAGTTGGAACTTGTCCTTTCCTGGCCACATCCAACCACTAAAGCCTTAACACTGAATCAAGTGGGAGCTGGAAGGAAAAATACTTTGCTATCTTGCATTTTTTGGTCAGTTCTTCCCCTTGGCCAAACCCAACCAGAAGCCGCAGCGTAAGGCTGCCTGGATCACACAGTCTTTTGGCCAAAAGTGGTATATAAATGGGTAGAGTACAGGGCAGGAGGGTAGCAAAAACAAAAATTAAACAAGAGAGGTTTACAGATCAATTATTTTAAAGATGTCAATTGTTGGGGCATCTGGGTGGCTCAGTCAGTTGGGTGGCTGCCTCTGGCTCAGGTCATGATCTCAGGCTCCGGGGATCGAGCCCTGCGTTGGGCTCCCTACTCAGTGGGGAGTCTGCTTCTCCCTCTCCCTCTGCCCCCCAAGATAAATAAATTTAAAAAAAGATGTCATTCCTCTACCAATTTAATTTAGAAATTTAACACTCTCTTAATCAAAGTACCAATGGAAATAATATTTGGGGAGCCAAAGGCAGAGGCTTTAACTCACTGAAGGGAAGAATTTAACAAAAATTTTTCTAAAATCTATTACTGTGGAATGTGAACATCCAAGAAAATACTAGAAGGAACAAAAAATAAACACTAATGAAAGGGGGAATTTCCTAATTAAATAATAGAATACATTATAGAGCAGGCTTGTTCTAAGTGACAATAGAACAGAATAGAAAATTCATATGCATTTCTTCCTTTGTTCGATTAATAATAATGAATGTTTATCATTTGACAGCCACAAAGACAAGGGCTGAGGATGCAATTGGGAACAAAAAGAAAGGGCAGGGGTCCTACTCTGGTGATGTACTCAAGCCTACAAATCAGGAAAAGATTAGCACAGGAAATGAAATGCAAATTAAAGAAACACTTTGAAACTGACAAAGATTACAGAGAATTATAAATCCCAGGAATGGAGGGTCCAGGAAAACATGTTCTGTCATGAATTTTTACATTCTGGCTGCAAAACAATTCCTCATTGTGTAATATAAACTTTATTTTATTTTATTTTAAAGATTTTATTTATTTACTTAGGTGACAGAGAGGGAGCACACATCGCATACAAGCAGGGGAAGCAATAGAGGGAGAGGGAGAAGCAGGCTTCCCACTGAGTAGGGAGCCCAAAGCAGGGCTCGATCCCCGGAGCCTGAGATCATGACCTGAGCCAAAAGCAGATGCTCAACAACTGAGCTGCCCAGGTGCCCCTATAAACTTTGTTTTAAAATGTGTATCTCCTTTGGCCCAGAAAATACCCTTCTGGTAGTGTATTTGTGTTGGTCGGGTTACATTTAAGAAAACCGAGCCAGGGAATTAGTCACAAAGGTATTGGATAGCTGGGAAAGTGAGACACACAGGGATTTGCAGCAGCATGAAGCTGCTACCAGCCCCAGGGCTGAAGGGACACAGAGCAGATGTGGTATTGGTACTGCTTAGGGGACTGGTGGGAACCAGGGTCACAAAAGTGGGGTTGTGCAGCATATATATTTACAGGTAATCATCATCTCCATCCTCTTCGTAATAAGGAAGAGTTGAAGAAATGGGGAGATTCGGATGGACAGTCACCAGATTAAACAGGCTGTTGCTAGGTGGCATTACGGGGGACTCTCACTTCCTTCTGTGTGCCTTTATATGTTGCCCAAATGCGTTTATAAAGAAAATGTATTAACTTTATTGTGACATAAAATAACTCTTGTTTTATCTGATAAAACACCTTATTAGCTTTACATTATTCATTTGTATGAATATCCAGTTGTTTAATTGCTCACTTTTGGGGAGGCATTTCAGCCGATTCCAGCACTTTGCCCCTATAAACAATATCCTTTCACTAAGAGATGTCAAGGTTACATGAAGGCTCATAGGTAAATTTCTGTCCCCAGCATCTGCCCAATTAAAGGAATCCTTGTGGAATCGATGAGCTGAGTTTTCTTCTTATATGACAACACAGTCTCAAGACAGTAATTCTCAACTGTGACCATATGTGTTTTAATCACCAGAGCAGCTTTTTCAAAGTGTATTTCAAAAATTACCTAAATGACTCAATGTGCTGTTGTGATGAGAACCCCTGCTTCAGATCTGCAACTGGAAGAGAAATGAATGTCTTCTAAACTGCTGGGAAATACTCATGCTGAGAAGAATTTGCTTCCCTAACAATAAATGTCACTAGCCAAATTAAATAGAAGACAGCCACTGATGCGATGCCAATTATCTAGTCATGAAGCAGAACAGGCATTTGAAGAAGTACCTAAATTTATCAGAGCAGGTTAAAGATAAATGCTTTAAAATCATTATGGCAGGTCCAAGATGACCCAATGGGTCATAAAAATCTTGAATGATAAGGGTTGATTAAAAACTGATTTTAATAAGATCCTCCTTCCTTTATTAAAAAATAATGGCCCATGATTTTTGGTCCAAAAACCTTAGTTGAGTAAAAGCTAAGCTGTTTTTCAGAGATCCCACAGCTTACTTCATTAGTAATTAACTTACTTGAAGAACTCGTTGCTGGTGAGATTACCCAGGAACCAAATAACCAATGCCTTGAATATTTGTGAAGCAAAAAGGTCTATATTCCTTTTAGAATATAAAATTTTTAATTCCCATGAGAACCACTTGCAATCCCTAAAGAATCTAAAATTGAAAAAAAAAAAAAAAAGAATCTAAACTTGGTCTAAGCTGATACATCCTCTTTCCAGGATCTTTGAACCCTGGTGGACTATATTTAATAATTATTTCTTCTATAGAAGGTCTGAAAGGTCTCAGAGCATGAATGCTTAATCCCATAATTTAACTTGCATAAATTAGATCCTTTTTTGTGAAAACATCATAAATACAAAACAAAGTGTTTTTCTCCCATTGCCTTAAATTCACATGAAAGAATTCCCATAGCTAACTGTTGCTAGCGTACTGTTTTCATATGAAAAAGGTGTGAATAAGATCAATTCTCAATTTGAGTTCTGTTAGAACTCAGAGGGCTTTACTGGCACTATTTTATTCCTAGTCTATTGTTCTCACACATAGTGATGGCTTTTTTGTTTATATGAAGCATTCACTCATTTAATAACTAGCCTCACCACACTTACCTAACCTCATCTCTCTAGTGGAACAGTTACGTAGTAGAAAAGAAGAGACTTTGCAAGTCCATAGCCTTGGGATTAAGTCCCAAATATATCTCTGGGATGTGCACATTTAGGTAACTTATTTAACTCCTGAAACTTAGCTTTCTCACTTATAAAATGGGTATGATTTTAGGATCTGATTCTTGGGTTCTCATGCACCTTTAAAATAAAATTTGTAGGGACGCCTGGGGGGCTCAGTCTATTAAGTGTCTGCCTTTAGCTCAGGTCATGATCCCAGGGTCCTGGGATCAAGTCTCACAGCCGGCTCCCTGCTCAGCGGGGAGCCTGCTTCTCCCTCTCCCTCTGCCCCTCCCCCTGTTTGTGTGCTCAAGCTCTATCTCTCTCAGACAAATAAATAAATAAAATCTTCAAAAATAATAACAAATAAATAAATAAAATAAAATTTTTATGTAAAACATCACATACAACACCTGGTATATAGAAAGTGCTCAAAGGGGCACCTGGGTGGCTCAGCTGTTAAGCGTATGCCGTCAGCTCAGGTCATGATCCCAGGGTCCTGGGATGGAGCCCCACATCGGGCTCCCTGCTCATTGGGAAGACTGCTTCTCCCTCTCTCACTCCCCCTGCTTGTGTTCCCTCTCTCGCTGTCTCTCTCTCTGTCAAATAAATAAAGTCTTTTAAAAAAAGAAGAGAAGAGAAGAGAAGAGAAGAGAAGAGAAGAGAAGAGAAGAGAAGAGAAGAGAAGGAAAAGGAAAAGAAAAGAAAAGAAAAGAAAAGAAAAGAAAAGAAAAGAAAAGAAAAGAAAAGAAAAAGAAAAGAGAAAAGAAAAGAGAAAAGAAAAGAGCTCAAAAACTGTTAAACTTCTGCTTATTATCCAGATATGGCTGGAGAGATTTTTCTAGAGATAGTGACTTTCTCACTCCTGGTGAGAAGAAGGCTCTCCTCAGACTTATGATCTGGATTTCCTTCAGATCAGCTCTATAGAAAGGGCAAGCTTCCTTAATTCTGAGTTGGTCTTGCCATGATTAGGCTCATATTTTTATGTTTCTCTTTACTCTTCCCTTTATGTGTGACATGATTTCCTGGTTGTATTTAGAGCCTCTCAAAAGTAGGGGCTATCTTTTCTTCTTTCATACCCTCTAGATTTGCTGCAATTGTGATAGACACTCAATAAATATGCACTGAGTACTTGCGTACAATGAAACACACAGAATTATAAGGCTTTTAGGGAATTTTAAAATCAACCTATACAATAACTTCATTTCACGAATGAAAAAACGGAGGCTTGGAGACATTGCAAACACTGCCCAATGCTACAGAGCTAACAAGTGGCGGAGCTTAGCGTTTTGTCCCTGGTCTGGCTGCTTCCCATGCCAGTGCCCCTTGCATTACCCAATGCTCTTTTTCTTGACATGTTGACTTCAATGGATTGGAAATAGTAGACTATCATCGTGTGTCAGTATTTTGGCGAACAAATCTCCTCTTAGTAGGGTCATTGTCTAGGTTGCTAGTTTTCTTGTTAGCTCGCACTCAGAATCATCCGGAAGGCCTGTTAAAACACAGAATGTAGTGCCCCACCCCCAGTGTTTCTGACATGATAGGTCTAGGTGGGGCTCAGGATTCTCCATTTCTAACAAATTCCCAGGTAATGCTAATGCCTCTGGTCCGGAGACCATATTTTGAGAGAAACTGAGCTAGAGTTATTATGGATTCTTTTTTCTGTTCCTCTTAAAACCAAACATGATCCAAGAGGGCACTGTGTAATCTGCACTTCTTACAATGTACAAAGAACATGACAGTACACGGAAATTGCCTTACCTTGAAAGCATTTTTCTTTTGTTCAGAACAGAGTTTCTGAGTACTTAAAACACAGTACGCAGGGCTACGGGTGATCCTCCGATGTGGAAGACCCCGTACCTGTCCTCAAGGTGGCCCTGTGACCCCAGGCAAGACGAAAAGTCCACTTCTAGGAGGGGCCAAGTTGAGCTATGATTTCAGAAGTGATGGGATTGACAGGGAATCAAAATAATTGCAGAGGTAATTCTACGGACCAGCTTCTGTTAACTATCAGCATACTTCTGACAACTTTGCGAACATATTAGTAACTCCTAAAATGCTAAATATTGTTTTTAGTATAATTCCATGCTGTAAGAGAACATCTGGTATATTTTTTCTAATTTATTTTTCATCTGAACTATTATTAATTACAATGGTGCTGGAGGCCTGAGGAAATAATTAACAATCTTTATAAGTGAGAAAAGACACTCTATATGCTGGAATTACTGCCAATTCATTTGGCAGAAGTGGAACGAGTCCCAAACATGGGGAACCCAATGACTAATACACAAAGCAACTTCATGATTTAGCCAGGGTTCTTTTTGGCTCATTTTAAGATATTTGTAACTAGGGTGCATGGACCCCTAGGGGCTCTCTATATGAGCCTTAAGGGATCATAATTCCCATTAAACTGGATGCAAGAATGTGAGGGCACCAGAAAATTTTGCATTTTTTTCTAGTTTTTTTTTTTTTAAAGATTTTATTTATTTATTTGACAGAGACACAGCGAGAGAGGGAACACTAGCAGAGGAAAGGGGAGAGGGAGAAGCAGACTCCCACTGAGCAGGGAGCCCGATGCTGGGCTCGATCCCAGGACCCTGGGATCATGACCTGAGCCGAAGGCAGATGCTTAACGACTGAGCCACCCAGACGCCCTTTTTCTCTAGTTTAGAGGGTTTATCGCTTTTATGCATTTTCCCACTGAGATCCCAGGAGAGAAATAAAATCATTATAACCCAAGGACTCTGACTCAGCTTTTGTCCTTACATCCTACCTATCTTCACCATATGTCATTAGGGGCCTTCTTCCTTATTATTTTCAGGGAAGGGAGCAGAGGAATACTGGGAGAGAGAAACCTTCCTCAGATGACAATCCAGATCTTTTTCACCATCTGCACCCTCATCTGGGTTAGTTGCTTGTTGATCCCAGATGCTCACTTAATCACTCTTCATTTGACTGTCATTTAGGTTTTAGATTATTTGTATAGATAATTAATAACCAGAGCAGCCAGAAAACTCCCTGGACAAAGTCGATGCAGAGCTACAATTCTAAATGAATAGCCCTGAACAAATGCTTATGTGGTTCTTGCTCCCTCATCCCTTCTGGTTAAATCATGCCACCCAGCAAGGCCCAGCTCAAATCTCTCTCCCTTCGTGAAGTCTTCCTCAGTAGCCCCATGCAGAACTCTTCTGTTCTCTTCCTGAGAGTACAGTATTCTTTGGGGCTCTGGCAGCCTTTTTGTCACTCGGTTATATTCAGTTTAGCACTATTTTATACAGAGAGAATGAACGGTTCATCTGTGCATACTGTGCTCCAAGCACAGGGATGTGAACCCAGCAGGCACTTAAAAATAATTGTTGAACACGTGTAAAGAACGGTCTCGGTTTCTCAACAATATTCTCCATATTTTTGAAGTGAAAAACGTGCTTTTCTTAATTTGTGACTGTCGTCGCGTTTATCAGCAGTCCAACACATTGATGTCCCCTAAATCCATGGGAGTGACACAGTTGGCAAAAAACCTGGGTTGTGGCACACATCTATGCCTTCTAGAAAGAATGACTGAGTCAGCATCTTGCATTGTCAGTTTACTCTGTGTCTGTTATGATCTAACGGCTTCTACATCATGGGATTCAACCAACAGTTTCAGCGGACAAGAAACACTGGGATTTCCAGCACTACCGCTGAAAGTGGTATGGGTCCCTTTAATCTCGGAAGGCTGTTCCCAGACACGATGTGTGCTGGATGGTGAAGATGTTTGCTCACTGAAATCTCATTAATTCAGAAGCATATAGTCATCAGTCACCACCGAAAATGCAGACTCACACTAAATGTCTTCACACTTGAAGTGTAGCAAACACTTTCACCTGCTTTAGCTCAGCTGTTCTAAGAGCTCAGTGAGATGTGTCAGTGACTCGCTCAAGGTCATTCAGGGAATCTACGACCCTTTGCACTAAACTAGGCTACCGTTGGAACCCACATATCTCTGCCTGGGATGCACCAGGCTCAAAAGGAAAATTGTCTCCTCCCGAAAAATCACCTTTCCCCGGCAGCTATATAATATAACTCTACCACTTTAAAACAACAGAGTGAAGATAAAGCACAGACAAAATTAGATTTGACAACCTAATGGATTGGAAAGACTACTCTAAGATTCCGGTACATAGTACCTTAAGTATCACCTTTAATTGTTGAGAATCAAAAACTTTCCAACAGTCCAACTTTATTACCTTTGTATTATTTATTACATACTTACTTATTTTTTACTAGTTCTCATTTTTATAGGCTTGCAAACGAGAAGCTTCCTAGTAAATCCCTTGTCATGGATGGTTTAGGGTCCCCAGTCTGAAGACAGCTGTTTCGAACCGAAGAATCCCCAATGCTGATGGCCTTCTCTGAGGTATATTATTTTCCTAAAGCTCACGGATGAAGGAAAAACAAACTTTTTGTGATCCTATCCTTTTTGTACCTGCTCTTTTTTCTGCCAGGATTGGCTTTCCTTTTCATCTAGGAATGTCTAAATCTTCATTTCCTCAGGGAAGCTCCTTGATTCCCACCAGCAGGTTTATTCTTTCCCCGTCCGTGTTTCTGTAACATTTTATTCAGTCTTTTACGCTGCTAGATTCCATAAATCTCAGTGTTCACTTATCTGTTTCCCCCACCTTGACCATGAGCAACTTGGGGTCAGGACCCATTTCTGACTTCTCGCTGTCTCAGTGGATGCCCCTCTTCTGAACGTTTTATACAAACGGGATCATACAAGATGTGACCTTTTGTGTCTGAGAAGCCTAGATCTTATTTCAGTTCTCCTGAAATCTGGTGTCCATTCCCTTTCCTACTGCGTTCTGCTGTTTTGCGTTGTGTGCCCGCTATATATTTGATGAATGAATAAATGAATGGTTATGGAGAGACACCGACCAGGCAACTTATTTTCTCCTTAACCTGGTTATTTATGATTTGATTTACCTTCATAAAATACCTTTTGGCGGCTTTTACCAAGTGTCTGTCTGAGAGATGGCCGCTTAGCGGTAGCTGGGCCCAACGGCCGGGAGTGAGTTGCACAGGCTTCCAGACCCTCTCTATTCAGGGTCCCTGTCACTTCACACTGGCGCCTACAGTTGATTTCCTCATTATCACACTTTCAGGCTAAATGCAGAGGGGACTGGCTGGCAAGCTACACTGTGTGTGTACCGACTGTTACCAGCTTGGCCTCCGGGACTAGAGGAATGACTTCCCGATGGGGAGACGAATGGTTTTCTCCCGTAACCCTCTTCTCAGCTGAGCTGTTGCTGGTTCTGAGGGGAGGGTTTCTATGGGCTGCTGAGAAGAGGAGAGATGTGCCTCCGTGCTTGAAGTCCAAGTCCGTCTGATTTGTTAGTACAAGTGTGAGAGTGTTGGTTTTGGTTTTTGCTTTTGGATTCACAATGTGGGAGGTGCCTTTTCACACAACTTCCAAAGCAATCAAATGCATGACATTTAATCTTTAATGCCTGACTTTTCTGGTTAAAACTAAAGAAACTCCGAATAGATAATCCCTACTTTTTCATGCTTCTGTCGAAATGCACATTAATTTTATATGGCCTACATACACTCGGGAAGCTTTCTTAATGATGTCTCCATTTTTATTAGAAATCTAATTATACCTTTACTGATATGACAACAGAAACTCTGCACGTAACTCTTAGACCATCTGCTCTTTGGGGCACTATTTCAAATCTAGCACTTTCTAGTTTTTTTATGATACTAAGAAGGGAAATTCGGCTATAGTTACACTTAATTCCAGGAAAAATGGAAATAAAACCCGCGGTTATAATTTTAAATGGTTTTCTACTGTTTATGTACAGGCTTGGGGAAAGGGATAATTATCACCTGTTTTAGGCATGGCAAGCTGTTTATGCTCATCTGTACTACGTACACATAGGAAGGCGTGACGTTTTACTTAAATTAATTTAAAACTAAATTAAAAATTTCACTTAAAGTTCTTATTTTGAGATAACTATAGACTCATGTGCAATTATAGGAAATAATACAGAAAGATCCAGTCTACCCTCCATGCAGTTTCCCCCAGTGGCTTGCAAAACGATAGCACAATGTCACCACCAGGATATAGACACTGATACAGTCAAGATACACAACAATCGGGGCGCCTGGGTGGCTCAGTTGGTCCAGCATGTGCCTGTGGCTTAGGTCGTGATCTCAGGGTCTGGGGATCAAGTTCCACATGGGGCTCCTTGCTCGGTGGGGAGTCTACTTCTCCCTCTGCCTGCTGCTCTTCCTGCTTGTGCGCTCTCTCTCTCTCTCTCTCTCTGACAAATAAATAAATAAAGTCTTAAAAAAAAAAAAAAGATACAAAACAATTCCATCACAAGGATCCCTTGTTGGTGCCCATTTATAGCCACATTCATCTCCCTTCAATCTCCACCCCTAATCTTCAGCAACCTCTGAGCTGTTGTCTACTTCTAGAATTTTGGCATTTCAAGATTGCTGTGTAAATGCAATCATATGGGATGTAAGCTTGTGGAATTGGCTTTTATCACTCATCGTGATTCTTTGGAGCTGCATCCAAAGGGTGTGTGGCATTATCTCCCAATTAGAAGCCAAATTGCAGATATTTTACAGGCAAAAATGAGATCATTGGAAATACTCAGGCCTCGATATTTTTGTTTTCCAGACTTGTCTCCATTATTATAAACAATTCTTACAATGGAGCGTTAGCACATTCATTGTGCATATGTGTCTCATCCATGCTTCTTGTCCATTTCTCTATGGCCCTTATCCAGGAACAGAAACTCTTTGAGGGCAGTGAGCATGCTGTGCTTACCCATCAGTATTGATTTTCCGCTGTGGACTGCACTTACCGAAAAATCAAGAAACTACAAAAATAATCTGAGGATTTGAAAAGTGGCAAGTTTTGTTGGCTGTTGTGGCTGACACTCAGAAAATGAATCTGTTAAGGGTCATTTACCCTGCGTCGTCTTCCACGGAGACCATACAAATGGATCTAAAAGTCCTAGCATAATGTATGAGTTAAATCAAACAAGATAAAAATGTAAGTTCCACTCCCCTACTGTTTTTAAGTCAACCAAAATATTTCATTGAGATTTTGTTGATAAACCAAATGCAATGCAGCTCTTTCAAATTCAGTATGTTCACTAGTTATTCCCTCTGTAGCTGTGTTTTCTCAGCTCTGTTTATTAGAGAAACTACGCCTTGATGAGCAATGAAACCAGTTGACCTTCCCGGAGTACTAGGTAAAAAGAAGTACTCTTACAGAATTAAGACAACTTTGAATGTTTAGGCCAATATTTCAGGCTGGATTCTTTAGGCACGTATTGCATCCTGGTGTAGTGAAAAGAACAGGAGACTCAAGATCCGGAAGACCTTGGATCTGAGTCCCATGGCTATGGCTTACTTACTGTCTGAGCCCAAGCCTCACTTATACATATATAATATGGGAGAGTATTCATACTTGTCCTACTCGAGCATCATCACCATTTCTCTGCTCCTCTTCATAGAAAAAATTCTAGAAAGAGTTACTTAGAGCTCATCTTTCCTTCCTTAACTCTCATTGTCTCTTGGCATACTCCAATAAGCTTCCATCTCCACCATGTTAGTGAGAGGTACCTTATCAGGATAACTAGTAACCTCAAAGTTCTGCCCTTTGCAGCTTTAACCAGGCTAGAAGACCAATAGGACCAGGTCCACCAAGGGTCTATTTACTTAAGACTGTGTAGCATCTTGGAAAAGAACTCTTTCAGGCTGAGCTAGGCTTCTCGAATGTTCTTCAATGTCATTTTGGGAGAGGAAAGGAGGAAATGAAGGAAATTCTGAGAACATCATAATGTCTATCACTCAGATTGTCCTCAAGCTTAGCTCTCAAAGACCTGACTCCTGGCACAGGAAAATCATCACAATATGATAAAGATAAAAATAGTGATGTGAAAAACCTATCACTCAAGCCTGTGTAGGATGTGAAGAGCATAAACCTGGGCTGTTTTCTAGCCTGTACATATGTAAGAGAATAACACTTAAGGCTAGAGGGCAGCACCTATAAGGACAAGCTAGGGCACCTTCCTTATGTGGAGCAACTTTGGAGCATAGGACAAATAGAGCTGTGTGAGTCAGAACCAGGTCAATCTCCATTTGCTGCACAAAGAGGACGTCAGCCGTTGGTGCTCACTCGTCATTTTTGTAGCCTCAGGGTAGCCTTATGTTTGCGACCTGGTGGTATCACTGTGGCCATCTCAGTTGTCGGGGACACTATAGTGGCTGGAGCAGTAAAGGACAAGAGCAAATAGCAGCTGGCCTACAGTAGTGGAGAGAGCTCATTGACAAGCATGCATCAAATGCATCCCTTGACATTTCCTGGAACTCTCTACTAGGAATGTGAGAAAGAATAGAGGTGACCTTGGCTTTCTATTGCTTTTAAAATGAAATCTACACTCCTTCCCCCTTACTTCCCAAGATCTGCATGACCTAACCTGTACTTGCCTTTCCACCCTTGTGTCATGCAGGCTTTTCCTCCGCTCATAACATTCCATTCACATCACCCTCCTTTATGTTCCTTGAACATGTTAAGTTCCTTCATACCCATGGCCTTCAAGACTCAGTTTATAAGCTTGAAATGCTCCTATGGCTGGACCCTTGTCACTCAAATCTCATCTCAGATGTCGCTGCTCTAGAAAGGCCTAAACCCCGTATCTGAAGTGCCTCCCTCCTCATTCTCTCACTTGGCAGTTAGTTAATCTCTACTATGTTTTCAGGTTTTATTTTATAACATGTTTTATTACATGAAATTTAAAATTGTGTTTTTACATGCTTATATTCTGCTTCCCTCTCCCCGAATGTAAGCTTAATGAGGGCAGGGAGCTTGCCTGACCTGTTTGAGAGAGTACCCCCAGCGCTTAGGACAGTGTTTGATAAGGAGCAGGCACTCGATAAATGCTTAATAATTACTTATAATTAATAAATATTTATAAGTATATGTTTATGCTATAATATAGGAGATAAATATGTCAAACTTGTTATCTTATGTGTTATCTAATTACATAATATAGATATGCCATGTAATTATAATCTTGTTTATGGGCTATACTTATAATAATTAAGTATAGTTGATTAATATCTGCTTATAAATGAATGGAGTGAGAACTCACGGGACAACTATGAATTTCAGTGCCATGTGGATGCCTTTGATCTTAGAGTAAGAAAATACATTGCTATCTGGTGTCTGCCTGGTTTTCTGGCCACCCCAAACAATGAGCTTCTCCAGAACGCCTCCTTGCGTCTTTCCCATGGGCTATCTCTCTTCACAGAATGCTCTCACTTCCCTGTCTCCACGCCTCCTCGAACTGACTTTTAGTCATCTTCCAATTTCCAGCTTAGGTGTCACATTTTGGGGAGACTTGGGTGACACATACAGAGGAAGATGGCTGGCATGCAGATACAGAGCTCCCTTAAATCTCTAGTCTTCCCCAGTAGGAACTAGTTTGGGCTCTCCTGCCTAGGGTAGGGGCACTTTTTCATTACTGTACCTATAGCCGCTCGACTTGTCAAGAGCTTCAGAATTGGGTGAGCTTATAGAGTCCTGTATGGCCTTCTCTTTTTGTGGTGTCTTAGAGTCATCCAGAGGTGAGGCGCACCCATGTGGTGCAGTCGATTAAGCATCCAACTCTTGGCTTTGGCTCAGGTCATGATCTCGGGGTCATGAGATCGAGCCCCACATCTGGCTCCACGCTCATCACAGAATCTGCTTGAGTTTCTCTCTTCCTCTCTCTCTGCCCCTCCTTTCTTTCTTCTCTCTCTCTCTGTCTCTCTCAATTAAATCAATCAATCAATCAATCGATCGATCTTAAAAAAAAGAATCATCCAGATGTGAGAACAGAAGGACTTTTCCGAAACACACAAATAACTGATGCAGGTCCCGTTAATGGCATTACTTTCTGGTCTCTTTGATCTCGTTACTTGTCTTTACATGTGCACACTCTGTGTGTCGCCAGCAGAACTCTTACTGATAAATAGAAATGGCCCTCTCTCCTCTTAATGGAAAGAGAAGATGTAGTTTATCTGCCTTCTGGAGGGACCCCTGTCTTCTCTGGAAGTTGTGCTTCCAAGGGGTCCATTTGGAAATTCAAAACAAAGATTTTCATGCTTTATTTCCTGGCTCTCTTTCCGCAGGGAAAAGCAAGATCAAAGGGTTTCTCTGCCCCAGCGATGGCAGCTGTGGCTTAGGGTTCTTGGAAGCAGCTACCTTTTAACTCTTTTCTTTCCCAGCATAATGATTGCACAGGAATCTATCCACCGTATAATCCCTGGAGCTTGAAAAATTAGCATAATGGCTTTTGATACAGTACGACGCTGATGGAAAATTGAGAGTTGATTAGTCACGACCTCAGTCATTCCACTGAGCCTAATAATGAGCCACCTAGTAATGCCACCTTGAAGGGCATCCGTATCTTTACACACTGTAAAATCCTTGAACAGTTTTTGGACACCCTTTCATGATTTTCATGATGGTGATGATGATGGTGACAACCACAAAAACAATGTGATAAGGAACATTTATTGCTCACTAGAAAGTAAACTCTGTGGGAGCAAAGATTTTTGACTGCTTGCTTTAGTCATGTCCTTCAAGTACCCGTAACAGTGTCTGGTACAGAGTATGGAATCAGCAAATGTATTTGAATAAATGAATGGACGTGTACTCCATACCAGAATCTGTGCTAAATATCTTACAAACATCTTCTCTTTTAATCTGTGTAAGAACTTCATGGAAGTGCTATTTATGTCCTCATTTCACAGATCGAGAAACCAGAGCTCAGAGATGTTAAAGATAGCATTTCCAAGACCTTAAAGCTAATAAGTGATGGAAATGGAATTCAAACCCATGAGGTAGAGCTCCACACCTCATACCCCTAACCTCTATATTCTACTTGGAGATTGACTGATAGATTTTGTAAGGATAAAAATGCAAATTAAATGAGTAATTCATAAAGAAAGCCTTCTGGTTTTAGCCTAAAATGCTTACGTGTGAATACATATTCTGTAAATGATGGCATTCCTATTAACTACAAAGAATGAGTAACCTTGGGGACAGGTGCAGGGAAAGCCCTGTAATCCCTTTTCAAGCTAAATTCCTTCAGAATGTCCTGTGTACACATTGCCTAGGAGAGCAGTTTGAATTATGCTTCCAGCGACCAGCTAAAACGAACACATTGCATTAATAATTAGTTCAGAGTAGGAAGGCATAGGAATGGCTCTTCAGTTAAATGCCTGTCTGTCTTATGGTATTGGAGTTAACTGTTGGTGCATATGTATGTCTTCCCATACTTTAGAGTTTCAGTCATTATGTTTAATCTGTGGCTTGTTCAGCTAAATGCTTCATATGGAATCTTTACTCGAAAAAAGCTCTGTAGTATACTGTTTGGAAGCACAAACAGTGCTCAAAATCAGATTTTGAATTTTATTTCTTACTACTTGACCTGGTCAAGTCACTTCACTTGCCTGCTATTCAATTTTCTTATCTGTGGAATGGGGAAAACAATAACACCTACTTTTCAGAGTTGTAAGATTAAAATGAAGCCAATACTGAGAATCGCTTTAAACAGATTTAAACAGCAACTTTTTCTCGTTGAATTCCCCAGGAAAGCTAGAATTTTCATAAGCTATGCGTTCACATCCATTCTCTTGGACTTTGGTTACACAAGTAAATCAGTAGTAATATAATAAAAATGCATCAGCTCTTGAACCAGAAGAGCAGGATTCGAGTCTTGGCTCTATATCCTAATAACTCTGTGATCTTAAACCCTTGCAAGCTGGACATGCTTGTCTTAACATTTACATTTTCCTCGCTAAGGTACAAATGACATGTTTGGACATACGGTTTCATTTTTAAGGTCTTTAAATTATAGGAGAGGAAAAAACTTCTATATCCTCTTGGGGTCTCTGGCCAGACCTAAGAATTAAACTGACATAAGACAAACAGGAGAAAACAGACAAGTTTCAATTATTTTTTTACATGTACATGGGAGTCTTCACCCGAAAAAAAAAAAAAAATGAAGACCTGAAGAAGCAAATTGTGAAACATGATGAGGCAGAGGGCCTTGGGCTAGGGTAGTCAATCTGGTGGAGAAGTTACTAGGAAGAAAAGGGTTAGCTTAACAAGGTATGTTTACAAATTTCTCTCCACCTCTGCTTCTGATGCTTGTTGATAAAAATGTTACTTTCCTTCTGGTATCGGGAGGACATCTTTCACAAGGGAGTTTCATCTCCCGCTCTTAAGAAAAAAAAGGATGGCCAGAGAGTCCTCTTTGCATCTGCTATTTTTCAAGTACCTTTAACTCTACGTAATTGATACTGCATGTCAGTTATCACCAAAGTCGCGTATTTTGGGGTCACATGTTCTGAATTCTTTCAAAATGGTTCATTATTCTATATACCTCATGGAGGAGTTAAATGCTTTGGGGAACTTGACCCCCACACATCTGATGATGCCTTACCTGGAGGTACTAAGGAAGAGCATTTTCATATAAGAAACACCTTCTAAAAGAGTTGTATAAACAAACACTGTCATAGGTATCTATCTGTCCCCTAAGACCTTGGGTCGAGCCAGGGGAAATATCCATTTAGGATTAAGTATTTATTAGGAAACTGATAAGCCTCACAGGATGTCAGTTCTGTGCTCAACTATTGGTTACAGCAAATGAGGTAATTAACAAGCAATTTAAAAGAGCTGCCTTCAGAACACATGTCAAGGAATTTAATCTTAAAATCATCGCCGCCCAATACACACTAGAAAATGAGCTGAGAGGAGCATTACTGAGAATTGTTCTGAGGCTACATATTCCATCCATTGTTCAAGATATACTAAAGAAATTACCATAATTAAATTAAACCAGCAAAGAGCTAGTGACCTCCTCACTTTTTCAGAGCTCTCTACAGAACTGTTTCCATTGAGCTTCCCTTCGGGGATTTCATTTTATAGGAGGGGCACCAAAGAAACAGCTCTTTGAAACTCTCGTTTCCTCTGTTGTCAGGACGTTCATCACATTGCAAGTTGTCATCTGTGGGAAGACTCCTGAGAGAAATTCTTCTCTGATCTCAGTGCCAAGTACGGTTGTAGCTCCGAACAATTGATCTGGGTACTATGAACTTTAACACTGGCCAGATTTCTCTTTTTTACACAGACTTTTAGAGAGCTTAGAGTAAAAAGTGACAACTCACATAACGCAAAAATAAAGCCCATGGTGATATGCACTTCTTAGTCTGACCCTTAACCCATTTTACATCCTTTCTCTAGATATCCTCTCTTTCCTTCATGCTTCTAATATAAGCTTTCTCGTTACATTTTGTATTTCTTTCCAAATTGGCTTAAATTATTTCTCATTGAAAATTAGGTGTAGGTAAATACATACACAGATTTTAGTCCTGAGCAAGCAAAACTCTCTGCAGAGAGTTTATCATGACAGCATAGGCTCATGGATCCGAAATGCCTGGATTCTGAGCCTGGCTCATCTACTCACCAGCTGTGTGATCTTGGGTTAGTTACTTAACCTCTCTCTGTCTCAGGAATTCTGCTCTCTAAAATGAAGACGATGACTGTAGCTACTTCATGACGTTGTTGTGAGGAACAAAGTAGTTAATATATATAAAGTGCTTAGCATGGTGCCTGATGCTCAAAAGAAAGTACTATTATGATCTAAAATAAATTAAATCTTGAGAATTGTATTGTGCTCTCCTTAGGAAAACAACATACATATTTGTGTATATAGGTATACACACACGTAAGTATATAGATACACCTCGCATATATTGCAGCTGCAAAATGTAAGCTTCATGAGGACAGAAACCTTGCCCCTTCCTTTTTTTTTTTTTTAAGTTTTTATTTATTTGGAGCGCCTGGGTGGCTCAGTCAGTGAAGCATCTGCCTTCGGCTCAGGTCATGATCCCGGGGTCCTGGGATGGAGCCCCGCATCAGGCTCTCTGCTCAGCAGGGAGCCTGTTTCTCCCTCTCCTCCCTACTTGTGCTCTCTGTCGCAATCTCTATCACTATCTCTGTCTCTTAAAGAAAAGATTTTATTTGTTTATATGAGGGAGAGAGACAGAGAGCACAGGCGGGGGGAGGGGCAGAGGGAGAGAGAGAAACAGGCTCCCTGCTGAGCAGGCAGCCTGACCCTGGTCTCCATCCCGGGACTTTGGAATCATGACCTGAGCGGAAGGCAGATGCTTCACTGACTGAGCCACCCGGGCGCCCCAAACCTTGCCTTTTTCAAGAGAATACATCCGGCACCTAAGACCTAGAACAGTGTTTGGCATGGAGTAGGCACTCAGTAACTACTTAATGAATAATCAATGATTGATGGTCCCGGTTTCCCACATTTCTGATTCTGCAGATTCCGATGAGGCTGTTGCTACTGGTTTGGGAACTGTCTTTAAGAGCTGGGAGTTTAACGCAGAGGACAAAGTCTTTGGAATGAGACACATCTGGATACAACTGCGGGCTCTGCTGCTTGTAAGTTTCCACAATTATCTATTCTCTCTGAGATTCAGTTTACACATCTGCAGAATTAAAATGATGATAATATCTACCTCAAAGGACCGGTGCAAGGTTCGAATGGAATGAGCTACCCAAAGGGCCTAAGTTAGCACCTGGGACATGCGGAGTTGGTAAATATTAGTGTATTTTCTTTTCCCTTTCCCAGATAATGATTTTCTCATTTTATGCCCTTCTTTTATCTTCTAAAACTATACTAGGTGGATTTTTCTCTATAGGCAGTTAATTGATTTGAAGGTATAGTGAAAGTAATTAGAGTTTTCATTAAGCGGTGTTTGCTCACATTTAATGTCTGAGAGTAGATTGCAGAGGTATGGAAATAGCTCTAGTTGGTAAGAGGTTAACTTAAAAACTATCTCCGGGGGGCTCTCCCAGATGTTGTCTGAGTAACAGGAAAGCATGTTTTACATGGGACACAGTCTCCTCGAGCTGTTTATAGGTTGAATGAATGGAGGGAATGTGATGGAGTCAGGAAAAGCCGTGTCATCTTAAAGATTTTTAAATTCATTTAAAATACTTTTAAAAACCAAGCTTGGGTGATTTTCTGTTTATGATCTATCTAAGATCTCTGCCCCGTGGAACCCAATGTGTGATGAAATTGGTTTTCCGGTGTCACCTCTCCAAGGTGTCAGATGGGGCCCATCTCCAGCTGAGATTACATTCTTGCTAAGGGTCCCTCAGCTCCTTTATTTTTGCTTCCTCATGTCCCTTCCTCTGAGAGCACCTCACCTCTCAACAAATCACATGAACAAGAATGCTCACCTCAGACTGCTTCTCAGGAACTTGACTGCAGATGTGGCTTTGAAATTTTTTAAAATTTTTATTTAAATTCAATGTAGTTACCATATAGTGTATTATTAGTTTCAGGGGTGGAATTTAGTGATTCATTGGTTGCATAGAACCCCCAGTGCTCATTACATCACGTGTCGCCCTTAGTGCCCATCACCCAGTTACCCCATCTTCCCACCGGCCTCCCCTCCTGCAAGCCCTCAATTTGCTTCCTAGAGTTCAGCATCTATTATGATTTGCCTTCCTCTCTATTTTCACCTTATTTTATTTTTCTTTCCCTTCCCCTATGTTCATCTGTTTTGTTTCTTAAATTCTACATATGAGCGAAATCATATGGTATTTGTCTTTCTTTGGCTGACTTATTTTGTTTAGCATAAAACCCTCTAGTTCTATCCGCATCATTGCAAATGGCAAGATTTCATTCTTTTTGATGACTGAGTAATATTCTATATCTTCTTTATCTATTTTTCTGCCGATAAACATATGGACTCTTTTCATATTAAAAAAAAATTTTTACTGCAACATTTAAAAAATATTTTGACAAAATATTGTGTATATTTAAGATATACAGTATGGTGTTTTAAAGATTTGTTTATTTATTTATTTGAGGGAAAGGAGAGAGAGAACATGAGTGAGGAGAGAGCAGGAGGAAGAGGGGCAGAGAAAGAAGCAGACTCCCCACTGAGTCGGAAGCCTGATACAGGGCTCCATCCCAGGACCATGGGATCATGACCTGAGGCGAAGGCAGATGCTTAACCAATTGAGCCACTCAGGTGCCCCTAGTATGGTGTTTTAATATAAATATACCTTGTGTAATGATTACCACAACTGAAGTGATTAATATACCCATCCCCTTAATAATTACCATTGTGTGTGTGTGCGTGCGTGCGTGTGTGTGTGTGTGTGTAGTGAGAGCACTTAAGATCTACTCTCAGCATATTTCAAGTGTACAATATATTATTGTTAACTATAGTTACCATGTTGTATATTAGATCTCTAGAACTTATTCCCCTTCTAACTGAAAGTTTGTACCCTATGACTAACATCTCCCCATTTTCTCCACTCCACAGACACTGGCAACCATCATTCTACTCTCTAAGTTTGACTTTCTTAGAGTCTACATATAAGTGATATCATGTAATATTTCTTTCTGTGCTGGTGTGTGTATATATATGTGTGTGTGTATGGTATGTATATATGCACATATATAGTGTATATATGTGTGTATGGCGTGTGTATATATATAATACATGTTATATATACATTGTATACAATACATTATATATAACATGCATATATACACTGTATACATTGCACGTAATATATAATTATACACACACACTATGTATATATGTATTTTACAATTTCTTTACCCATTCACCCATGGCACTTAAGGTTGTTTCTGTATCTTAGCAATTGTGAATAATGCTGCAATGAACATGAGGATGTGGATATGTCCTTGAGATCCTGATTTCATTTCCTTGTTTATATATACCCAAAGTGGGGTTTCTGGATCATATGGTAGTTCTCCTTATAATTTTTTAAGGAACTTCCATACTGTTTTCCACAGCAGCTATACCAACTTCCATGCTCACCACTAGCATGCAAGGGTTTCCGTTTCTCTGCATCCTTGCCAACATCTTAAAAATAGCCATCCTAACAAGTGTGAGGTGTTATCTCTTGTGGTATTGGGTTACATTTCCCTGATGACGAGTGACGAGTGACGACGTACTTGTTGGCCATTTGTAGACCTTCCTTGAGAAAATGTCCATACTCTTCCTTTGTCCACCTTATAATTTTGTTTTTTGCTATTGAGTTGTATTAGTTCCTTCCATATCTTGGCTACCAAGCTCTTATCAGATAGATGGTTTGCAAGTATGTCATGCCATTCCATAGGCTGCCTTTCTGTTTTGTTGGGTTAGTCTGCACACTGGTCTGCACGCGGCACAGCAGTGCTAGGATCCTGGGGCCTGGAGTCCTCGTGGTATGGCTGCTCCAGTGTTTGGGGACACAGGCACTCCAAGCAACAGCAGGACCAAGGTCCTGAGCTCAGAAATACATGAAACTACCTCAGCACTTGGGGCCTGGGGCATTGGGCTGGGGTGGTGGCCCCAATTCTGAACTGTGGGCATGAACAGATCCCCCACAGAGCCAGTGTCTGGGTCTCTGGGACTTGCCCCTGGGACTTGGGCCCCAAGAGAGGTGAGACACAGAGGGAGCTCAGAACTAGGGATGGCAGGTGGCAGCAGGGGCATGGGGCTGTAGCCATGTGGCCCCGAGAGATGGGGCACAGTGTAGCCGAAGCTCAGTTCTGGTGAATGGCAAGGCATTGCAATTTCTTGTGCTCGTGCAGCAGCGACTGAGACACAGCTTGATTTCAAACATTTCTGATATTTTCAAGTGGTCTTTGCCATCTTGACCAAATTTCCAGGCTTTTGTGTTTTGTGCATTAGTTTTACTTTGGAAAATACTCAACCATTTAGGGCCAAATGTGGGGAATGAGATGAGTAAGAGAATCTAGTGTAGGAAAATATGTTGGCTATAAAATAAGTGGTGTGATTTCTGGAATGGATTTTAAACTGGGAGGTATGGGGCACCTGGGAGCTCAGTTGGTTTAGTGACTGCCTTTGGTTCAGGTCATGATTCTGGAGTCCCAGGATCTAGTCCTGCACTGGGATCCCTGCTTGAAGGGGAGTCTGCTTCTCCCTCTGACCTTCCCTCCTCTCATGCTCTTTCTCTCTCTCTCTCTCTCTCTCAAATAAATGAATGAATGAATGAATGAATGAAATCTTTTTGAAAATTTTAAGTATTTTTTAAAAGATTTTATTTATTTATTTATTTGACAAAGAGAGAGATCACACAAGTAGGCAGAGAGGCAGGCAGGGGGGGGGGGAAGCAGGCTCCCTGCTGAGCAGAGAGCCCGATGCAGGGCTTGATCCCAGGACCCCGAGATCATGACCCGAGCTGAAGGCAGAGGCCCAACCCACTGAGCCACCCAGGCACCACCCAAAAAAAAATTTTTTTAAATAAATAAAAGAAGCTGGGAAGTGTAGCTGACTACTTACATGCCAGCATTCTAATATATTTTGAAAACCAAGTCTTGTTACTTGCTAACATTTCATGTCTGTTGTTTCATAGCTATTAACTTGCCAATTCTAAAGGTATTTTTGAAATCGTCATAAAATGATCTTAGCATAAAGGACATTACAGTCTTATTTCCTTCCATATTAGGGGTTAATACAGTATGTAGAATGATCAATAATAGCCCAGCTCTGTCCCTGTTGATAGGAATCAAGCTCGTCACTTTGCTTTACACACTTCCAAATTCATCCAACCCTTAAATTTTAAAACACTTCTAAACTAAGTAATTACCATTCCTAAGCATTGTTGATAGTTTTCAAATAACGTTCAGTGTTTGAAAATGGATATGAAATCAATGCTGTTTTTATCACGCTTTAAGATCTCTCTCTCTTTTTTTTAAAGATTTTATTCATTTATTTGACAGAGAGAGAGATCACATGTAGGCAGAGAGAGAGAGGGGAAAGCAGGCTCCCTGCTGAGCAGAGAGCTTGATGCGGGGCTCGATCCCGGGACCCTGAGATCATGACCTAAGCTGAAGGCAGAGGCTTTAATCCACTGAGCCACCCAGGCACCCCATGCTTTAAGGTCTTTACAAAAAAAAATATCCATGCTTTGTTTGTTACTAACATATGGTATTCACTTGAGAACACATGTGGTACACAAGTTTTAAGGTGTCTTCCTAGCCAACAAACCATCATCTCCTCTTAGAAAGGCGCTTGATCCAGTAGGATCAGCCCTCTTCCATCAGATCTATACCGTAAGAGTCCAAACTCCAACCATCGATGTTTAGGCCAGGAAGAGCCATCTGACCTAGCCGGGCCAATCCGATTATCTTCTGATATTCAAATTTAGATAGAGACAATTCGAAGTTGGTCTGGTCTATTAAGTGAGAAGGACATAAAGAAGTTGTGACTCATGCAATGGCAGTCTCTATCATGTAGACTGAGTCCTTTCTAAGACCTCCCCAACTGCGTTTTGCTATTAATTTCCATGAAACTGCTCTGACTCCTTCTGCAGCAGATTATAGCTGTTCCTATTTATCTTTCTCTTTTGAAGAAGGAGAAAAGTGATTATAAACTGTACCCAGACTGGCAGTGGAGGGTGGAAGATTTGAACTGTGCACACCAGAGGGTCTTAATCTGGAAAGTAAGAAGTGACTAATGCACATTTATATTATATTGCTCCCCTCACATTTTCCTTTCTTTATTCAATTGCTTGGAATTTGTTTGTTATTTGCAACTAAAATTTATAAGTAATACTCAGTGACTCTTACAAAGACATTTATTTCGATAACAAAAAATTACAGCCAGCATAGTAGGCAACTACACCATATATTAATATAGTTTTTTAGTTCACCAACTTTATTTTTAATGAAGCATAATTGATACATAGTGAAGTATAATTGACACATATAACATTGATTAATAATTTTTAAAGGCACAAGACATCAAAAAATATCAACGCATTATGTAGCACCCTTGATGATTAGCCAACCTGTCATTTTGCTTGACCACTTCTGATCTGGGAGAGAGATGTCTTTACAAGGCAGCTTATTCCATTTTCAGACACCTCTAATTGGTAGAAACTTCTCTGACCCTTCTTTTTATCAAACTGTGCTCTGATCTCTATAACAAAACCTTTTTGACCTGTTCTGCCCTCAGGATCTATGTAGAATCAGTATACTGCTTGTTGTCTTAATCACCCTTTCAGATATTAGAAGCCAACTGTGTGTCCCTTCCAAGTGTTTTCTCCTCTATTGTGCGTATCCCACATGACCTCCACTGCCACTCGTAGCTCAGCATTTCTGAACTTTTCACTCTCTGTATATAGTCAGTCATCTACTTGTACCCACATATCCATAAATATGGCTATGCTTTAATATTCTTCATCAGTTTGGGAAGGAATTCTGAAGCAACATGAAAATTCTATAGATGTTTACAGGTTAATATATAAAATCTTAGCCCTATCTTAGTGCTGGTATTTCTTTGTGGGGGATATAAGTCCGCACGTTTTTCAAATAGTTAATGGAAATGTGTAATATTCTGCTAAATTTTCTAACATCTATCTTAAATCCATAGCACAAATGTGTATCTATATTTTCATGCATCTGTTGTCATACACCCAATTACTGTACTCATTTCACACATGAAAATTGATATGTCTTAACATTAGCTAAGCTATTTGAAAATGTGATCCTTTATGTTTACCCTCCTGGCACTGAGAAATAATGTGGTGGATAATATCTTGATGAGAGGAGAAGAACATCTAGTTGATATTTCAGTTCTTCCTAAACTATTTCCCTAACCCAAGGTATTCATTATGAAAAACAGCTAGGAAGGTGTAGTTTGTGTATCCCTCCCCCGCCCCCAACAAAGGAAATGAACAAATCAATATATCTGTGCCACTGATGCAATTATAGCGACAATTGCCTTTTTTTAATGAATGATGTAAATGTCAGTTCTCATACTGATCATCAAGGGCTTTTATTTATAGAAACCATGGTAGTTTTAATGAGGTCATGGTGTAAAATATTGCTCTTCAATCCACAGAGCAAAGATATTGTCAAGTAACACTTTTGATCTTAGAGAACTAATTAAGGGCCCATTGTTACATTTGTTTCAAAACCAGGAGATAAAAAGCTTTCTGTGATGAAGCACTGTTTCCATGTATTTATTTTGGTGGCGAATGGCATTTTTGTTGTTGGAGACCTAGACAATGAGTGCTTTGAGGACAGGCACTGGACCTTATTTCTCGCCCTGTTGCTGGTAACTGGCTCTACGTGGTAGAGGGCAAGGATACAACCCATGTTTGCTGACAGGTGGAGGGACAGATAAGTACTCGGTCATTGCCTTTGGTGGGAAGAATAGATATTGCCCTGGATGGGGTAGGGGTTGGCCGATGTGAGAATGAGTGTTAAGAGGCCACAAAGAAACAGTCTCTGTGAGAGTGAATCGAATGCCCAGCATCTATTAAAAAGCAAATGTCCTGGGAGCCGTCACCAGTAAAACTTTATTGGAGCTATTAAAAAGCTTGCTGAAAGCAAGTCTTTGTTGTCTCTGAAAGAATAAAAATCAGTAGGGAAGGACCAGCACAGAGCAAAAGGACCAAGGGGGCGGGGGCAGGGGCGGGGGCCATGGGGTGGGGGGGCCTGTGCTGTAGACAAACCTATAGATGTGAAGTATTTGCTAAATAATGACTATCTACATGATGTCAAAATCATTGCGTGGCTAATTCAATTATAGGAAAAGTATTATAATTTAGTTCAAATAAAGACACAAACAAGAAAAATACTAACCAAATTCAGGAAGTGGTGAATCACAGGGGAAAGAATGCAAAATCTGAGAATCAGAAGGTCCCGATTCAGATCCGGGATCTTGTGCTGTGCCATAGCAGAGCTGTTACTGTTCCCACCCTTGGCCTCTGTTTTCTCATCTCTATCAGGGCAAATAGGATTAGATTGTTTCTCAAGATCCTGCCAGCTCTCAAATGTTCTGATTTTATATTGGCCATTTGCTGAGTGTGATGGACTAATTAATTGAATTGTTCCTGAGGTCAGTACAACCTAAGAGAGAAAGTAGTCAAGAGGCCAGTGCTAGAAGAGACACTAAAACAAAACAAAACAAAACAAAACAAAAAACAAAAAAAAACCAAAATGCTCCTGTACTCATGAAGAAACGTCTTCAGAGTGTTAAAATGTCTTAACATTGACCACACTTTTATTTATCAAACTATTCTAAGTAAATTTAGATATTTTTGCTATTCTGAATTGAGTATTCTTTTTCATTTCCCATCCATTTTATTTTATCAGTTTGGTAAATATGATCTAGGAGAAAACTGCAGGTTAGAATAAAGTATTAAAATATTAACCCCTCCTCTGCAAAATACTTTAACTAGTCATGACCGTTCAATAGCAATTAACCAGTTCTTCTCTATTGAATAGATTGATTTAGGTCTCTGATTGTGAATAATGATGCCAGTGGATTTCTATTCAAGTCAAAAATTTCCTGTACTAAATTTTAACATAGTTGCTAGGATTTTTAAATTTGGTTTCTTAATTTAATTTCAGTATAGATAGCAGAGTGTTATATGAGTTTTGGGTGCACAATATAGTGAATCATTGCTTCTATATATTACTCAGTGCTCATCATGATAAATGTACTCTTCATGCTCTTCACCTAGTTCACCCATGCCCCCAACCTGTCTCCCAATGCAGCTGCTAAGATTTTTTTTTTAAGATTTTATTTATTTATTTGACAGAAAGAGAGATCACAAGTAGACAGAGGGGCAGGCAGAGAGAGGGGGGAAGCAGGCTCCCTGCTGAGCAGAGAGCCCGATATGGGGCTCGATCCCAGGACCCTGAGATCATGACCTGAGCCGAAGGCAGAGGCTTTAACCTACTGAGCCACCCAGGTGCCACCAGCTGCTAAGATTTTAAGAAAGATTTTTGTTAATCATTGCAAAGCCCAATGATGTCCACTAATAGATTTCAATTAAGGAGTCAATTAGAAAATAAACAAGCATTGTGTTTTACTTTCAAAAGGTGCCAATTATCCATGACATTTTGAAATTATTCTGAAAAATGTACTATAAAGGACTTTCAGGTAACACTGTAAAATCCTAAAACTTCTCAATATCCCAAAATTTGGACAAGAAGAGATTACTTGGAAGGTATCTTTATCTATTCCCTCTTTTGACTAGGAAAGAAAAGAAAAAAGAAAAGAGAAAAGAAAGAAAGAAGGAAGGAAGGAAGGAAGAAGGAAAGAAAGAAAGAAAAGAAAGAGAAAGAAAGTTGGAGCTAGCATGTGGAAACCAAAGCTTTCAATCTAGATGAAAACAATCTAAGGAATGGAAGAAAATTTCTCACAAGCATTTCATATTTTGGAACAATTTCATAAAAACCTGAGGCCAGGAAGAAGGCAGCTCAAATACTGGAAGAACAGAATAGGCAACCCATCTTGGCAAATACCTAAGATAATATCAATGAACGTGGATGACAAAAAGAAAGTGATCAGTGTGCTAGGAAAGGAGCCAATAGATACAGAGGGCAGAGACGATATGTACTTACTACATGGAAATGATATTTCAAAGAGTTCAGGATGGGAGAAAATCATCAGTTTAACAGAACAAACTGGGGAGCTCAGAAATTGACCCAAATCAATGTGAAGGTTGCTTATATTTAAGGATGGCTTGAAACATAAAGTGGGGAAAAAATGATTATGTAATTGATTGCTCTGGATCTAATGGCCAGCTGTTTGTAAAAATGCAAATGTGGATCTCTACTCCATTCCTTATTCCAAATACATTCTAGATGGGAAAAAAAAAAAAAGAAAAGAAACCTTTAGAAAATGAAACCATGAAACATTAGCCTACAGATACTTAAGTCATAGCTCGTGTTCCTGTAAGTGAATAGTAACCAGGCACTGAAAATTAGCAGAAAAATATATTTCAAGAGAAATTATATGAAATAAGAAAAGTCATTCATTCAATAATTATCAAGTACCTACAATATGCCACGCCCCATTCTAGAGGCTGAGGAATCATGAAGAAAACTAGTAGGTTAAAGGCTCTTAGACTCATGAAGTTTACCTTCTCCTAAGGGAAACAGTGAATGAACAAGTAAACATATAAAAAATATAATGCCTTATTTGTAGATTGAAATGCACAGACTGTTGTATAAAATTTTCATACAAGATGCTTAAAGATTTATCCTAGTTCAGTTATTGGATTTCTAGAATAAAAAAAAATAATTTTGTAGGTATCTAGGCCAGAAAAGCAAATCACCTATGAAGTGAATAAATCCGATTGCCTACTGTGTTTTCCAAAATGATTTTAAAACCTAAAGATCATGAAAACATACTTCTAAGTTCCCAAGGGAAAGAAGAGGAGACTCAAGAATATTATATCAAAAAAGATATCATTCAAATACAGGGGCAGCAAGCAGACAGTCTCAAAAGTTGAAAGAACTTAAAAAAAAAAACACAAAAAACTAAAAACACACAGAATCCAAAAGCTCTTCTTTAAAACAAGAAAGCAAATAAAATCTTTGTTTCACGAAGAAATCTGTAGCTGATTAAGAGATGGTTCAAAATAAGGACCTTAGAAATGGAGGAGTAGGGGTGGAGCAAGGGTCAGTTAGATTTGAGTCCATCAAAACTTAAAACTAATAACAAAAAAAATGTGGAAATGATTGTCATGAAATAAGATACACATATTAGAAAACTTGGCATTGTAAAATTAATAACATAGTTCACAAAAATTGCGAGGTGAAGAGCCAAGGAGATGGGAAAAAAATGTAAGAGAGCTAATGTCCTCATCTTTTGCAGTGAGCAATCAATGAATACTGTACAAAAAGGAAACATTTAATTAAAACTAATAATGACTCCGATTTCTTCATATTGTTACAATCTATTTTATCACTCTTAGAGGGATATTTTAAGAAATACTATCTCGTAGTAAAGAAGCATGTATCTGAAGTAAAACATATTCTTCCATTTCTTTTCCTTTTTTTCTTTTCCTTTTCTTAAATTCAAGTAAAATTATACTTGTAAAATGAAATGCGATAACATTTTATATATATACTATGAAATTTTCTTTTTCTTTTTAAAGATTTTATTTATTTGACAGAGAGAGACAGCAAGAGAGGGAACACAAGGAGGGGGGAGCTGGAAAGGGAGAAGCAGGCTCCCCACTGAGCAGGGAACCTGACCCCGTGGTTTGATTCCAGGACGCTGGGATCCTGACCTGAGCCAAAGGCAGACATTTAACGACTGAACCACCCAGGTTTCCCACTATAAAATTTTCTTAGTCCATGTATTGGTATATGGATATAGAGGTATAGAAAGATGTTTGGAATAATAAATTTCTACTTGCCAACGTCAGTTCTTCTGTGCGATGGGATTTGGAGAGTTTTTGTTTTGGTTTGGTTTTTTTTGCTAGAAAATAAAAGCATCTGTGCTTTTCATTCTTTTTTTTTTTTTTAAGATTTTATTTATTTGACACAGAGAGAAAGAGATCACAAGTAGGCAGAGAGAGGAGGAAGCAGGCTCCCTGCTGAGCAGAGAGCCCGATGTGGGGCTCGATCCCAGGATCCTGAGATCATGACCTGAGCCGAAGGCAGAGGTTTCAACCCACTGAGCCACCCAGGAGCCCCTGTGCTTTTCATTCTTAATGGTGTTACTATACCACATTTACAGAAATATTAAATTGACTTTTCTTAAAAACAGTGTGCAGGGGTGCCTGGGTGGCTCAGTCAGTTGAGCGACTAACTCTTGGTTTTAGCTCAGGTCGTGATCTCATGGGTCGTGGGATCAAGCCCCTTATCGAGCCCCAAGTTGAGCTCGGGGGGAGTCTGCTTGGAGAATGTCTCCCTCTGCCCATCCCCCCCTCAATAAGTAAGTCTTGTTTAAAAAATCTGTTCTAAAAAGCCAGTAGTGTGCAATAAACATAAGCATAGTCTTCTAGTTGAAGGACATTGAATGGAAGTCAGGAAACCCAGTTTAAGTTTCAGATCTTCCTCTACTGAGCAGTGTGACCTTAGGCAATGCAACTGAACTCTGTAGAAATGAGTTTTCACGTTTGTAAAGTGGTTCCTTCTAGCTCTAACATTACAATAATTCCATATAATTTGCCACTACGTTTTTAGCCTGAACTCAGGCTAAAGGAGTATGAGAGGAAGGCTTTCATGCAGACACTTTATTTGGAGATTTGACCCCAGGGAATAAGATTGGGCGTTCAGTGAGGGTTAAATGGGAAAAGAGGGAAAAATAACACATGCCTATGACATTGAGCTGGTTATGCTTGTGGGCAAGTGTAGCTTCATCCCACTAGGGATGGGGGTTCTATCTCTGCACTAGCCAAGTGTTAACCCACAGGTAAGACTGGTGTATAAAATACAGGACCCTCACTCCAATGTCGATTTCAGATAAACAACTGTTTTTTAGTATAAGTATGTCCCAAATATTACATGGAGCATATTTATCCTAATGGTTATTCCTGGTTTATCAGAAATTCAAATTTAACTGGGCCTCATGTATTTCTGTTTGTGAAATGTAGTGACTCTCCCCATGACATGTTAACCCTCTCATATGTCCCATTGTGTGCGTGCAGGTGCAGATGTCTCGTGCTGCTGTATCTTTGGGGATTATATAAAGTAGCCAATAAGGATGTGTTTTATATTCTATATCAGCAAACAAAATATGAACTGCTATTATCATCTTCCACTTCCTCATCTTCATCATTATTATTGCCTTGCTTTAAAATTTGGTTGTTTTAACCATATAAAGAACTTATAAAACTTAACACCCAGAGAATGAGTAATCCAATGAAAACCTGAGCAGAGGACATTTCTCCAAAGAAGACATCCCAATGGCCAACAGACAAATGAAAAGATGCTCAACATCTATCACTCATCATCAGGGAAATGCAAATCAAAACCACAATGAGATATCACTTCGCACCTGTCAGAATGGCTAAAATCAACAACACAAGAAACAAGAAGTGTTGGTGAGGGTGTGGAGAAAAAAAAGAATCCTTCTGTAGTGTTAGTAAGAATGCATACTGATGCAGCTACTGTGGAAAACAGTTTGCAGTACGATCTAGTAATCGCCCTACTGGGTATTTACCCACAAAATACAAAAACACTAATTCAAAGGGACACATGCACCCCCATGATTATAGAAGTATTATGTACAATAACCAAATTATGGAAGCATCCCAAGTGTCCCATCAATAGATGAATGGATAAAGAAGAGGTGGTATATTTATACAATGGAATATTATTCAGCCATAAAAAGAACGCAGTCTTGCAATTTGCAATGACATGGATGGAGCTAAAGGGTATTATGCTAAGCAAAATAAGCCAGACAGAGAAAGACAAATACCATATGATTTCACTCGTATTCAGAATTTAAGAAACAAAACAGATGAGCAAAGAGAAAAAAAGAGAGAGACAAACCAAGAAACAGACTCTTAACTCTAAAGAACAAACTGCTGGTTTACCGGGCAGGAGGGGAGGGGGTTGGTTGAAACAGGTAATGGGGATTAAAAAGCACAAGTGTTGTGATGAGCACCGAGTGATATATGGAAGCATTGAATCGCTATATTGTACACCTGAAACTAATATTATACTGTATGCTGACTATACTGTAATTAAAATGAAATAATTAAAAAAATAAATGTAAAATTTGTTTGTCTTTCTGGGATTATATATATATTATAATCATAAACTAACTGGATTAAGAAAACTTAACAACAAAATGTCTCAGATTTCTTTTGGCTTTCAGATAGGAGCTTGTAGAGTATTTGCCTATTCAAAATCTTTTTTCAGGTTCACAGTGTGCCTAGGACACAGGAGCATCTAGATAAATAGTGAAGCTTCTTCCTTTGTTGTCTCTCCAGCCTCCAATGAACGCTCTTTCCATTCAGTCTCAAAGAAAATGAGTTATTATCCTTTTTCTAGAAATATACAACCACCAATATACAGTCAATTTTTAGGATGACCCTCCCATATTCTTTCTTTCTTTTCTTTAATTAGAGAGAGAGAAGGAGGGGCAGAGGGAGAAGGAGAGAGAGAATCTTAAGAGAATATTAACCTCACGACCCTGAGATCATGACCTTAGTCGAGATCAAGAGTCAGACGCTTAGCCGACTGAGTCCCCTGGGCGCCCCAGTCATATTATTTCTGAACTGACTAGATTCTTCTTTTGCATCTATTATTTTCTCCAAGTATATGACTTATAGATTCCTATCTAACACCTTTATTCTCTGGCCTTGGAGGTCATTCTGCCAAGAAAACTGTCATTCCCTTGATTTTTTTTTTCCTTGCAAGGTTTGTGCATTGCTCTTTTAGGGACTTTCCCCCTCACCCTAATCCTCCAGTACTTTATCTCTTCTACAAAAGTGTGGCTTTTTATCATCATGATCTGAAAACCCTCCCTTATCTGCTATTTACAAATGCCTATGCTATGTTTTGGGGTATAAGGGGCCTTGGGTAGTAAAACACATCTTTTTTTTTTAAATCAGGAACTTATTTTCAGTAGTCAAGCTGAATCTACTATAAATTCATTATGTGTATTTAAAATTCAGATCTGATTTCATAGATTACCTAGAAAATATTCACTGTAGAAGATAAAAATTTCCAATTATTACAGAGCATCTGCCCTGAGCCAATAGACTTTGTAACATACATATCTCCAGTAAAATGTCTTTTATAGACACTGTTACATATTTCCGCATTGATTGTTATTTAATCATCAATGAATTATGCCCCCCAAAGCAATATGTTTTAGTGAGAGACTGTTGGCCTTTGATGCAATAATTATGCCATTTCATCATAAGAAATCTATTTGATACAATTTTTAAGCTAGTATGCCCATTAATTATGTCAGCTTATTACCATATCCTATCAGCTTGGTTTCAGCAATGAAATTAGAGTGTATTTTGTGACTAGATGGATGTAAGACTGCAAGAGCAGGCCCACAGTTAACCATATTCCACACTGCTTAGCATCTTGCAATTCATTAATGCCCATTAATGCATGGGTATTTTGGAAATGAATGGACCGCTATTGTGTGATGGCACATTTTATAAATCTCTGCCGTCCAAACTAAATGAGCACTTTAAAACAACTCAATACATATTTGGCTTCCGAATCTGTAATGCCAGCCTTAGTCTCTGGCCAAGGAACACAGCAGGCTAAGATAGAGCTACTCTCTTGGCGATGGCCACGTTAACGTAGATTTCCAGGGGCTGCGGGCTGGAGTCCTTAGTTCAGGAGAGAAAAGCATGGCAGACTGTCCTGAAGAGAGCTCTGAGCTGTGCCCATCTGATATGGCTGTGCTTTTCCTTTCATCATTCGTTCCTTTCGCATTCTTTTCTTCCTCTCCCTGTGGCTGCCTTGGAAACTCTCAACTATCAATATTCTCAATACATCTGAAAATGGGATTATCGTTTACATGCCATCCTTCAGCTTTTTAACACTTAACACCACAGCATGAACATATGTTCATATGCTTAAATATTCCCTTAAAGCAAGAATTTGAACAGTTGTCTAGTATTCCATCATATAGATGCCATGTGGTTTTTTTTTGTTTGTTTTTTGTCCTTGGGACCAACTCCTAAAAGCGTTATGTCAGGTTCTTAGAGCTTCCAGAATACTTTGACAAATTGTCCCTCAGAAATGTTTTACTAAATTATATCTAAACCAAAAGGCTTTGAAATTGTGAACCTTCTTTAATCCCATTAACTGAGATAACGTTTTAAAGAGCCAGAAGTTCTAGAAGAAAAGCAGGCTCTTTCACAAGCCTAAAGTATTACACAATTTCATCTCTTCCGAAAACTTTCCAAAGAGACATCATTGAAATCATCTGAGCCCTGGCTTCTAGGCCTGATCCTGCTACAGAAACTGTGAAACCACATTCAGTACATCTGACAAATCACAGCAAATACTGTCTTATGATATTAGCTGATAGGACGGGAAGATGTTATCTGAGATCTTTCCCTTCTTTTACCAGCTTATCCTGATGGACCTGAGTGAGGAGCCTAATAGAACTGGGCTGGGAATGGCTATACAAAGTATGAGCAGTGTTCATTTCTTGCTCTTAGAAACGCAGACTGAATACTTACCCTGGGCTAGGGGATGGGGATATAACGATGAGTCACAGTTTTGTTTTGTTTTTTAAAGATTTTATTTATTTATTTGATGGAGGGGGGCACAAGCAAGGAAAGGAAAGTGGAGGGAGAAGGAGACTCCTCCACTGAGCAGAGATCTCCGCATGGGGCTTGATCCCAAGACCTTGGGATCATGACCTGAACCGAAGGCAGATGCTTAACTGACTAAGCCACCCAGGCGCCCCGAGTCACAGTTCTGATACAAAGTTCCCCTTAAAAAACTCATGCTCTGCTGAAGAAGGCAGCCATGTAGACTGGTCATAGCAAGTAGCTGTGAGAACCTGTATTTAAATGCTCTGGGGACTCCAGGGATGGAATTGATGTTGGGGGAGGTCATTGAGAGGCTGTGAGCCTCGATGACCTGAAAGCTGGACCCCAGCAATCAGAGGCTTCTCACCCACTCCTCTGGCCTGGGAATGTGCATTACACTTGCCTTTCCCACTCCCAGAAGCTGGAAGCTGCCTAAGGACATAGCCTTGAGACAGTGATGTGTTGAGACCATCTGGATGGTAGATGTGACAGAACCTGGTTAAGGTGTCTCTAGCAACTTCTAATATTTGACAGGCAGGTTAGGATTCGCTTTGTGTTCACCCAAGTCAAGCCTCATATGTAGGTTCTCTTGCTTATTAAAACTGCCACCTACCAATCTGGGGTGGCTGCCTCATTCTTCAGTCTCCCCCTGCCCTCCACGTAAGGGAGTCAGCTTCAGACTTCCCAAGGGAAGCTCCCAAAGGAGGTTTCGAACTAACAGTTGAGGAGGCTCATTTCTAGAATTCAATGCACCATTGTTCTTTTGTACTTAAACGCCCTTTATGTGAAAAAAAAAAAAAAATTGCTCTAACAAGCTCTTTATCTGCAGCTTTTTTTTCCAGCCTGGCTTCTCTTCCTCTTTCAAGTCTATCAAATTATGAATGAACCAGTCGTGATTAGTTTGACTCCCTCCGTAGCCATTGACAAAATTGCCCCACCCTGGTCTGTGCCAAAGTACCCATTTACTGTTAAAAGTTGCCATTAATACTACACATCTTCTGCCTCCATGAATAATTTATGACAGAATTTAGTGTCCATTTTAAAGGTAAGGAGGTTATTCCACTGGGACCGAATTAGTGTGCTTGAGTTATAGCAGATCAATACATCAATAAAATCAGTCAATCATGCTGGCCAAAGAGAAATCTCTGTACTTGTATCTTTTCATTCTGCTTTTAGCTTTCAGACACGATAAATATACAGTAGCAAAGAATTTGAGCACTCAACTGACCTTTCAATCATTCATTTATCAAATATGTATCAAATAGCTACTATGTGTCAGGCAGTGTTTTGGTCACTAGGGAGCCCACAGTGTAGAAGACAGACAAGGGACTCGCTTTCCTGGAGTGTAGATTCCATCTGGGAGACATATATGACCAGCAAATTGAAAGACTAAATAGACGAACTTTGATCGTATATATAAAAATAGAATTTTGATCTATAACATGTACCAACTTGCCCAGACAACCAGCTTCTTATCTATAATAAACAGCCCAGAAAACCAGCCTGCTGTCAGGGCTTGACTAGTAACTGGCAACTTCCCTGATTTTGTCCCCACTTCCAACTAAGGACCGACCAGAAAAAAAAACAAATATGTACCCATCACCAATCACATAGGATGCCTGGCTTTAGGTGACTATTCAGCAGCTTTCCTATGCCAACAGACTTCAATCTGGTCGTACCTAAAGGCTTCACATTTTTCCACTGTAAAGCTTTCCCATCTCTCTCTCTGCCTTTGAGTGTCTACCAAACACAAGTGAGAGTGGCTGAAATCTTTGCCATAGAAAACTCTAAGTAAACAGACTTTCCTTTTCTTATTTGGTTGGTCTTCATTTATTTCCTCAAAACAGCTGAGCAATCAGGATGATTCCATAATCATCACTGCTTTGAAGAAAACACATTAGAATGAGGTCGTATAGGTGATGCCATAGGGATAGGGGATAACTTAAAACAGGAGGGTCAGGCAATGATTCCTTGAGGTGGGATTTGAGCTGATCTGAATGACAATAATGAAAGAACTTTGCGAAAATCTGATTCAGAAACTTCCCCGCAGAGGTAATACCATGTTCAGATACCATTCATTAGATATCCATGTTGTAAGTTCATTATAATAGTTTAGAACTCAGTAAATGCCTCAGGACTGGAAAAGGCGGGTTCTGCCATCTAGTGGCTGTGTGGCTTTGGGCAAGTTATCTCACCTCTCTGAACCTCTGTTTCTTTATTGTTAAAAAGAAGATAACAGGAGGACCAGTTTATCAGGAGATTGTGAGGATTATCTGTTGAGCTTCACAATTGCTTCCTTCAGTTTAGTTTAGGAATTACTAGATCCTTTCCTGGAGCTTCTAGATGCGTTAAGTGTAATTCCTACAATTTAATGGTATTGGGATTTTATCTTTTTCTTTTTGTGAGATGTTAGAAAAGCTGCATCATGGGCTGCTACACAGACACCATTTTAAACCTGAAGCCCTTGATACTTCCTTTCAAATCATGAAAATATCAACCTCTCTCCAACGGCGGTGTTACACTAGAAACTGACCAATCAGCTAATAACGTTGATCTAAAATTTCTTGCTGACCCTGACATTTTATAGTGAGATCTGTGTCCTTTTGACCCTTTAATTCTAGGTCTATGAATTCTGGGAGCACTGGAGACTTCCAGGGTCCAGGGACACGTAAGGGTAAAATGCTTATCAAATCTTGGGAGATATGTTATTTAGATAATCATGCTCTCTATCTATTTGATTTCCCTAGGGACTAGTTGAAGGGAGATAAAAATTTTGGCAGACAACTTGCCCAAAATGGGACGATTTGGTGTAGTTATTTCCTTTTGAATACGGTAAAATTTTTATTAAAACATTCTCATTAATATTAATAGATTATAATATAGATTATTTGGTAATAATAGATAAGATGTCCTGACAATTAGGATTGTCCAGGCACTATGCTAAAGCAGTTTACATGCCTGTTCTCATTTAATCAAACTCTTTGAGATAGACACTATTAACACTATTAATATGCCTGTTTTACATGAGGAAATTGAAGCTTTGGAACATTCAGTGACTCGTCCAAGGTCACTGGGCTGGTTAGTGGTGGGGTCATGATTTAAACTCTGCTATTGCCTCAGTGTTGCTCATACATAGCTGCTAACCTCCCTCTTTCCTTTTTTTTTTCTTTTTTTCTTTTTTCCCATTTACCTCTTGCTCCCAGCCAGTCACAGTTGGTCATTAATGCTATGCTAAATTCTTTTCAGGTCTTTTTTTTTTTTTTTTAAAGATTTTATTTATTTGACAGAGAGAAACACAGCGAGAGAGGGAACACAAGCAGAGGGATGGTAGTGGGAGAAGCAGGCTTTCTGCAGAGCAAGGAGCCCGATGCAGGGCTCCATCCCAGGACTCTGGGATCATGACTTGAGCCAAAGGCAGACGCTTAACGGCTGAGCCACCCAGGCGCCCCAATTCTTTTCAGGTCTTGACCACATTTGCAAACAAATGGGAGGAGAAACCTAGGCATGCGCAATTCCCTGGATTCTTTTTCAAAGAAAGGAATCAATGGCCATGTGTACTGTAAAGATTCAGGATTCAGATCCCGGTATCCTGACTCCCAGTGCAGTGTCCTTCCTATTACAACGTCCCACCTTCAAGAAGTTTACAAATTAGGGTTTTCTTTCATTCATAAAAGAGACCATTTGGTTTTTGTTGGCTGGCTTGGGAGCCCATCCTTCATCTGGAACCGTCTTTCTGTGGTAACTTACATTTTGCATTATGAAAAGCCTAGTCATCAACCAGCTCTTGGAAAACAATGGGATGCTGCCTGTGTGATGAAGAAACATCTCTCTCACACATACATATTTATGCCCCGTTGTGTACATATACATCCGAAGGCTTTGATCCTCCAGCTTTGTAGTCCGTAGTCACTGCTTTCAAAAACTGGAATTTTTTTTTTTTTTACTTCATTCAATTTGTTTTCAAAGCATAAATTAAATTTGAGGATTATGAATTGTGGCATCAAGAGGAATAAAGAATAAGGTTAGCAGCTGGGCTCTCGTTTTCCTTGCTGCAAAGCCCTTCCCTGTTCTTGGAGCCAGGGAAGTCACTGGAATGCCCACAGCTTTGAGCGTTTTGATTAGGACCCTCATCTGTTGCAAACGGCTCGGCTCGAGATTACGTGTTTGTAATTCCCCTTTTAAGTGAATGTCATCCTGTTCACATGGCCGCTTTGATCATTTCTTAAAGGTTTTTAGTGAGTTTCCAGCTGAGGCCCTTTCACCGAAGGAATGGAGGCCTTCCTGAAGGTCCTTCCAATAGTGTACCTCTGCCCACACTGCCTGTCAGTTCTTGTGGTGACATCTCTATTTCACATCTTAGCTTTCCCTCCAGTAACACTGGCACACTTTCATTTCCTCTTGGGAAACATTTTGAGACGGGTGTGGCAGACGTCACTTTAGACCTCAAGGTGGACAAATAAAGTTTTGTCGAAAATAATAAATGCATTTTGGTATTGTATCAGTGAGCTTAAAATAAAGGAAAAGTATGTAAGAAATTTCTCCACTAAGTCTCTTAGTGGGGGTAGTGCTGTCATTTGTAGCTTTCAAGCCTCAACAATGTAACCAATTCCTTTAGAAGGACTGCCCTGAACTTTCAACCCCCTGTGTGCCTTCTTTATGCTTTCATGCTTCTCTGTCCCCCACGGAGCCCAGCCTCAATCATGACAATTAGCACTTTTTTTTTTAAAGATTTTATTTATTTGACAGAGGGAGAGATCACAAGTAGGTAGAGAAGCAGGCAGAGAGAGGGGGGGGAAGCAGGCTCCCCGATGAGCAGAAAGCCCGATGCGGGGCTCGATCCCAGGACCCTGAGATCATGACCTGAGCCGAAGGCAGAGGCTTTAACCCACTGAGCCACCCAGGCGCCCCGACAATTAGCACTTTATAATTGTAGCTCAGTCTTTCCTTAATTTTTTTGAAATTGTAACTAATAGACCATCCATTTGACTGCTCTCTCCCTTTATGCATTATGACATATTTCAAACATATTACAAACAGGAGTAATAGACAACACTTACATAATGGTCTGTGTCAGGAACTTGTAAATTCTTTCCACGCATCAACATGTCTCATCAACTCTCCTACCAGCAGACGTGTTGCTTTGGATTTTCCTCATTTGAAACAATATCACAACAGAGATAACTCCATGTCTCCTTGGTCATGTGTGCAAGAGTTTCTCTATGATCTCTACCTAAAAATGGAATTGCTGGGTCATCCTCTATGCTAGACACTGCCGATTATTTTCCGGGGGGTGATTACACAAATTTGCAGTGACACTGACATTCTAAGGGAGTTATTTTCTATCAATCCTCAACAAAATTGGGATAATCTTTAAAACAAAAAAAGTCAACCCTACGTGCCAATTCTCCTCTTTTCATGCAGACATTATAACCCTGTCCCTGGCACCTAGAGCCTAAATTGGGGACAGAAGCGGCTGCGGACATAGTAACCCTTAGTACAGGCTGCTCTGATTTTACGCTCTCTTTGATGGGCTATTTTTACTTGTATTTTGTAAATAATCATTCTTCTCCTTTACAGTTTGCATTTCTGCGTGTATCTTATCTAAGAAATAATTCTTTATCTTGAGGTCCTAAGGATATTCCAATACATTCTCTTCTAAGAATTTCAAAGTTTTGTTTTTCCCTTTACTTCCTTAACTCATGTGGAACTGATTCTTATGCATGGTGTGAATCCAATTTTGTAGTTTTCTCATTTGAAGAACTAATTCTCCCAGCACCGATTACCGGTGCCCATCCTTCCTTTCCCTGCTGCCCTTTAGTGGCCCCCTTCTCATACAGCAAGCACTAACAAGTATGTTCTTAGGGCTCTCTATGTTATCCTTTCATTTGTTCATTCTCTCATTCATTTGTTCACCAAATATTAGGAAACTACTATACAGCAGCACAATTGTTTCTTGGGAACAATTCATATAGTACTGAACAAAATAGGCAAAAATCTTTTTTTTCTTAGAGCTTACATTCTTGGACTAGGGGTGAGACAAACTCTATAAAATATGCAAGAGAGAAGTAGATCATACAGTGTGCATTTATTTTTTCAAAGTTTTTTTATATTTACAGATACTTCATATTCCCATATGAATTGCAGAAATAGATAGTTTCTACAAAGTATGTGCTAGATTTCTGGTTGAGATTGCTTTAAGTCCATAGACGAAATCGGGGGTAATTGACATCTTAACGATATTGAGTCATGACACAATATCTGAAAGAGAGTAGGCCGTATATATATACGTATACTTGCTTATGTATATATATGCACACACAATATACATACGTATAAAATGATACCTGTAAATATTTGAAATGCATCCAAAAATTTAACGACAGCTTAGAAAACTTTTGACCCTTTGCTTTTCCAGTGAACACATTTTCAATATACAATTAATATATTCATAACATGTTCATCTTGAAATAGGCAAATAGTATTTTGCTTTTGAAACTTCTTGGAGAGATTTAGAAAAATATTACTATTTTAAAAAGAACTATGTTGAGTCATTCGACTCCTTTTTGTTTCGACGAACACCTGACTACATTTCAATTGCCACGTCTAAACTTTTGTCTTGATTTTTGCTACTCTTTGCTTCATTTTAAGTACAAACCTTCTTGAGGTTATAACATGAAAAGCCTAATTAAAATGCAGTAGTAACTTTTGCCAGACTGCATTTTCCTTATCTTTTATGGAATTTGAAACATATCGGGCACACACACATCAAAAATCCATATTATGAGAAAACACACATTTGCTGTGGTGATTACTTTTTCAAGACAGTTTCTGGCAGCTGCAGACACTCACACTTTTTACAGCATCCTCACAGCAATTTTGCTCTCATCAGAAATCCAAAACTTGTCTGGGAAGAAATGAGACTGGTTATTCCATAAGCCAACCAGAAATTATGCATAGAAAAGAATGTTTCCCTTTGTTGAAAAAAAAAAAAAGAAAGAAAGAACGGGCTTAAGGTGGAGTCATTGCCCCCAAGATAGCAAACCAAGACTTAATTGCAGTTTCAACCTCTCCCAGAAGTGGAATTTTAAGCCAATGAGTCAGGAATTTTCTGGTCAGCACTAGTGAGGTAATCTGTATGATGAGACCCCCTGTTCTTTCCCTGAAGGGAAGGCCACTATACCCTAAACAATCCTTTCTTTTCTTTTGTTAATAGCTCCCTTGTCCCTCCCCATTTCTGCCTATAAAATCCTCCCCTTTTATACAGCTTCTTGGAGCTCCTCTCTACTTGAATTCAATCTTTAAATTTATTCAGTTGGATTTTCTGTTTTAATGCCCTCAAAGTACATGCTAACTGTAAAGGCAAGACCTTTTTATTTAAGATTTTCTCTCTTTTCTAAGGTTTTTATTTAAATTCCAGTTAGTGAATATACAATGTAATATGAGTTTCAAGCGTACAATATAGTGATTCAACTCCTCCATACATCACCTAATCACCTTTAAGATTTTTCTTTTTTTTTTTTAAAGACTTTATTTATTTATTTGACAGAGAGATCACAAGTAGGCAGGTAGGCAGGCAGAGAGAGGGGGAAGCAGGCTCCCCGCTGATCAGAGAGCCCGATGTGGGGCTCGATCCCAGGACCCTGAGATCATGACCTGAGCCAAAGGCAGAGGCTTAACCCACTGAGCCACCCAGGTGCCCCTAAGATTTTTCTTAAAAGCCAATCATGTACCTAATAGAAAACAATCCATATGATTCTTTCATTTGATATATTTTAAGTGAGTGCTTACTATGTGGCAGGTACACTGCTAAACACTGGGGATATCTTAATACATAAATCACAATCCCTGTTTTCACAAACTTTAGCACAGAATCTAGTAGGGAAAGTCAGATGGATAAATAATAAAAGACAAGTCAACCTAATAAGTGACTGAATATGGGAAGCATTGGAGACCAGTGAAGAGAAAAACCACTGCAAATTTAGGAAATCAAGAGATTTCCTATAGAAGATGACAGCTGATCTGAGATCTGAAAGACAGGAAGGTGTTGGAAGTCAAAAACTATTAGAAACCGGAAGTGAAAATGTTTCAAGCATAGAGAATAGCATTTCTAATGTCCTGAAAGTGTATAACATCAAGCATGCTTAGGGAAATGCAAATGTTAGTCTATAGAAGAGCATGTATATCATAATTGAAAAAGGATGGGGCATGAAGTTGAGAAGTGTCCGGATCTAAATCACGGCTGGCTCTTTATGCCAGTGAAGAAGTTTGGATTTTTTTTTATACAGGCAATGGGGAGCATAGTTTGATTTTCAGAAGGGAAATGACGTGTTGAGAATTAAATTGTAGAAAGATCATTATCAGAAGCTCTTTGGTAGATGGGTTGTAGTGGGACATGAATGACATAAAGTCTTTTAAGGACTGAATACAAATGATGTGGGCTGAATAGATAAAAGCATACTAGGAGTGGAGGATATGGAGTGTATTTCAAGATGTATTAAGTTCAAAGAATATATCTATATGTTGGATACTGGAAGTGAGAAGAAGAGGGTATCCATGATGAAGTCCAGGTTCTTCACATGGGTAACTGGATACATAGTCTTACCATTCCCCAGTTTTGAGAATACGGGAGCAAGACCAGTTTTATAATAAAGAGATCATGAGCTTGGTTTTGCCACTTTGAGTTTAAGGTGCATGAGACATTCAGATGGAAATAAGTTAACTCAGTAAGTGTTCAGGAATCTTGAGGTTAAGGCAGGGAGCTGGACTGCACACAAACATTTGAGAGGAATCATAATGTATTTGGTAACCAAAGCTATAAGAAGGCATGGCATCATTTAGGCAGTATAGAATAAACAGAAGAGGGTACCAGAGTGAGACCTAAAACAACTCTAGCATTTAAGGGATATATAAAGGAAGGAGAGGAATTCACTTGAAAAGAAAGATGAAAAAGAAGTCTTATTTTTTTATGCCCCAGTCTCTCTCTTTTCCCTCCTTTCCATCCCATATATAGCCAAGATTATGATCTATTCACGTAGGGCGTTCTTTTATTAGGAGTTTTCATTTTTCCACCTACAGAAAAGGTATCAAACAATTTCTTTCTGAAATTTGCCTTTTTGTGCATCATTTTTATCATTGGTTTTTGTTAATACGTAGAGACCTCATCCATTCATTTTAATTGTACAAACACATGACAATTGGATTATCCATTCTCCTAGCAATGGTTTCCAGTTTTTTGCTAACGCAAACCAGACTGCAATAATTTATCTTTGTACCATCTCCTTCATCTCCTGTTGCGTATATGAGTTGTATGAGTTTAATTCTTTGGAGCTCTTGAATCACGGAGCATATGCACTTTAAGTGTTACTAGCTCCTGGAAATTAATTTCCAAATGTTTTTCACCAATTCACTTTCCTCACACCATCATTTGACAGTGACCATTTTCTAACCTTTCAAAAATTATTGGAGTCCAATATTAATATTAGCTAATCTAATGAGTACAAAACTTCTTATTTTTATTTTCTACTTCACATTTACTTAATTATTAGAAGATTGATCTTTTATATATTCAATGAGTTTTATTTCTTCTATTTTCAGTTGTTTATATCTGTTGTCAATTCGTGTTGTTTGTCCTTTTTTTGATTCATATGTATTCTTTATGTACACTGAATACTAATAATTTGGTGACATATTACAAATACCTCCCACTCTGTGGTCATCTTTAATTTCATTTATGATATATTTTTGGGGAGTGGTCTTGTTTTAAGAACTTCTTTATTATTCCAAGGACATAAATATATATCATATAGTCTCATTTATTTGTTCAAAATCTTGTTTGTTTGTTTGTTTTTTTTTCTTGTGTGGTCTTTAATCTCTCAAGAATTTATTCTTTGCATGAGGGGTGAAAAAAAAATTTTTCCAATGTGGAAAACCAGTTGTTTTTCCACCAAGTTCAGAAATATGTCTGGATCTGATTCTGGGCTTTCTATTCTGTTCTATTTATCTATTTTGTCTATCTTTCTATTGGTTTCACAGCCTAACTTGTAGTTATATGATAAGTCTATGTGAATGGCGCGAGACGTCTCTCATCTTCGTTCCTCCCTCATCTCAGAAATGTCTTTAGTGGCCTTTATACTATGAGTGACATCAGTTTCTCAAGGAATGCAATATGGCTCATCCCTGAAACTCACAAGATGTTGCCAAGGCTTTTCACTGATAACCTAAAATAGAAGAATTTTTGTAATAGATAAAATAGTAGTTACAGTACAGTTTCAAAGCAAATCTTGCTCACATGATGTTGATAATGATAGTGGATATCAAGGAGACATTTACTGTGTGCCAGGCCCTTTGATAAGAGCCTCCCATACAACATCACCTTTAACCTTCACAATAATCCTGTCAGATACTCTTCTCCTATTTTACAGATTCTTTGAGTCAACTCTAGTCACCTGTAGTCAGTGGTAGAAATGCTGAGATGCTCCGTCTTATGGCCTCTCCAGTTACTGAACATATATTCCTCCATTTGTAAAATCCCAGGGGATGGGATGCTGCCCAGTCACTGGCATTTCAGCATGGTTAGCCTGGAAAACTTTGTGCCCACTTCTTCAACACTTCACTCTTTCATCTTCATCTTCCTGGGCCCAGCTACTCTCCTCAAAGCATGACATCTGTCACAGAAAAACAGAATTACAAAACTACTGTGTGTAGTTCAGCGTAGTGGAATGGGTGCAGGGCTCCTCAAGAACACTACTTTAAAGGACTGTGACTTTTTCATTTTGGTAGAGACAAAGCAGTTTATTGTGTTGTAGGCAAATCTGGTAGAACCTACAATATTGATCAAATGCCATTGGCAGATGCATATATACATAACAAATACTACTCTTTCTTTGGCAGTGATGCTGATCAAAAGCATTTGGACCATACCCTGTATTTTCTGTAGAAATTCAGTCATATTGTCTTGGTTTTGCTGGGTTTTTGTTTTGTTTTGTTTGCTAGATTTTATAAAAAGCATCAACAATAAACCACTTCAGATTTCTGGGCCCAATTCTCAGAGTCTCATATCTAGATGCAGTTAGACTGATCGGCTACTTCAAATTTCTGGATGGTCCTGCCAGTGACTGAACTGGTATACAAAGAATTGGCTTAAGAATAATGTATATGGAAACCAAACACAGAACATAGATAACAAAGAAGACGTGTTTTGGGGAGAAGTGTGGGGTATATGATGAGACTATACCCAAAAAAGGGTTCACTGTACGACTCTTAAATAGAGAGATCCTCCAGTGAAACAGTGCTTCTAGAAGTGTGAGCCCTGACTACCTGCATTATAGTTGCCTGAGGGGAGTTAGTAAAAATGCAGGTTCCTGGGTCCTTCCCCAGACTAGCTCCCCAGGTCATTCTGAGGTATGTTTAAGTTTGAAAACCACATCTAAATCGGAGAAACACATTTAAATCAGATGAGTTTTGCAACAAAAAAATTATTTTCAGGGACAATTTATGGAGCCTTTTTTTTTTTTCCAAAGAGAGAACTGTGCAACTTTGAGAGAAACCTGAACTTCAGTGTGGAATGAATTATTTCCATGAGTAAGAGTGAGGCAGCCTTGAGTCTTTCCCTGCTTGTACCCTCCAAAGTGCACAATTGGCTCCGCTTGTATCATTGAAATTCCTTATAGCTTTAGGGATCTTTCAAAAGTTTTCTAGTGATACGGTTAGACTGTATGATGCACAAAGAATGGGAAAGTGATAGTCAAAGGTATTAGAAAAACTTAAGAAGGCCACCTGGGTGTCTCAGTTGGTTGAGCATCCGACTCTTGGTTTTGGCTCAGGTCATGGTATCATGGATCATGGGATCGAGCCCGTTGTGGGGCTCTGTGCTTAGCAGGGAGTCTGCTTAAGGTTTCTTCCTTTCCCTCTGTTCCCCCCCCAACTTATGTGCATGCTCTCTCTCTCCCTCTAAAATAAATAAGTAAGTAAATAAATAAATAAATAATAGATAAATAAATAGAAAACCTTCAGAGATAACAACCAGATTTAATGCTGCTTTGTGCTGATCTCAGTCTTATTAAGCAGTATTGTGTTTGGAGCAGGCGCTGTAGTTCTTAATTATGATTGCAAGTCACCCTTCAGCAACAACCATCAGGAAACTTTGGAAAAACAAAGGTTTATTATGGAAATTATGCAGCATGCCTGGGGCCACATAGCAAGTTTGGAAGTAGACAGTGTGGGGACATGTAGGCCCACATGTTGTGCTTTCATTGGGGTTGAGGGTGGGTGTCTAGGGTTTCATGCATGGGCTCACCCTTTGTTGGTGAATTTAAAACACAGTGGGAATTTAAAGTATGGGAGGAGAAAAAAACAAGTAGCCCCAATGGTCAGTTATCAAAATGAACCAAGATCTCTGAAAACAAAGAAGCCTGGGTTGGGGAGGCCCCCTGGCTCTTGATCTAGTGCTCCCTCTTTGACATGGATGCCTCTGTGGTCCAAGCTTAAGTTAGGCATTTGCATTCCAAAGAAAGAAAAATAACCCCACAACAACTGCCAAGGCTTGCCCTGTAACTACCATTGTTGTGATTGATTGTGTCTATTGTTAATTTTCCAAAAATGGCATTTGCTTTATTAGAATGCTAAAGTAAAACGTGTGGAAAGCATGAGAACACCAAGAACCTATTACTTTGCAATTGACATCAAACGCTGCCTTCTTGACTATTTTATTTTACTTTATTTAAAGATTTTATTTATTTGAGAGAAAGAGAGAGAGAGAGAGCATGGGGGGCAGGGGAGAACAGAGGGAGAAGGAGAAGCAGGCTCCCCACTGAGCAGGGAGCCAGACATGGGGCTTGATCCCAGGACCCCAAGGTCATGAAGGTCATGACCTCCGCTGAGGGCAGATGCTCAACCCACTGAGCCACCCAGGTGCCCCTAATTTGTTTTATTTTTATTCCCACCCAGCCACACCTATGGCCACAGTTATCACTGATTTGTATTCTTGCATCAGTGATCTGGTGAGCTGTTTTTCAATTGATAAAATAGCCACTAAATGTTTCTTAACTTTCCCCAGGTCAAACAGATCACTTTGTATAGGTGTACCTCTACCATCATTTTATCATGGGTCTGCAGGTTCTCCTGTGTGGTAGGGATTTATTTCCACTGGAAGGTCATGGTAAGGATTATTTCCCCTGTGATCATAGTTCCTAAATGCTTTCATGTAGTTACTTTGCCATATAGAGATTCAGTTGTCCTGTGCCATACCCTTTACTTTGGGTTGACCTGGAAGCCAGGATGAAACTCTTCCTGAGCTCCACGCTCCCCAACAATAGGAAGAAACTGTTAGGCTTTTTCTCTAGCTTAGCCTCCTGGGATCCTGTGAGTTCAGTCCCAGGAGTCAATCCATAGAGATTAGACATGGCATACAGTAACCCTCAATAAAAATTCACTGACTGAGAGTGGAAAATAAATTAAGTTCCAGTTGTCAATTTTTTCTCAAAATCTTTGACTTTCAGAAATGTCACAAATGAATATAAAAGCAAATTAATAAGTTATAAAATACATTAAACTAATATATGTGACTATAATCAAATCATCTTTGGACTGTAGTTAAAAATGAAACCTAAAGACCTCTATTTAAACGCATTTTATGGGGCACCTGGGTGGCTCAGTGGGTTAAAGCCTCTGCCTTCGGCTCAGGTCATGATCTCAGGGTCCTGGGATCGAGCCCCACATCGGGCTCTCTACTCGGCAGGGAGCCTGCTTTCCCCTCTCCCTCTGCCTGCCTCTCTGCCTACTTGTGATCTCTCTCTCTCTCTCTCTCTCTCTGTCAAACAAATAGATAAAATCTTTAAAATAAATAAATAAATAAATACAGTTTATATTTATATTGAAACGCATTATACTTAAAACGCATTTTCATTCTAAAACTATAGCCACAGTTGAGTGGCCTTTTGATTTAACAGCCACAATAGAACAGTGGTCAGCTGGAGTATTTTCCTGAGGAGTTGTGATCTGAAAAAAACTGAAGAATGCCTAAATGAAGCAGTTGTAATGTGTTTTATGAATTTTTATTCCACTCATGAAATATTCATGGGCCCGAAGTCAACACGTCGGCAAAACACCTTGTCCATTTCTTTTGGGTGACCTCCTGCAACTGTGGCAGAACTCCCCTACCTTGGAAACAAATTGCTCCCCTTCTCTGACAAACCCTAAGAGAATTCAGCAACTATGAAAGGCATCTAACATCTTGTCAAGAAGACATGATGCTTTTCTTGATTAATAGGATTAAGAAGGTTATGTGTTTAGAGACCTCCACTCCAGAGAAAAGTGCAGAGCCTCGACCAGCCAAGAGACTCTGATCAGGCTTCCTATAGCAACTGGACGTCACACGGAGGCAACAGCATGTATAGCAAATATGAAAATATCACCCTACCTCATTCAGCTATTGAATTAGTAATGGGAGAAATGACTTTTCACAAATGGAGATAGTTGAAATTATAATACCAGTTTTTGGGGAAAGGCAAGCTGTAATTTCGTGTTGCTTAGAAGGCTCAAAAAGATATTTATCCCAAGGTCATTTTGGTATTCTCCTTTGGTTAATGTGTTTCTTCCCCTGGGCAAAGTGACTAAATCAAATATATACTTTTAGATCCATAGCTACATTAAAACAAAACAAAACAAAAAAACTGCTATGATTCTGGTCTTTAGATTCTCTTCACTCTTTTCATTTTGCAATGCTTTGACAAACCAACAACTGTGCTGTCAAGTTTAGAATTTAAATAGACTTTCACAAAAATCTTCACGAACACCAGCTGTAATGTCACCAACCGACTCCATCTTTATTTTCTGTCTTTAAACAGAAAGCAGAGACTCAGGCTGGCTCTTGCCAGCCACAGCTTGGGAGGTAGGCTGGAAGGGCGGTCCTTCCCATCTGTGAGAAACCAAACAGAATCACAGGACAAAATGTGTGACGGAAGAAGCATCTAGATCCCTGGGAAGTTGGACTGAGACTGCTTTGGGGGAAATAATGTTATTGTTTTAAATTATCCTGGTTACTCACTGCAACTTGAGCTGGGCATGACACAAAATTCAGTCACCGAGCACAAACCCATTCTGTTGATGGGGCCAAACTCATACCACCACATTTTGGAATTTGGAACATTCGTGGAAATTTCAAAAGGTAGTACTCTTTCATTGGCCTGGTGAGGGCAGAAAGGAAGACGAGAAGCAGGGAAGAGATTAAGAAGGTGACAAAGCAACAATCCTGTGCCAGATGCGATTTGCCAGGGGAAGGGATACAAAAAGATAAGACTGAAGAAAGAATTGAGGGAGGAGAGGAATGCCAGATTTGGCAGGGGAGGCAAAAGGCTTTTGGAACTACGTAAATATTTTATAACATGCAGTCAGAGCTGACGGAGAAACTCAAGTAGGAAAAAAAGAACAAATGAACACATTTATACATTGCGAAGATGAAAACTGAAATAAAGCACCGGACAAAGTGAAAACGATCAAGACTTATTACTGAGGAAAGAGAGACACAACAAAAACAAAAGAAAACATTAAAAACATGCAGAGCATTTCCATTTATATTTGTAGAAATATATTTTTTTAATTGGTACATTGTGCAGAATACGGAATTGATGGTTATGTGGAGGCGTCGTCCCTGGTAAGTTTTTTCCTTATGGGACAGTCCCTCTTAGCTGGTTCTCAACTACCATTCCCACATCTTGGTCACAGGTCTGCAGGCTCTCGTGTCTGGTAGGGGTTTATCCCATTGGGAGGTGATGGTAAGGATTCTCTCTTCTGATCATAGCTACTAAATGCTTTCGTGTAGAATTGCGCTGCTGGGTATGGTGGCCACTAAAGCATGTGGCTATCGAGCTCTTGAAACATGGCTAGTCAAAATTAAGATGAGCTGGAAGTATTCATCAGATGTTGAGGGAGTAGCACAGGAATGAAAATTTTAAACCTCTCATTTATGTTTTTCTATTGGTCATATAGTGTAGTGATCACATTTTGATATAATAAATTTCGTGAAATTAATTTCACTTGTTTCGTTTTCCTTTTTTAATGTGGCTACTAGAAAATTTAAAATTGCATACCTGGCTCACATTTGCACCTTGATGATAATTCTATTGGACGGCATTGATACAAGATAAGGACGGGAATTGGACCCTTCTGCACATCGTGAGTCCTGTTTAAGTTCAAGTGTTACACCCTCAGGACAAAATACAGCATGTCCTATAGCAACATGGATTTAACCAGGGGACTACACATTGGAAAACGGCCATTTTTTGAAGTCAAAAGCAATTATCTGAGAAGACCTTGTGTTTATGGAAGCTTCACGATTCAAGGATGTGTTATTAAGTGAATCAGAGAGGCAGGAGCTGAAAATAAACCAGCTCATTTGATTCTTCAAGAACTGGCTTATTTTGACATCTTCATTGTGAATTTGGCCTTTCAATTTTATCTGTTTTGTTCTTTCTAGGCGGCAATACCTGCTGAATGGGGCACAGCAATAATTATTAAACTTGGATTAAAATGTAGGACTGAGCTCTTAGGAAACTTTACATTTCAAAGCCGTCCCAGTTTGCCCTAAATAACATAACCAAACAGATCTGAAGGGCTTGTTGAAAAATCGGTTCAGAAATTGGTTTATGGGCATTATCTTACTTTAGCTGTGTGCATCTGTATTCATTGATAGGATTCCCGAGTGTTGCCAGGATAAAATTGGAAGAATAACATTATTTTTATAGTGACACCCCAGTGTATCATGTACTTTTTATGCTGTGATGAACCAAGAACCATGCTGTCAATGATAGGGAAAACCCAGAGCTTCTCTAGTTTGCACATGCAAGAAAATTGTTTCCTTGTAAAGCTGACAATACTCATTAAAATGCCTTTGAATTCAAAGTGAGATGTTCTAACACTGAATGCATCTTTTAACCATATCCACATTTTCAATACGATGGTGACCTTCAGGCACAAAAGCAGATAGGTGCGTAAAAAGCTGTTTTCATTCAGCTATTATTTAATTTCACTTTACTACAAGAGGGTGCATTGTGAGAGAAAGGAAGGCTTCACGAGGGTTATAATCTAATTGAGACGATCTACTTCCTATCCATGCAAAGGTAACTATTAATATGGCTGTTAAGTGCAGGGGAGAAAATGGGCAGTTCAGGTGAGAGGCACTGCTAGAGGTCACAGGAAGGACACTTCCCTAATTGGCCGATGTGCAGTAGTAAAGACAAAGGAATATTGAGTCTAGTTATCTGGGATGCAGTTAGGGCTCTACTGCTTCCCAAATCGGAGGACATGATCTCATCTCCCTTCACCTAGGTGTCCAGGGTGGTTGGTCTTTTGGGTTCATCCTCCTATCATCATATTCTGATGGACACTCTTCAGATCCTCTTACTTTAAGTATCACTGAACAAAGGTCATATGCGTGGCTGACTGTCAAAATCTGGGATTGTAGAGAGAAGGTACATGCGGGAGGAAAACAATAAAATACATACTATTTAAAATTAATGCCCTCTACTCATAAAAGTCCTCTGATTTAAAAAAAAAAAAAAGTCCTCTCATTAGTTTCTCCAATAGAGAGTTTCCAAAGGCTCTTTTTATTTGTTTATTTTTGTTGGAATACAGATTCTGATCGTATTACCAACCTTCCCTCTGTCTTGTCCTCGGTGTCTTCCTTCCCTTACCTATACAGTTTTTCATTCCCCAAATCACCATTCCTATGTTAGGCAGAGCAATTTAGTTCTACTTTGACTCATCCTCAGCCCAGTGAAGGCAAGCCTGGGGCAGGGTGTAGCAGTAAAAATAAAAAGGCCGAGGGCACCTAGGTGGTTCAGCTGGTTAAGCATCCAACACTTGGTTTCAGCTCAGGTCATAATCTCAGGGTCATATGATCCAGCCCCACACTGGACTCTGAGCTCAGCAGAGAATCTGCTTGAGATTCTCTCCCTCTCCCTCTGCCTCTTCCCCTCTGCTTCTGCAGGCATGCGCTCATGAGTGTGTGCGCAGTCTCTCTCTCAAATAAATAAATCTTTTTTTTTATTGTGTTATGTCAGTCACCATACAATGCATCATTGGTTTTTGATGCTGTGTTCCATGATTCATTGTTTGTGTATAACACCCAGTGCTCCATGCAATCCGTGCCCTCCTTGATACTCATCACTGGGCTCACTCATTCCCCCAACCCCCTCCCTTCTAAAACCCTCTATTTGTTTCCCAAAGTCCATAGTCTCTCATGGTTCATCTCCCACTCCTGTTTCTCCCTCTTCATTTTTCCCTTTTCCTAATGTCTTCCATGCTGTTCCTTTTGTTCCACAAATAAGTGAAACCGTATGATAATTGACTTTCTCTGCTTGACTTATTTCACTCGGCATAATCTCCTCCAGTCCCATCCACGTTGATGCAAAAGCTGGGATAAACAAATCTTTAAAAAAGAAAGAGAAGTAAACAGGCAGGTAGAATATTTGGCCAAAGACAGTTTTCAGCATTCTTCAGGCATCTTTTACAAGAACAACTTTCTCCACCCCCAAAGAAGTAATCAAGCTAACTTTGGTTTTAAGTATTGCATACGATTGGATTCTTTGGTCAGCTGATTAAACATCAGTTCATGGAGTCAACACAAATGGTGACCAGTGTTAAGGCTGAGTGTGAAAGGACTGCAGTTTCAAGATTTTTCTCCTTCTTCTGTTCTCCTTCTCATTCATTATTTGCATGATCTCCATCATCCTTTGTAAACGTGTAGACAAAGGGGCAATGAAAAGGCCTCCTTCCTTGCGTAATTCTGCCCTAGAATTTTCTGATGAAAACTCATCCAGGGACATTCACCAAATGTGTGGAATGGTGTCACCCAGGTCCCAACCTCCTTGTCTGTATTTCTTTGACACGAGTGTTAGAAGCTGGATCTCAAAATTACTTCCCTTAGTCAGTATTCAGTATTCTCTTGAATACTGAACATGGTATAAATTTAGAGCACTTTTATCAGTTATCTGTACTTTTCTGAAGCAATCTTTTCATTCCCACGACAATCTTACAGGGAAGGGCTCAGTTAGTCATATTTACCAAGAAAGAAATTGAGGATCTGAGCAATGAAGTTCAATGTCACCCCACTAGTACGTGGCAGAGCCAGAATCTGAAACCAGATGTGTGTGAGCACAGAGCCCACACTCATTACCCAATTTTGCCTCTCACTGGTTGGGCAGGGAAAGGCTACATCAAGAAAGTGGCATTTGAGCTGGTTCTCTGAACAATAACAAGCAAGATTTTGATAGATGGAGATGCATGGAGATGGGAATTCAGAGAGACCATCCCAGATTGAGAGCACCACAGGAAAACAGACACCATCGGGAGACGATGCTTCATACGACTCTGTGGAGACACTTCCTAGGAAATTAGTTAGCAACGAGGTATTTTCAGCCATGAGCCCGAGATCACTGGCAAACTGTACAACTAGCCCTTGTCAGCCACGGTCGTATACATGAGTCTACAGCTTCAGATCTTGTCATATCAGATAGCGTCAAGACAGTAGATGAGGGTTATCGCTCTTTTTCATAAAAGATAACTTTTTGAGCCATGAAGTGAAGTGAACAAAAAACAGTATCAGGTAAAATCAGAGAAACCTAGAAAGCACTAAGATTTTTAAGAAAAAAATTGAATTTTACTGTGTAATAATTTTCATGATACAGAAGAGTAGGTAAGAGAATGCTAATGCTTCTGGTAAGTGTTGCCAAATTACCTCATATGAATGTTGTATTTTCTATGACATTACTCCTTTTGTCGCATCACCATCAACTCTGGGTTTTAATCACATGCCATTCTTACTGGAAGTCCACTGACCTTTTCAACAAAATCAACTGAATCCAGACATTTTTAAATGATGTGGATTATCATCCTATACTTTGATCACTTTTCTTGGTTATCATAAAATAATGGTTTATCCCTATACTAAGCAGCCTCAAAAAATATTTTTGAATGCTTCTGCATGACATATTTACAGTTTTCCTGTATTATTCATTCTAGTCAGGCTGTCAAAATCCTCTCTTTATAACCCCCTTATACTTTAGATCTGCTGCAGCTTATTAAAGCTTATTATAATTCTGTCTAAAGTTAAACTACCTCTGAGTGAGAGCCTGGAATGTTCCCTCATGAATAAACTTATGACATCTATTTTGGCTGCTGAAGACATTTGTTTGTTTGTTTATATCCTGGTTTTCATATGTGTTCTGAATACTTAAGGAAGCTATGGACATGAGACCTGGATAAGGAGAGATGGCAATAGGTATTCAAAACTAGAATCCTTAAACGTATTTTTAAGAAGAGCTCTAGCAGCAAATCTTTTCAATCAAAGCACAGGAAATGAAGAGAATTAATATTTTATTTGTGTGTTCCATATTAAACCAACTGTGAGGTATTAGAAAGTTGTGTTTTAAAAGTTTAAATCTTAAAATGTTTAAAAGCCATAAAATAAATATGTAAAATATATTGTATGAAAACAGGAAAACATTTCACCATATTCCAGAGGTCGTCTAGCCCAGTGGTTAAGAGTATGAACTCGGTGGGGCGCCTGGGTGGCTCAGTGGGTTAAAGCCTCTCCCTTTGGCTCAGGTCATGATCTCAGGGTCCTGGGATCGAGCCCCGCATCGGGCTCTCTGCTCAGCGGGGAGCCTGCTACCCCCCCCCCCCCACGGCCTGCCTCTCTGCCTACTGGTGATCTCTCTCTCTGTCAAATAAATAAGTAAAATTAAAAAAAAAAAAGAGTGTGAACTCGGGAGCCAGATTCACTGGGTCTGCAACTCAGTTTCTGTGCTTTCTAGCAGGATGACACTGAAGAATTCCCTTCCTATCTTCATATTTTTGTTTCCACGTCTGTAAAGTGGAGGTGATTTCACACTACCTACCTGTGTATTACTCTAAGGGAAATGAGTCAGACTGAGAAAGGCAAATACCTTAGGATTTCACTTATTAGAGGTATCTAAAAACAAACAAATAAAAAGCGCAATCAGACTGTAAATACAGAAAACAAACATGGCTGCCAGAGAGGCAGGAGTGGGGGTTTGGGCAAAATGGGTGAAAGAGAGTGGGAGAGACTGGCTTCCAGTTGTGAAATGAGTCAGTCACAGGAATGAAAGGCACAGCATGAGGCATACAGTCAATGATACTGTAATAGCCTTGAATGGTGACAGATGGTCGCTGCACTTGTGGAGAGCATAGCATAACGTATAGACTTGTTGAACCATTATATTGTACATTTGAAACTAATGAAACACTGCGTGTCAACTGTACCGAAATATGAAAACTTTAAAAGATACAACCCACCTCATAGGGTTGTTGGGAAGATGAAATGAATTAATATGTATATATATATATATGCATAAAAACCAAGTAGAAGATCACTGGGCATATAGTGAGTGCAATTTCAATGAGGCCTTTTATTAATCAAGAGCTGTTTCACATTTCTTTTGTTTTTGTTTTTAATCTTCAGAGTCCATTCTACATAATTTATATACTTGTACAGCACTGTAAGGTTATAAGGTTATAACTTTATATAAGATTATAGGTTAGAAACTTTGTCTTAACCTATAAGGTTAGAGACTGTGTTTTGTTTGTTACTTGAATTCAGTGTCTCGCATGGTGTTTAGGACAGTAGGAGCTCAGTATATTAGCTAGAAGAATAAGTGGATCATGGCTGGAAAATTATGATTTTAGATGTACTAAAGGGCAATACCATTGGAGATGGGGAGTGAAATTATTTTCACTATAGTAAAGAATAAAGTGTCAGTGTTGGCAGGGCCAATTTGATCTTGATGTTTTTTGTGAAAAATACCTTGGTCTTTGGAAGACTACTCCTCGGTATTTAACTTAACCTGACAATGTGTTAATATCAAGAATGATGACCTAGCAGTCATGTTAAAATTAAATTGTTCACTTTATCATTAGAAAAAATATAATAGATGGAAGAAAATACAAGCATATTATGTTGGTTCTATTCTGACTTAAAATATTCCCATCATATAGGGGAAAATTTTTGCCTTTCATTCCTATGACTGACTCATTCCACAACAACTGGAAGCCTATGCCTCCCACTCCCCTTCACCCATTTCACCCAAACCCCCACTCCTGCCCCTCTGGCAGCCATGTTTGTTCTCTGTATTTACAGTCTTATTCTACAGATATTGAAAATTATAGTAAATAGAAACCATTAGACTGCTTCTTTCTTATAGCAATACAATTATCTGAAGAGACTTTAAAAATTCACTCAAACTTATCAACATTTCTGTCACTGAAAAACACCACACGTGCAAGTAAAACAAGCTTAAGAAATCTTGCAATAGATTTCAAGTCAAAAGCATACAACCTTAATACATAAAAGATACATGTACGGAAAGAAAGCATGCATAAAGAGAAAAATGGGCAAAAGATATAACAGGCAGATACAAAATAAGAAACACAAGTGGTCTCAATAAATCTCACTAGTAGTAAAAATGCAAATTAAAATAAGAGATACACAACCCCCCCAGTCCTTGGAATTGGCAGGGTTTTTAATAAGTATTCAGCTGACAAAATTGTGAGAAATGAGCGCTCTCACAACCTGCTGGTGATAGTGTGAATTTGCACATCCAGTCTGCGGAGCCATTTAGCAAAACAGAATGTCTAGAAAATGTTTATACCCTTTGACTCAGCAAGTTTACTTCTAGGAATATACTCTATAAAATAACTGAGCAAGTAGGCTATAAACATGCAAGGATATTTATCATGTAAGTTGCTTCTAATATTGAGAAACCTGAAAGTGATTTTGATGTTGGTTTGATTGGCTTTGAGCTCATTAAATACATTGAGATGTGCTATATGCCAAGAAAAACCACATCATTTATTGATTTTTTTTATTATATACTACTTATCTTATTTGCATTATTTCATCAGCTCCTCACCACAACACTAAGGACTACTTAGTGAATCAATGAAAAAATTGATAATCAGAGTAAATGTCATGTCCAAAAATTCAAAACTAGGTCTATCAGACGCCAAGGCTCAGGCTGTTAAGATTATGGTGTACTGTAGTATTTGGTAGCTTGGAAAGAAGTGAGAAGAGCAGATGCCAAATAATGCATAGGTATGATCCCATTTTTATTATAATTATAGCTAAAGTTATATAACCAGGTGCTGTTGTTGTAGGAGACTTTAATGGCCTTCTTTTTCACATATGTTTTCTTTAATAACTATATTAGTTCATGTAATTTTGAAAGTTCTATTTTCAAATGAATTGACTTGTTTTACTTAATGGCTAAATCGCTAGAGTCATATTTAGAACTCAATTAAAATCAAAGATCATTCTAGAACAAGAGAGAAGTGTTTGTGTGTGTGTGTGTTTGTGTATGCTAATATACTACAAGTATTATAATGGAAACTAGTTAGCTGACTTTTCCATTTAGTGACTAATGTGTTCCACTAAGTTTATTTCAATAATTGAAATAATTCACTTCTTACACAGAACAGCTCAATCCCTCAGAGAAACCTGTCAGAAGTGAATATAGCTAATGGGATCATGGTTTTACATAGTTCTCTCTGCACTCAATTTAAAATCTGTCCTTTGTTTACCATAATCTGAGTGAAATAATTTTATAATAATGATAATAGTGAAATCACTGTTGTTCTTTTGATAATTCAGTTGCCAAAGACATCATCATAACATTTAATTTATAAATTTAATTCAATTCATGTTTATGCTTTGTGCCAGATAAGGGGGAAATAAAAACATGGCCCTTGCCCCCATAAGGCACACTGTTGATGGAAAGGGTTATTGCATGCAATGTATGTTTTCATGTAGTAAAAAATATTTTATGGGAAGTTGAAAAGTGATCAAATAAAATAAGTCTTTTATTCAGGTACTAACTGGATGCCAGGAGTTGTCTTAAATACTGTGGACACAACAAACCAGTAAAACATAGTTCTTGGTCCTGGGTATCTCAGTCTAGTAGAGTAATCGCAAAACGATTATCTAAAATAATTTTTGCAAAAGGTGTAGCAGAGCCTTAACTAATTGAAGTGACAGTAGAGGAGCTGAAAAAAATGTTTCACTTTGACAAGCAAAATGTGATGAAGTGAAGGAACTCCTCTTGGAAATGTTTCAATGAGCCCGTACATTGAATATTACTGCCTATTGTATTTCAACACCATTTCTATGCGTCATAACTGCAGTCTGGGCCAGCTTCTCCTTTTCATAGGCCAGAGCTGCCACTGGAGGTATACATTATCACAATCATGTAGTCCAAAATGCTTCCTTCTATCTTGAAATTACTGAAGTGTTTTTTCCCTTCGAGTCAGAAAGTAGAAAGCAAAAGATCCAAGTCAGAAATCATTCATGTGCGTGGTTTACCCTCATGGTCGAACACCCACATTTTTATTTATTTATTTAAGTTTTTATTTAAATTCCAGTTAGTTAACATATCGTGTGATATTAGTTTCAGGTGTGTAATACAGTGATTCAACACTTGCATACAACACCCTGTGCTCATCAGGACAAGTGCACGCCTTAATCCCCATCTCCTGTTTCCCTGATCTTCCCACCCCCACCCCTCTGGTAACCATCAGTTTGTTCTCTAGAGTTAAGAGTCTGTTTCTTGGTTTGCTTCACTCTTTTTTTTTCCTTTGATCATTTACTTTGTTTCTTAAATTCCACATATGAGTGAAATCCTATGGTATTTGTCTTTTTCTGACTTATCTCACTTAGCATAATGTGCTCTAGCTCTGTCCATGTCATTGCAAATGGCAAGGTTTCATTCTTTTCGACGGCCGAGTAATAGTCCATCGTGTATATATACCACCTCTTCTTTATCCATTCACCAGTCCATAAACCCTTGGGCTATTTCCATAATTTGGCTATTGTAGATAATGTTGCTATAAACATCGGGGTACATGTGTCCCTTTGAATTAGTCTTTTTGTATTCTTTGGGTAAATACGTAGTAGTACAGTTGGACACCCAAACTTTTAAACTAGAGCTTCATTATTCACAAGGCTTGCCAAGAAACAACTTGGGAAAAACTTTAGCCCTGACACTGGCATTCTAGGGCCTACAAATCAATTGTACTGAGGGCCGAATTACTGCAATTGGCGATTCTCTCAGCAAATCAAAACTCAACAGTCCCCGTTACTGACTATCTGTGCCTTCTTGCAGACCTCATCTCTGGCTTCAAAAACACTGAAACATCACTGGCCATGATGATGGGTTAGAAACGGATAATAAAGGAAAAGTCATTTATGTCATCAACACCCTTTGCCTGACTATTGAGAATGCAGCAATATCACCCCTCTAGTCTTGCTCTAGCAAGCTTGTTGATAAGAAAGAATGAACTTTCTTATTTTCAAATTTGGTTGTCAGGTTGGTAAAATGTTCAGCCTCTTTAATCCATTTTCCTGGGCCATGAAGTCCCCTCTCTTTCTCCTGGCACACAATGTCTTTACGCCAAACTTCAGCTTTAACTCTTTTACCATCTACTTTTTGCACCACAAGCTCTACCTGACTCGATCCTCCTGGAACCACTCACTTATCTTTTATTACTTAGTTTGGCAGTTAACTGATGCTTTCCCCAAAATAAAACTAATCTTTTACTCCTTTGGAATCCCACCCTCTGCGTACATTTATTTATAAAATGTTTACCCTCTCTATTCAACTAGAAGCTCCATAAAGGGAATGATTTTTGTCCTAGATGTCTTTAAAAAAGTGTTCCTAGCATTATACCTACAATGTAGTTGCTACTTAGTAGATTTTTATTGAATGAATTAATGAGTACCCTAAGCAGATATTGATTGAATCTAAAGTTTTGGTACAAAAAGATGTTTGTACAGGGAAAGAAGAAAAAATTTCTGGATCTCTCCATGTAAGCAAAACTCTAACGGAAAAGATATAAAGGTTATATTAAGAGTATTCTAAAGCAAAATTCAGATTTTTGAGAAAAATTTGAAAATGTAGTATGATAACCAGAGAAAATAGACCATAATAGGCCTATTTTTCTTTTTGTACATGAATCTTCACATGTCAAGAGAAAAGAACAGATGAAATTGAAGGGATAATGGTTTGGGAAAATAGTGAAAATAATTGCTTCGTATTACTAAGGTAGTAACAGGAAATGATCATCTGGCAATTGGAGTACAGCTTGAGGCTTATTTCTTTATGCAGTGAAAGAATTTCTGATGCAATTATGGGAGGAGACCCAAAATTGCTGTTCTCTCCATTAAAGGCCCCATACATGTAACAGGGAAATCCAAATCACTCCCTTAAATGCTTCAGTGTGATGAGTTTGGTTATCTAAATCAGAAACTAACTCCTTGTGAAGAGAAAGAAAACAGGCATTTTGTCCTAAAATACTGGTGAATAAAGCCATTGGTGGGTTGTGCTAGGAGCCCCCAAAAGATAAGATCCCTGCCTCTGTGTCACCTGTATTCTATAACTAAAACAAATTATCAAGTTTAAAAGGTGAGACCTTGAAATTTTATCGTGCACTTCTTTTACTGTTTTTCTTTAAGGTTTTATTTAATTTATTATTTATTTTAGAGACAGAGTATGTGAGCAGGGAGGAGGAGCAGAGGAAGAGGGACAAGCGGACTCTGTGCTCAGTGTGGAACCCAACATGGGGCTCAATCTCAGCACCCTGAGATTATGACCTGAACCATAACCAAGAGTCAGTTGGACACTTGACCGACTGAGCCACTCAGGTGCCCCACTTCTTTTACTGTTGTGGGTGTTACATATGCCTCTACACTTGATCCTAAGTTCCACTGGGTATTTCATGAAGGCTACAGATAAAGAAATCTTGCCCCTATCCAGTGGATGGACTTAAGCTAATAAATGAGTAGAATACACAGCGTGTCACTTGGTGACATATGGGGAAAAATAAAATGGGAGAGGAGTGAAGAAAGAGTGTAGGGTGGGGGTTGCCTCACTGCTCCAGAGCCATAGGTAGGTTAGAATCCTGAAAAATACTAGCCCTCATGTGGTAACAATTGGAAATCAAGAACACAGGCACAATACCATTTATCTCGGTGACCTCAAGGTAAACGATAGATGGGAGGCATTGAACACTGACCAGAGAGGGAGGGGTTCTTATTAGAAGCACACAGAGCTCTTGGGCATCCTTTTACTCTTGCTAACAGGTGCATGGAGGTCTGAGACTGGGCAGTTGTAACCAGAATAAAGGCATCTTCTGGACTTCTGCTATGGAGGCAGGAGAAGCCTTGGGTAGAATGTTCTGATCCAGATCCCACTTAGGTCAGGGATTTCCCACCCTTGGGCAAATTCAAAAAGTCTGGAAGATAGGATATTGGAAGAAAACATACTGCTAACATTTTGCCGTTGCTTATGATACTCTTTAATTCCCAATTTACAAACTTCTAATAAGAGGTCTTCAGATTTAGGGGGCCTTTGTGGCTCAGTCAGTTATGTGTTTGACTCTTGATTTTGGCTGAGGTCATGATGTTAGGGTCCTGAGACCGAGCTGCCTGTTGAGCTCTGTGCTGGGCCTCAAGCCTCCTTAAGATTCTCTCTTTCCCTGAACCATGAGAGACTATGGACTCTGGGAAACAATCTGAGGGGAAGGGGTGGGGGGTGGGTGAGCCTGGTGATGGGTATTAAGGAGGGCACGGATTGCATGGGGCACTGGGTGTTATATGAAAACAATGAATCATGGAACACTACATCAAAAACTAATGATGTGCTGTGTGGTGACTAACATAACATAATAAAAAAAAATAAAAATAAAAGAAGGATAACGGAAGAAAATAAAATAAAATTATAGAACATAAAAAAGGAAAGATTCTCTCTCCCCCTCTCCCTCTGCCCCTACCTCACTGCCCCACCCCACCCCCCCCACCCCCCCCGCAAAGAGGGCTTCTGATTCAAAAATGGTTTTCAACTGAGACAAAAGCTGAATCACAGAAACAAGAAACTGTCTTGGGGAGAAGAGACTGGGGCAAGCTATGTTCCCAAGAGTCCTTGCTGACAGTGACAATAACTATGAATAGGATTGATGGAGAATCTTCACATATTCCTTTTCTGTGAGAGGAGTCTATTACTAAAGATGCATCAGCAAAACCCATAATTTATGCTTTCTATCTAGTCTCTATAGACTCTAAGCCCATCATTTTGGAAATGAGTCTCAGGAATCAGGGAGGTAAAATAAGAAATTTCATTCTCTATCAAAGCTCACCCAGAGTTGACAGTTTAGGGAGAGCAATGAGACATGTAACCAAATAACTAAAAAACCAACTGTTGCCGGGGTCGGGTTACCCTTCTGAGCCATGACAGTTCTTTGGGGCCCTTGAGAAACTTCAAGACAGTCAGAAACCAATGTGGTTTTCCTTAGCTTGGAGATTTCATTATTCTCATGAAGATGCATGTGAAATGAAGCTGTCATTCATGAAAGCTGTCACAAGGAAGATAGAGCAGCCAACAACTCAGGACTGCTGGATGATGTAAATTTTTGACCAAGATTTATGAAGTTCCAAGAAATCATTTTTCCTACATTTCACAATCTTTTACAACTTTCAGCTTCTACTTAACACACCACCCTGATCCCTCCCATTATCAGGAAAGTTGGGATGAATTTGTGTTCCACTACAACTTTAAAAATTCTTAGTTAAGAAATGGTGTTGCTGGCTCATGAGCACCTGACCTCTGGCTGTCCTCTGTGAACCAGCACTGGACTTCTCTGCACCTTTCTAGAATTCCTGACACTTACCTTTCTTCTCTGTGTACAGAATGATTACAAGATTAGAGATCGCCTACCTATTAACTAAGAAAATAGTTAAAGTCTTTGTGAGCAGAATGAAGGTAGATTAAATCAAGGAATGGCTTCTCTGACTGCTTAAGGAAAGGCAAGATAGAAGGCCTGTCTCCTATTGCCTTCTCCAAGAGCAAATGACTCCAGAGCTATGATGTTTAGTGAGGTATCCAGAATTCTCCTCCAATTTAAATGGAAATAAAACCAGCACTACATGGTTTTGTCTCGTGCCAAATGAAAGATGCACCCCCTCTTTTCCAGGGAGGATATGGCAGTGACACTTCCTTCTGGAAGCCTTAGGCTTTTATCAGGCTGAAATAAGGAAGTCGGAATGGGAGTGGAGGCAACATTGGGGGAGTAGGGGTGATGAGGATATGCCAGAAAGGGGTGTTCTGGAAAGAGGTGTAGAGTTGGAAAGGTTTAAATCATGTCCAGAGAGAGTAATTTGATCACTTTGCCTAGAGTGAGAGTTTCAAACAGGGCAACGGTAAATTTACTGGAAAAGTAAATTTGAAACAGATTGTATGAGTCTTTGAACGCCCCAAGGTTGTAAACTGGATTTAAGATTTTCAGTTATAAGTGATCAGTGACAGATCTGATTCTTGTGCCTTATTTATCATTACACAGCAAATATCATCTTTTTCCAAACAAAAGCTACCTCTAGAAATCACTTCGGATAGTAGAAATCATTGATCTCAGAAGGTCCTATGTCTTTTCCGATTGCTTAAATACTTTCAGATATAGCATATATCTTCCAGAATGACCAACTATGATATATCTACGTGTCATTTCTACTGTTGGTTCCAGAATATTTTCCATCACTTTAATGTCCTTCTCTTTGGAGCTTGTAAGAATGCCCATCAAAAATACATACAGAAAAGAAAAGAAAAAAGAAAAAAACATGTACATAGATGTATTAGAGTAAGACAGGGAAACTAACTTATTTCAAAACAGTAACAAGGCCATTCCATTGTTACTTCTTCCCCTGAATACTGAAATTATTTAACTCTCGGGAATACCATTAATTGACAGGCACACAGTGATAGAATGTGTTATCTGCTCTTTGAGTTAATTTGTATTGATCCCAAAAAAATGTCAGTGGAAACTGCTGTTGCAAAACCATCTCCCTCAAACTGCTGATGAATTTTATGTCAAGACATCTAAAAATGATAATCTGAAGAATGAAACATAAAATTCAGCAACTTTTAAATGAAAATGTTCTCTTCTAAAAAATCACATGTATCATGATGGCTTGAGATAATTCAAAGATATCTTTATGCATGCATTATACATGTGAAGATAGAAAAAGAGAAACTCTGGCTTGTTTGTATTAGAGAAAGATCAGAATTATTTTGTATGAAAAGTGATTCTAGGCTGGGCTTTCCCAGGGATATTTTCTACTAATTGCTTTGTTCTTGTGAATGGGATATGTTTTCGTTTCTTTACATGCCTTATAACTTTTTTTGAAAATTTATTGAAAACAGGACATTTTGAATACCATAATGTGGCAACTCTGAAAATTAGATTCCCCCCTTCCTTAAGGTTTCCTGTTGCTGCTTGTGTGGGTGTTGCTGTTTGTTTACTGGCTTTTTAAAATTAATTTTGTAGCATGTACTCTTTGTTGTGTATGACCAATTGAAGTCTCTGTTCCATTAGCTGAGTTGAGAGCCTTTTCCTTCAGTACCTGGAACCAAACCAATCTAAACCAAACTCAAGATTATTCCAGTCTTTGTAGATCAGATATGTGTTGGGGCACTCCTTCATTGCTTAGCCAGGAAGTTCAAAACTCTACCTTAGCCTTCTCTTCTTGGTTGTACAGAGCCTGAAGGTTGGCTGGTAGTGAGAGCTTAAGGACTTCTCAGGTCATTTCTGAGAATGTGTTCTGACCTAGGTATTTATGTAGACTTCTAGAGTCTTCAGAATTCATGGGAGTTTTTCAAAGCCTTTATTCTCCAAGTATTTTCTTCCCAAGATTCTTCCTTCTTAAGTTTTTTTTGTATATTTCTTACCTCAAACATCACCTTTTGTCCTGGGGAGCAACACCTAATACATTCACCTATAAATATTTTTGACAAACACTGCCCAGGGAGCCACCACAGTCCTGGGGAAGCTCTGACATCAGCAAAACAGGAGCAAATGCTTATTCCAATCCCTCAGGGAGCCATAGGCAAGGTCAAGACATGCATAATTCTTTGAGAGGAAAATCCATATTGCTTTCTCTTGTACCGGCAACCTTTGCTTGGAACGCCATTCAAAGCTCCTTCCACACTGGGGTGTAGTAGATAACAGGGTATGTTGAAATGCCACAGAGCTCTTTCACCAAAATTCAGCAGTATTTTTCTTTATTTAGCATTTCCTTGGTTGTTGTAAGTTTAGATTAGATTCCAGAGCTACAGAAAAGTTGAATCTGACAGTTTTTGTCAACTTCTCTGTTGCTCTTGTGAAGGGTTGGCATTTTAGACTTCCTTCCTCTGCCAGACATCACTTTTATTACTTTTAAGTATTTGTCCCTGAACATTGAAAACCAACATAGATATCTATGATCTGAAATTGCTTAGAATTCTGAGTATCTACTGACTATCTTTTATTGTGTGTCTCGGTCTCTGATAAAAAGGATGAGGAGTCGCTAATGAGGTTAGCCAAGTTAGTAATGAGGGCTTACTACATACAAGTCAGGCATTGTCTTCATTCAGTCAGTCTACACAGCAGTTGTGGGAAGTGGCTTTCCTTATGTACATTTACAGATGATAAAAATAAAGCGCAGTCATGTTGAGTGACTTGCTCAAACTTACACTGTTAGTAAAGATATGGCACTGGGATTTGAATCCACATAGTCTGGCTCCAGAGCCTATGCTCTGGACCGCTGCCCGCTACTACAATACTACAGAGAAATAGTCATCAATGAAGAATAATAACAATGAGGAGAAAAGCTTTCATGCCAAACTGTTTCTTTTGCTGGAGTTATTTGTCTTCTGTGTCACAGATATACACTACCATAAAAAGTTCTACTCTGGGGTGCCTGGGTGGCTCAGTTGATTGGGCGTCCAACTCTTGATTTTGGCTCAGATCATGGTCTCTGGGTTGTGGGATCAAGCCCTGTGTAGGGCTCCTTGTTGAGTGTGAAACCTGCTTGGGATTCTCTCTCTCCCACTCTCTCTGCCCTTCCTCCTACTCTCTAAAAATAAAAAAATAAAAATTCCAGTTTCATGGAAGAGAATTGATTGATTTGGAAGTTCCTTCCTTGTCAGTCTTCATATACTATTTTGGTGTGGTTTCATTATTCTTTTTGCTTTGCTTTTGCCTTTGTCAATCCTTTTGAAATGAACCTAATGCTAGTACTGATTTTATCTATTTTAACTTATTTTTATACATTCCCATTGGGTGGCCAATAATTAGGTTGCTTAAGTGGCCTTTTGAAATCACATTTCTTCCTAATTCGCACAGAATTCTAGGTTGTGACATTTGTGGGTATTGATTTATGTTTTCTCTTATGTTAACTTCCGGGATATCTTTTATAAAATTAAGTAATAATTCCCCAAATTAAAGCAAATTTGGTGGACCACCACTCCCTCATGTTAAGAGTAGATTTGCAATCTCTTTGACAAAAGCTGAAGTGAGCTCTTACACTCAGCTACATTAATGTCAGGAGTCTGGAGAAGAACATTATAACTGCTAAGTGGAAGATTAACTAAAGAATATAACAAACATCACAAAAAATGAAAGTGGATTTGTGGATTTAGAGAGTTTGATACCGTAACCACAACAGGAGAAAATGGTATGGTGTTTGAATTGCAAGACTCTGAGATACAACTGATTTTTCTTTACCCCTTGAAATGAATTGAAATTGGTAGAAAAGCTCATGAAAGAAATAGCATTCATGATATACACATGCCTGGCATCTTTTTGAAGTCATAGGATTGCCATATCTTTTCCTGAGAAGTAATTTGCTACATATCATTTGGACAACTCTCTAAAATATTTTGCAGTGTAATCCCTAATTGGGTAAATTAGAGACATTGTGTTTTTTTTAAAACCACAATTAGCAAGAAAATGGCTCAAAATTCCATTGAAAAAATGCGATGCTGTGTAAGTGCTTAATTACTGAACAAATTAAATACATGTTAACGTCTACACGAAATAACTCTGCATGAAATTACTATAAAAATGAGGAAAGTCTAAACTCTGTTCTCTCAGGAACTGAGTTTCTCCAGGTCTGAGATGGGATGGGAGGAGGGTCATTAACACCTGTTAGGAAAGAAACAAGGTGAGCCCCTGTGACTCAACATCTCTGCAACTTGAGCTCAGCCTGGATCTGGGACTCAGGATGAACCAGGCCACCGGTGGACACTTCTGAGGGACTCACGGAGGGATGCCAAATCCCACCACACACCCTAGCAAATTTGCCTGTTCTCCTGAGGCCAGATGTCACGGGCATTCCTTCGCCTCACCATCCAGGATACTGTGGGAGGTTCCATGATAAGGGCATCTTGGGAGACACCTGACTCCCACGGAGGCCCTGAGAGCCCCCCACAGGGGGTCTAACTCCAGCAGCCTTCCCCTCTTGGCATCAGGAGTACAGTGTGGGGAGCCCCTAGCTCTGGAGAAAGGAACAACAAGCCCTAAATAGTCATTCATCCCTCAGGACAGCAAACCAAGACTTAATCACAGTTTCAACCTCTCCTAAGAATGACCTTTTTTTTTTTAAAAGGTTTTATTTATTTATTTGACACAGAGAGAGAGAGATCACAAGTAGGCAGAGAGGCAGGCGGAGAGAGGGAAGCAGACTCCCTGCTGACCAGAGAGCCTGATGAGGGACTGGATCCCAGGACCCTGAGATCATGACCTGAGCCGAAGGCAGAGGCTTTAACCCACTGAGCCACCCAGGTGCCCCTAAGAATGACCTTTTAAATTAACAGTCAATCTGAAATTTCTGGATCAGCACTAGTGAGGTCATCTGCATGGTAAAAACCCAGGTGTTCCCTCCCCACCCCAAAAGATGAAACAATGCTTTTTTAGTTTGGTAAAACTTCCTTGCCCCTCCCTCCTGCTCTTCCTTGCCCTACCCTCCTGCAGAGAAAAACCTCCCATTTTGTGGAACTCAGACCATCTCTCTACTGGCTAGATAAGATCCTGCCCCACTCATGAATCGCTTAATAAAGCCAATTAGATCTTCGAATGGACTCTGTCGAATTTTTGTTCTTTAACATATCTATAAACCAAGAGCATGTTTGTCTTAATCTGTTTGTGCTGGTAAAACAAAATATCACAAAGTGGGGAGCCTATAAACAACAGAAATTTATTTCTCACAATTTTGAAGGCTGGAAGTCCAAGATCGGGAGCCAGTAGATTCAGTATGGTGGCTGGTGAGGGCCCACTTCCTGGTTCATAGTTGGTGCCCTCCTGTGTCCTCGCATGGGGGAAGGGTCTAGGGAGTTCTCTGGAGTCTCTTAGAAGGTCACCAATTATGACCTAATCACCTCCCAAAGGCCTCATCTCCTAATACAACACCCTTGGGGGTTAAGGTTTCAACATATGAAATTTGGGGAGGAGGGACACAGGCATTCGGACCAGAGTAATGTCTACGGGCGCTTCATTGATCTCATGTCAGCTTTCCCTATATATCCCTATCCAAAGGCAAAGGCATGGGAGCATGAAAACACACATACACATCCTCCAAAACCGACTTACCCTCAAGAAGCCAGCTGGTAAAATCAGTCTATGAGTTAGTTAGGAATTGGCAGGGCTTTAGATAGTCACCAAAAAGAGAATGTTCTTCTTGTATTTTATGTTCTCAGAGTTGTTGCCTTTTGTTGGGATGTGCCAAATAAAAATCACATGTGGAGCTTGGTAAGGAGATTCTTTGCTTAAGATGATTATTGCCATAATGGGAGGTTGCCTACTGTAATAGGGGGAGGGAGACTATTGCAATAGACAGGACACTCCAACCATGAGATCTGCAAGTGTTTCAAAAATGAGGCAGAAAGGAATTTTCTTTCGTAGGGAAAGATAAGCAAGGTTAGAAAGAATCAGAGTGGAGCGGGAGGAGGAGGAGTAGGTGGCATGATTAGACAGTTGAGTAGGAAATGTTTTTCATTTGGGTCAGGCTACCCTATTTTTAGGAGGGGCCCTTAGGAAGGACTGTTCTGCATTGTAATGCTAGTGAAGGGTAGATACAATTCTTGGGTCTGGGGAAAGAAAAGGAAAAGTTTGATCAAGTCAGGTTAGCAGGTATATTGTCTAGACTGGTCATTGGCTACAAAGAGTTCAGCTAAGCATTTACAAAACAACAAATGGGAATGTGGTGGATCCGCATCTGGCCTGGTCCTAGGTACAACAAGCAGGTCATCTCAGTCTTATCGAAGTCACATGTGATTCTTTTCAGTAACCCCTTTCCTGGAACACGAAAGGGTCAAGGATGTTTTTCAGGTGCACTGGGCTCAAGTAAAATTCAATTGTCAGAAGTAAACAAAAAGATGACGAACCAGGGAATCAGCCAGTGTGAGTATCTCTTGTGCATTACGAACACATGTTCTGTGTTCTATCTATCTATCTATCAAGTCTATCAAGCCTACCGATCCTGGTACCACTCTCACAATTTCCCCCGTGCCAAGTGACTTGACTGCAAAGATCACCTTTTTAGCTGGGTTACTGCTTGGGGGCTTCCTATTTCACCAAAGACAAGAGGACTTGCTTATCCTTCCATTTTCCTTTCCGCCACCATCATAATTAGGATTGATTCCTTGATCTAACTCCAGTTTGATGAGTAGTTTTCATATGCATTTCATCTTAGAGGCCTAATACGAAGGGAAGATTGAGAAATCATTTGGCAAAATGACTAAGTGATCAGTAAAGCTTAACAGAATTTCATGCTGTCAAGACCAGCTTATTAACCGAGACCATTCGGGAGTCAGATGCTCAGCCTGCCACCAGCATTCAAAACTGACAAAATTGTTTAGTGCCTTCGACCTTTCAGGCATTGTCTTTATCTTCTTTCAGCAATCCTGCCCGAGCCCACTTGCCTCTTGCTCTTACATCTATTCTATCAAAATTAGCCCTCAGTGACTCAGTACCCAAAACCAGCTCTTCAGGAAATGTGCTGATAAAGTCAGTGACTTACAGGTATATAAAATGATTGCAGGGCTTTATATGGGGGCCTTCTAAGAGACACAGTTTTATGGTGGTTGTAATTATTATTCCATTTGCTGGTTGGTTGTTGCTGTTTTGTTTTGTTTTGTTTTGTTTTGTTTTTCCCAGGAAAGGATAAGGAGACTTTTTATGGTGCTTAATGAATAGTTGCAGGGTTTGTTAGATTTTTAGCTGGTCTGATCATTTTTGGTGCACCACACAGGACTGAAAGACTCTGCAGATGAAGACCCATTCCAAAATATGACGGTGTTTAAGTCAAAGCAATTCCATGAACTTGTGTTCCAGCAGAAAGCCTCCTACTAGATCAGGCCACAGTGTGCAGAGGGCAGGCTTTTCAGCAGGCTGTCTGCATTTGAGATTTCTGGTTTACCAGAAGCCTGTGCTGCGCTAGTCCTGCCTTCCCACTTTCCCACAGCTTTCTATTACCACTCTGACCTCGTTTTCGAATTCTCTCCCACTCATTACTTCCACGACTATGCCAGGACTGCTCCAGCCTTAGGATCTTTTTTTAGTGGTGCCCTCGGCCTGGAATGTTTCTTCCCCAGAGAGCCACTTGACTACTCCCCCATCTCCTTGTCTTTGTCCAAATGTTTCTTTCTTGGTCAGGACAATTCCCAATAGCCTAATTCAAATCGCAACCTGCGTCTCTCCACTCCCACCCCAACACTCCTGATCCTTCTTACCTGGCTCTATTTGTTACCACACAACAGTTATCATACTCAGGCATCCCATAGCATTTTTAAAAATTATATTCATTGTCTTGTTCCACTAGAGTGAGAGTGGAATTTTGGCAATTTTGTTTATTGCTGTACCTTGGTACCTGAAATCATGCTCAGTGCATAGTAGGTAATCAATAATTATGTGTTAATGGGGCACCTGGGTGGCTCAGCGGGTTAAAGCCTCTGCTTTCGGCTCAGGTCGTGATCTCAGGGTCTTGGGATCGAGCCCCGCATCGGGCTCCCAGCTCCATGGGTCTGCTTCTCCCTCTGATTTTCTCCCCTCTCATGTTTTCTGTCTCAGATAAATAAATAAAATCTTTAAAAAAATAATTTTAAGTCGAAATGATTTTTAATAGATAATAAAATGACAGACAATGTAATTAAACACTTTTCCATGATATAAAGCTATCTCTAATACATACATTCATCCCAAGCATGATCTGTTTCAAGTTAACAGCCAATTTCACAGTTATTTTTGGTATGAAAAAAATAATTGGATGTGGTCAGACTAAGAGCCTTGCCAGGCTTCTTGTTTATCCTGGAAGTAAAAACACTTCCTCATGTATTACAAATCTTTCTTCCATTACCAGTTGTCACAAATATTATGTATTTCCAACTTTAGAGGTCTTTCCTGATGATAGGAAAGGTTAAAACTTAAGTTCTAATAAAGTCTCTGATGCCCTTATAAACAAAAAATGAAAAACATTTTCTCCCCTTCCACTAGTCAGATATACTTAGTCATGACTCTTCCTCATACGATGGCTTTTTTGTCCTGTAAATACACTTCTTCCTTACCATTCAAGGCAGTCCTTCCTTATAACATCTTGCTATCACTCAAGATGGCTGACTTAAATCAGAGAAGAAACTTGCAACTCTGGAGTTAATAGCATGCAAACTCCACTTTGTTTTCACTGTCTTGTAGAGAAGACTGATTATATTTGAAGAAAGGTAGTAAATGACTGCTGGAAGGAAAAGGAAAAAAAAAATCAATTCCAACTGTCTCTAAGGAACAGAGTAAATCTAAAAAACAAATGTTCATTCGGGATTCCCAGCCCCAAGAGAGCGCATGAGGGGAGTCACAGTCTGTTAATCCCAGAGATACCAATCCCACAGAGTGAGAAATTCAGGACGACCATATTGTTAAGAACCTACTGAAATAACATTCAGAGCAAACAGTGAAAATGGATGCTGGCTGTGAACTGTTCATTTGAAAGGAGCCTTGGAGGTGCAAATGCTACAAATCCAAGAAAGCTCGAAGACTAACAGGCCCACACAAGCTGATAGTGACTCCACTGTGTTCTTGCTTCCTCTTTTCCAGAGCCCCAACATGAGAATCAATAGAGAAGTCACCACGATGATTACAGAATTACTCAAAATGAAATGTAAGAAAGAAGAGCTAGCTGAAATCATTCAGGCTGGAAAGAAGAACGGTCAAATTTCTGTGATGGATAGTAAACTGTTCCATGGACTATTAAAAGAAAGATGGCGACCACCTGTCCTCCATTGAACAGAAACAGATTTAAGCTGAAGAATAAAATAGAGAAGTTAGCAAGAGGCATGTCCTGTCTTTTAGAGATTAGTAAATCCTCTGGTTTCTGATTTAGCAACCATGGGGTTTCTCTTCCCCTGGACAGTAACTCGAATAGTTTCCCCATATTCCTGGGATTGAGTGTGAAATCATGAAGAGAATGAATGCTTAGGCACTCTCAGTTCAATAGAGGCATTTGTGTTTCCCAGCACTCCCATCTCTCCCTGCACTGTCTCCTTCATTGCTTCCAGTGAGTGCCAGCATCGTTTTGTGAAATTCTACTCGCCAGACTTTTCATTCCATTAATTCAAAAACCTATCTACCGAGTACCACCTCTGTGGTACTCTGTGCCTAGATAGGGAGGGTACAGAGGTCAGTAATAACAGACAAGACTGTCTCCATGGGGCTTATACTGGCAGGGGAGGGGAACAGAAAAGGGAATCAACATGACTTCAAATAGAAAGTAGTACTATGAAGAAAAACAAGATGTGATAGCCAGTGATTGTGTGTGTGTGTGTGTGTGTGTGTGTGTGTGTGTGTGTATGTGTGTGTAGGAGGTTTTCAGATAGAGACTTAAGGAAAGCCTCTCTGAAGAAGTCACTGGTGAGCTAATGAGCAAGAGACAACCCTATAAAGAGGATAGAGGAAAAGCAAACTCATTAGCCTACAGTCCTGGGTGTCCTCAACACCAGTGGATGTTCTCTTAGTCTTTTTTTTTTTTTTAAGATTTTACTTATTTATTCGACAGAGAGAGAATGAGCTCTATCTGGCATGATCAATTAGGGGGAGTAGCAGGCAGAGGGAGAGGGAGAAGCAAACTCCCACTGAGCAGGGAGCCCGATGCAGGACTCTATCCCAGGACTCTGGGATCATAACCTGAGCTGAAGACAGACGCTTAACCAATTGAGTTACCCAGGCACCCCACATGTTCACTTAGTAAAACAAACAAAACAAAACAAAACAAAAACAAAAACAAAAACCCTACATGTATCCTCAGATAAATGGATATAAAGCTCCGACATTTTCCCCAGGTGGCAACCCGTCACCTCAAACAAAAATTGAGATTGGGTGGACAGAATTAATATTTTACCTAGTCAAACATTCAGGGGTTGTTGCTAATCATTTCACACGGGGTCTCACAAGCAGGAAGTGCTAGTGTGGAGATCTGAAGACTCAGCTCTTCATTCTGATTTGAACAGAGAATGATGGTTGACTACAATATGAGGCATTAATGGTAACCACCCTGGATCCAGATTGCCTGCATTTGGACCCTGGCTCTAGCATTTACCAGTTCTGGGACGCTGAGCAAGTTGCTTTAAAACCACTCTCAGCTGTAATGCCTCCATCCGTAAATCATGGATAATAATGGTATCTACTTCAGAGAGCTGTTATAATGATTCATTGCATTCATATTTGCAAAGCATATAGAGCAATGCCTGAGACACAGTGAGTATTAAATAATTGTTTGTTAAGCAAAAATAAAATAAAAAGATTCATTATTATGGATAAGCTGTGTTGATGTAAATTGTAAGAATGTCTTCAAAATACTTGCTGCAGGAAAATCATTCAGCACACAGTGGATTAAGCTTCCATCAAAGCAAATTTATAATTCCATATGAGTTGATGAAAGCTTCCTTTTGGATTATCCATGAGGGATATGCTAAGTAAATAGATAATATAAAGAACTTTGTCGTGTTTGTTAACATTTCTGAAGGGATTACATTTTTTTGAACATTTTAGATACATTTTAGCAGTATCTTTTTATAAATGCACATCCGACGTACTAATTATTAGTCTTATTTTTTCATTTAATCTGTTAGATAACATTCTATAAAGTGATAGTTGATACTGATGTATACCTAGAAATGCCATATGAGCATATTTAGAATTCACATAGAGACACCTGGATGGCTCAGCGGGTAGAGCATATGACTCTTTATCTCAGAGTTGTGAGTCTGAGCCCCACACTGGGGGTAGATCTTCCTTAAAAAATCAAATCTAAAAAAAATTTAATTTAATTAAAAAATAAATAATGAAATATACATATAATTTATGTATGTCAATCTAACTTAATTTTCTCCCCTGTTTATTCCCTTCTCTTTCCATATCTTATGTGTAATAAAACAAAAGGCGGGATACCTCAGGTAGGCAATTTTCAATGTGGTGTGTTTTCTATAAATACCAGACTTTTAAATTCTCTTTTTCCTTCTACCCAATACTACACACGAAGATTACGGACTTTTTCTTAAGTACTGAGAAATACTCTACCTCACATATGCTTCATGAAACTCTCCAACTTTGTCTTAATGTCCAACATTCATGCCCTGGTATCAACACACCGTGTACTTTACCCCACGTGGAATAGATACGTATATATATATATATATATACGTATATATATATATAAATATATAATATTTTAATATTATTTAAATATTATATTATTTTTATATAAATATATAAAAATATATTATTTAAATATTAATATTAATAATAATATATTATATATTTATATATATATTATATTTATATATATATTATATTATATAATATATATATAATATATATTTCTAAGCAGTCTGTGCAGTTTCTAAGCTGGCACGTATGGGAATCATATTATATAATATATATATTATATATTTTATATATATATTATTATAATATATATTATATAATATATATATAAATATAAATATATATAAAAATATATAAATATATATATATATATATATTTTTTTCCCCCCAGAAATAAGCTGAAACATCGCCCCGGCACACTGCCATATGGAGTGACCACACTGTTTTCTTTGCTTAATATTGTGAGATTTTTCAGACATTTGTACAATTACTTTTCTTTCTTTGTTTTTTAGATATCTCTACAAAGCAATACTGTGAGGATTCAGCAGGTTTCAAATTACAATCTCCAATGCTCGCTTTTGTAAGCAAGACCTTGGCTCTCAATTAGTGCGAAGCCAGTACCAAACCTCTGTTGTTGTGCCTTGTGTGGAACGGGGCTGACGCTCCTGGTCCGGTGTATGCAGCCTAGAAGGGCTGTGAGTCCGCTTTGCCTGTCACAGCAAATCCCGCACCATGTGGGGGCCTCCGGGGCTGGCGACTCCTCAAATGAACTTCACACTGAGTCATCTGCATACTTGAAACCCTTAGAATATATTCAGCTCCCCCCCACGCCCTCTGCCCGATTCTTGGTAAAATAAAACTAAAAAAGAAAAAAAAAGAAGAAGAAGAAGACAATCAACAGCAATTAGGTGCACCAAGAGACAGGAGATGCGAAGGCTATCTTGGGCCTGCACGGCCCATGGATATCCACGCTGGGCCCTGAGGAGCTGGCATGATCTGACGAGAACTAGTGCTCTGCCTTTGACACTCATCTGGTAATCTCTCCGAGAGGTCACACGTGGGACGTGGGCGGCCGGACCTGCCATGTGGTTACAAGAGCTGTCTCCTGCATGCTTTGATTTTTTTTTTTTTTTAATTTTTTATTTATTATTTGAGAGAGCAAGCACAAGCGGGCAGAGTAGCAGGCAGAGGGAGAGGGAGAAGCAGGCTTCCAGCTGAGTAAGGAGACTGACACGGGGCTCGATCCCAAGACCCTGGGATCATGACCTGAGCCAAAGGCAGCTGCTTAACCAACTGAGTCACCTAGGCGCCCCTTGCACGCTTTGATTTTTGCACAGTTTTGTTTTCAGTGCCTCTCCCTTCATACTAATAGCATTTAATCATTCAGAAAATGATGGCATTTCCAACTCTGTTTCTATGATATTTCTCATCCCACGTGTTAACTGTAATCACCGTTGACTTCCCGTTCAACAGTGCTCCACATACTTGAAGCCTGGTGTTAAGGCCCTAAGAGAATAGTAGACTCTCCACCAGTAATTGAGAATGATGATTGAGTGTGATGACTTCAGAGCGAGCGTGCAACACTTAGCCTCTGTCCCATTAAACCTCAACTAGATTGGAAGGAGGAGAGAAGAGAAAGAGAATTAGGAATTCCATCCTGACAGGCTTTGGAGAGGTTGGGGTAAGGGAGGTCATGTGGGAGCCAAATGTGTAAGACAATAGATTCTTTAAGAAGACAGTGACGCCATTTACTAATGCAGGAATGGCAAAAAGAGAGGAGAAAAAGCATGCAGTGTGAGGAGAGAAGGGCAGTTTCTAAGCTGGCACGTATGGGAATCATCAGGAAACATGCTTACTGTTCTCCCACAAGGGTAATCGGGGTACAGGGGAGTAGGAGCATCTGGCTTCAGGCATCCCAAACAGACAAGGGCTGGCCCTCATAGCCAACAAAATCTGAAAGCCAGAGACAACAGTGGTGGTGAAATGAGAAAGGGATTTATTTCAGTGAGGCCAACACCAAGAACACAGTGGATGAATGTCTCAAAGACTGTCTTCGAAGTGATGAACACACTTCTAGGTTTATATAAAGAAAATGTGTGGGGCGCCTGGGTGGCTCAGTGCGTCTGCCTTCAGCTCAGGTCATAATCTCGGGGTTCTGGGATCGAGCCCCACATCAGCCTTCCTGCTCATTGGGGAGTCTACTTGTCCCTCTCCCTCTGCAACGCCCTCCCACTTGTGCGCGCTCTCTCTCTCTGTCACTATCTCTGTCTCTCTCTCAAATAAATAAATAAAATATGAAAAAAAGAAAGAAGAGAATGTGGAACAGAGGTTAGTGGGTACATTCAAGTGGGCAAAAAAAGTCAGGTCGATGATTGTCGTGGGGATCAATCATGACCAGGACCTTGCAGGCTCAGGGCAGTCACTATTGCTTGGGAGGGTGGTTTCAGTTCCCCTTATGGAGTGCTTTGCCAGCTGGGTCCTGCCTGAATTAAGAGATAAGCTGGAAAGAAGAACTTAATTAAAAAGTCCAGACTGAGCTCAAAATGTAGGTAAAGTCCTCCTTCAACTATGACGAAGCATTTTGACCAGGTTGTTTCTAGAACAGATTCCATGATATTTTAAAAAAACATTCCAGATGACATGTGTTTCAGCAGACGCAGATTACTGATAGTTAAAATCCAGAGACATTATTATATTAATTTATGATAAGACCCTTTTTTTATGATAAGATTCTTTCAATGTGACAAAAAAGAACACGCCCCTTTTGGTAATTTACTTCAGATGTGATATTCATTTGCACAGAGGCCTGATTTCCTCTGCTTATCACTCATACGGGCATTCCCCATTATGTATTCCTTCCTGTCTGGTACCTTGCCTCAGTTGTGTGGGGTGTATGAATGCCACCCCTCACATGCACTCTTGCTCACCTCATCTTTGCTCTGGTCCTGAATTCTATGTCATCTCCTCTGAGAAACCTTCCCTGGCCTCCAAGTGCGGGTCAGGCACCTCTCCAACAGATTATGCTAATGTTCGGTCATTTTCTATGGTAACCCATTGCTACTGTAATTATAACATCATTTGTGTGATCGTTTAATGTCTATGCCCTCCACTTCTTTCCTAGTTAGAATGTAAGCTCCATAACGCTGGGGTCACCATGTTCTCAGGCTCCACTGGAGAGTCTAACACATGGGAGATACTCATTCAATATCTATTGAGTGAATCGATGATTCAGTTTAAATGGAATTAGTATGCCAAACACGTATGGATATATCTGAAGTTCTCGATACATTGTCACTAATTTGATTTCAGAATATACAACAAAACGTCATCAGTAATATTATATAGAAATGCCAATTTCACTGCTTGCTCTCAGAATTACTTTTCAACTAGAAAGGATAATTTTCTTTCTCTGAAGTCTATGGAAATTTAAAATATATATCCTCATTTAGGACAAACTCTTTTTTTGATATTGCTAAAATGCATTTCTGCGTTTTATTTATTTAACATATATCTGATTATAGCAACATTATTCAAATTGGCCAAAAGCCACTATTACTAATAGTCGGCACCTCCAGTTTGCTTTGATAAAGTTGAAATCAATCTTCCTAAGATTGTGTGCATGTTTGGTTTAATTGAGAGTACTGTATTGAGCACAACAGGCCCTGGCTCATTAAATTTTCTTCTTTACTAGGAATTAAACTGAAAATTACTTTCGTCTCATCTCTTTTACAACTTTTGAAAACCTTAGATGGTAGAAAAAATGCAGATCCCTACTTCAGACTGTAAATCAACATTGATTCCTTATAAGATAAAAAGTGAGAGTTAAGAAAAGAATAGCTAGGGACGCCTGGGTGGCTCAGTGGGTTAAAGCCTCTGCCTTCAGCTCAGGTCATGATCTCAGGGTCCTGGGATCGAGCCCCGCATCGGGCTCTCTGCTCAGCGGGGAGCCTGCTTCCCCCTCTCTCTATGCCTGCCTCTCTCCCTACTTGTGATCTCTCTCCTCTCTGTCAAATAAATAAATAAAATCTTAAAAAAAAAATAGCTAGAGAAATATATAAGTTAAAGATGACTTCCCTAGTATACTCTTTGAATATGCCCAGAACCTCATAACAGTATAAATTTCAAATCATTTAAAAAGTAAGAATTTTGTTTTCCACCAAAAGGAGAAAAATACTTAACAACATATATGATTGGCAAAGAGTTCATTTTTTATTATAGAAAAATTCTTCAAAATATTAATTCACAATAACACAAAAAAGAAAAGTGACAAATGACATGGGAATCATTTCAGAAAGCATTTAAATAAAAGGCTTAAAACATGAAACTGTGTGTGACTCACTTGTGATCAAATGAATGCAAATTAGAACAATAGGATAATATTTTTTGCTATAAAATTGTCAAATTAAGATCAATTCTATCCCGCCATATTCATAGGTGTTTAGGGGCACACGAATTCTCACACGCTGGTGGTGGGAAATTCATAACCATACAACTCTTTTGTTATGAAAAACTGGGAAACCTCATCCATTGCTGATGGAAATGTAAAATGTGCATAGAGGAGAGGAAAACTTGCTTCCTTCTCCCTTTCCGAGTCTTCCAGCTGGTCTAAGAATCAAATTGACGTGAGACAGATGAATAGGGAAAAAAAGTGAAGTTTGCACATGGAGGCCCAATAATGAAACTGAGACCCAAAGAAATGACCAAGGCAGGCAATTTTTGTACTTTTTAGACCTTTATACAATTACTAATCTCTCTTTGAAAGATTAATGCGATTTTCGTTTCTCAGTGACTTTATAATATAGCAATAAAAGAAAATGAAGTACTGATCTAAACACAACAAAAATGATCCTTGAAAACATGATGCTAAGGAAGAAGCCAGTCACGAGAGACCACATGTTATGTGATCCCGTTTATATGAAAAGTCCAGAGTAGGCAAATCTCTTGATGCGAAATAGCAGTTGCCCTGGACTAAGCGGGTGGGCGATGTTGAGAGGAGATGGGTGTGGCGGTGACTGTAAAGGAGTATGTGTCTTCTTTGGGGGGGAGGGAAGGTCATGAAAATCTTCGAAAATCGACAGTGGCGATGTTTGCACAAGGATGTAAGTATACTAAAAACTTAAAATGTACGAGGATGTAAGTATACTAAAAACTATTAAAATGTACTATTTAAATGGTATACTTGTATGTTAAATATCTGTAATTAAAGTTGTTATAAAAAATAAATAATACGGGAGCGCCCTGGTGGCTCAGTCTGTTAAGCATCTGCCTTCACGGGGCACTTGGGTGGCTCAGTGGGTTAAAGCCTCTGCCTTCAGCTCAGGTCATGATCTCAGGGTCCTGGGATCGAGCCCCACATCGGGCTCTCTGCTCAGCAGGGGGCCTGCTTCCCCCCCTCTCTCTGCCTCTCTGCCTACTTGTGATCTCTCTCCTATCAAATAAGTAAACAAAATCTTTAAAAAAAAAAAAGCATCTGCCTTCAGCTCAGGTCCTGACCCTGGGGTCCTGGGATCGAGCCACTTCTCCCTTTGCCCCCACCCCCATTCGTGCCCTCTCTCTTTCTCTCTCAAATAAAATCTTTAAAAAAATAATAATAATATGAAAAAAATTTTTAAAAACTATTTTTTAAAAAGGGGGGAAAAGCTGTTAGACTAAGGGTGTCAATTGGAGTGAAGCTTAAAATCTGCATACATTTGGATGCATTTTATAATATGAAAACACTTAAGTATTTCTTCATTCACTCAACAAATATATTTGAAGGCCTACATGACGCCTCCATTTTAGCCAGAGAGCCAGACATTAGCCAGATATGTAAAAAAGACTGAAAATTATAAATGTGATAGGACTTATAAAGAAGATAAACATGATGTTATTAGAGCATGATCATTTAATATAGGTGCTGGGGATACAGCAGTGATCAAATAGGCAAAAACCCCTGTCATCACGAAATGACAACGTAGTAGGGAAACACAGAATGCAAAAAATAAATTAGTAAAATATATAGTATACGTGATGCTTCTACTTCTACTGTGAAAAACAAAATGGGGCGAGAAATATGGGTCTTGAAAAAAAAGAAATAATGGGTCTTTGCTTAAAATAGGATACTTCTAGAAGGATTATCTGAGGAGCAAAGATCTGAAGAAAGTGAGGCAGCTGGCCATGAAGATATCTAGCAGCCATATTCCAAGTAGAAGGCAGGGCTAGTGCAAAGGCCCTCAGGAGGAGGTATGTCTGACCAATTAGGAAAGTCTCAAGGAGATCAGTGTAGCTGGAGCAGGGAGCCTAAGGGAAGGCTATAATGGAAGTTGGGGGTCATGAAACTAAACTTTCCGAGGGGACAGTAATAATTTAATTTTACTCTGAATGAACTGGGAAGCCATTGGATCACTGGATAATAGGGTTGTTTTCAACAGAGGAAAATGAACAGTTTTTGGCTCATTCTGGTTGCCGTGTTGAGAATAGACTGTGTCAGGGGACCGTGATGGAAAAGCAGGGAGGCTTTAGGAGGCTACTGGAATGGGCCAGGAAGGAGATGATGGTGCCTTGGGTTAGAGGTAGATTAAGGATATAGTTTGAGGATGGAGCTGACAGCATGTGCTAGGCCATGATGAAGAAGAGGCATGAACTCATCTAAGTTAGGGCTAGAACAACCAGAAGAATGAAGCTGGCATTTACTGATCCAGAGGGAAGTCTGTAGTGGTACGTTTTGCTGAAAAAGCAAGAGTGGTTTCGGACATGTTAATTTCGAAGGTGCAGCAGGAGACGGTAAATTATGTAATTCTGAAGGCAGTAGAAGGCCTGAACTGAGTATATAAATGTGAGAGTTATCAGTGTAGAAATGATATTTAAATCCCTATGATCCAATGATTTCATCAAGGAAGATACAAAGTTTTGAGGTCTGTGCCTCGTTGTCAAAAATTAGCAAGTAAAGAAAAACAGCTAAGGTGAATGACTCAGGGAACATTCACAAGGGTGTTTGGTCTAATCAGGGTTTTAGATATATAAACAGAGAGAGAGAGATTTAATTGTATTATTGTTTATTGCTTTCTTATTTATAGTTGTGAAAAATTAGAAACAATCACAATGTCCAGCAACCATAAATTCTGGTGGATCTGTTTCATGGAATACAATGCAGTCATTAAAAATTGCTCAGGTGCCCTGAGGGTCAGAGATCTTCTAAAGTATCCTCAACTACTTCTTTAGCCCAGGTTAAGGGCCGAGGATTACATCCTTTTTGACGACAAGTTTAGAGGTGTTTAGAGTGTTAAAAGTACAAATGTGACCTCCGGTTGAATGTATGGTTCATAGGAATAACTTTCAAGCCCTATATGATAGCAGGGCTGCTTCCCTCTCTCTCTCTCTCTGCCTGCCTCTCTGCCTACTTGTCATCTCTCTCTGTCAAATAAATCTTTAAAAAAAAAAAAAAGAATTCAAGCTCTACAAGGGCAGGAAAGTTTGTTCTTTTGCTCATAGTTGAATCCCCTTATCTAAGAGTACCTGCAACACAAGAGAGTGTTAACAAATATTGAGCAAATGCATTTGTATCTTTGGGAATCTGAAACAAGACAAAGGTCCAGGCAGTGTCTGCCCTTCTAGTTCCGTGGTTCTCAGCTGGAGGAGCACATTAAAAACTCTTGAAACCATTCTAGGAGCACGGCTGCCTTGGGAACACCAGAGATTCCAACTTAGTTAAAATGCGGCAGGTCCCATGCATCAGTATTTTAAAATCTCCCCAGAAGATTCCAACCAGTACCCAGAATTGACAACGAGTATTGTTTAAGCAGTCACCCCTTAGGTTCCTCAAAGTATTGAGAGGCCAGGGTTTGTGTGGCTTTCTTATGCTTCCCATGATTGGGGCCAGCTGCTGCTGCCTTTTTTTCTTTTTTTAAAGAATTTATTTATTTGACATAGAGAGTGACAGGGAGAGAGCACACAAGCAGGGAGAGCGGGAGAGGGAGAAGCAGGCTTCCTGCCGAGCAGGGAGCCCGCTGCAAGGCTTGATCCCAGGACCCTGAGATCATGACCCGAGCCAAAGGCAGACGCTTCACGATGCAGCCAGCCAGGCGCCCCAGGGGTCAGCAACTTCTGCGGGACTCTGGTTCCTGAGCTATGTCTGGTCCTGGGCAGCTCCCAGGGCCCTTGGTCCCAGAAGTCCAGAAGAAAAGGCTGATTCTAGTTGGCAGCTTAGCTAGTTGAGCAGATCTGAGGGGCTTTGAGGGTTCAGCTACCTGACCTTGCAACCAACGTGGTCTGCGTCATTTGTGAGAAGAGGGATTCAGAGGCTGCAAATGCAACAGTGCTCGGACATCTCTGTTTTTTGTGCATTGACATTTCCCTCGCTGGGGAAAGGAAAAGTATGCATGCTTTTCATACCACATAAATTATTATGATTATAGGCCTGCGTAATAGTACACATAATCACAAATCTCTTCTGATATAAAAATGCTCCAGAATGTCACACACGTAATTTAAGCTACAGTTTAAAGGGATGTATCAGGTCACATTCCTACTTATCCCTATCAGAGAAGATTTATTATCTGACAAACAGAACAGATTATGAAACGAAACTTTCTAAAAGTCATTGCTGACATTGCAGTCCAATTCTCACCCTTTATTTCCCCCGAAAGAATGTCATAGACTCAATCTACAGACAAACATAGATCACTTTATTTTGCTTTATTCCAGCTTCACGAATTGGACAGAAAATCCCTCTGGGTTCTTTTGATTATGGATTATCCCTTTAAAATGCCCTCCCTGGAAGTATTTCATGACAAGAAGGTTATTGTGAAATGACTTTTTTTTTGCCCTTTGAAGTAAGAATATAACAGTGAAAAGAACTTTTATGAGACCTGGTGGGACTCTTACTCATTGTGATGGTAGATGAGTATATTCAGAGGTAGAAAAATTGTTGAGGAGTTACCCTTTTGATGGTGGAATGAGCACTGGGTGTTATATGTAACTGATGAATCACTAAATTCTACCCCTGAAACTAATAATACACTATATGTTACCTAAATTGAATTTAAATAAAAAGAAAAAGAAAACAGGCCTCTCTATTGAGGTGATACAGACACGTTTGTTTGTTTTTTTCCTTCTATCCAACTGGGAATCTCTAAAGACCATTTTTTTTTTAAAGATTTTATTTATTTATTTGACAGAGATAGATCACAAGTAGGCAGAGAGGCAGGCAGAGAGAGAGGAGGAAGCAGGCTCCCCGCTGAGCAGAGAGCCCAATGTGGGGCTCGATCCCAGGACCCTGAGATCATGACCTGAGCTGAAGGCAGAAGCCTAACCCTCTGAGCCACCCAGGTGCCCCTCTAACGACCATTTTTGACAAGGAGATCTTCACTTACTTCTTTGTATCCGCAACCTGAAGTCCATAAGCTTGGTCATTCTAAACACAATTTGGAGCAGTTGTGGCCAAAATCAGGTAATTAAATTTGTGTAGTAACATTGACCTAGAGAGGCTTCAGGTTAAGGCTAATTATTTAACCCCAAAATGGAGCATGAAGATGCCATCTATTTGAATTTCTCTTGTAGCCCACAATACATTACATAAAATTAGAACAGCTGATATTAATTAGGTCAGCAAAGAGCAAATATTACTCAAATAGGGGGCAGCTATGCATCTGTCTCTTGCTGCATCTGCATCAAGAAAGTTATAGTTGGATGATTTGTATCAGAAAATGTTGGTGACCGTCACTTTTGACTACTTAGGAATTGGCCGATATTCTGGGAAAACCACAAGCTATTATTTTTAGGAGACCAAAGCTTCCCAGAGCATTAGTTAGGGGGAAATTTGGAGCCTACATATGTCAAAGGAAAAGATTAAACCCCAGTGATAGCAGGCCAATCAAGTTCATATTATCATCTGGAAAGACATGGTCCATATTGATTTCAGTAGGGCTCTCAATTTTATTTCACATGACTTTCTCGCTAATAAAAAATTAAATTATGATAACGATCACATTACTTTGAGTAAAAACAGGAAATAAGTTATTGGGGGACTTGGAGTCAAATTTGGTGATTATACCGTATAGTAACTCATGAAGAAGGTCCTTGATAGCATTCAATACCCTTATTAACCTTCACTGTAAAGAACTTGCAGTGATATCCAACAAAATTTCAGAGAGAATTAAGTCATTTGCAGTTTCCAACATTCTGGAAGGTATCAGTGCAATTTTAAGTAATCATGATAAATTGGAAAAATGAAATTTGGCTAGGATATGTATGTAATGGCATGCAGCTAGAGGAGAAAGATATTTCAGGATAGAACTAAATGCCTGTAAGCAACATTTCTACCCTGAGCTCAAAGTCAGCGTGACACTGATTATAGCAAGAAGCAAATACAATGACTGAGAATGTCCTGCCCTAGTCTGAAGAGTATGAGAATATTAGATTAATTTGAGCCACTAAGCTTTGCATAGGAGGTAGGAATTCTAGAAAGGATCCAAGGAATGATCAGATTGATTTTAAAGTAGATAAAATAGGTCTAATGGAACAAATGTATGATTTTTAAGATGCAATTATTAAAGAAGAATGCAGTTAATGTTTTTCAAATATATGAAAAATATTTTATGAGGATGGTGATTACTCAATTTCCATGTTTTCTGAATACTTTTATATCATCTATGTTTAAACTTTGGCAACACCTGTGTTTTTATTTCTAGCATAGATTGTTAATTGATGTTTGATAATGATAACCAGCTTTCATCTGTTTGGAAATAAAGACAGAATAATATACCTTCTTATGCAAAATTAATTTCCCATACTCTTTGGCCTCTTCCCTTCTGACCTCAAACTTATTTGGTGCTTCTTATCTTTAAAAAATAAAAAGAAACAAGGAAGAAGAACCTTCACATGATCCTCATTATTAATTATTTCCTCTTCAAACTCCTTCAGTATTTACTAGCTAAACTTCAAATTAATATATATTGTCCTATTTCTCTACCTTTCAAACTCCTTCAGTATTTACTAGCTAAACTTTTTTTACTAAAGTTTTTAGTAAGTTTACTAAACTAAAATAGTTTACTAGCTAAACAATATTAATTTTGTCCCATTTTTCTACCTGCCACAGATAATTCAACATTTGTTTATTTCAGCAGGGAGCACTATAGTTCACAAAACTTTCTCATTCTTTCCCTCATGTTCAGCAAGACTTTACTGAGCTATTAGTATATGCTGAATAATGCACTCACTGACACCATGAATACAGGCGAGAACAACACAGACACAGCCCTATATGTCGTCTTGGACAGAGAGACACAGATGCTTACAGTTGAGTGGAGTAAACAGACAATATTCTAATATCACACAAAAAAACATACAAGTGCAAGGGTTCAAAGTACTGTGAGGTTCTCTGGAACTATGCAGCATATGACCTAACCTACCGAGAATGTGAATTCAATGTTTTCTGTATGTGGTGTGTCTCATTTCAACTAGTTTCTAGGAAAAAAGGTGTCTAAGTTTGTTTTAAAGAACTCACAAGGGATGCCTGGGTGGCTCAGCCAGTTAAGCGTCTGCCTTCAGCTCAGGTCACGATCCTGGCATCCTGGGATTGAGTCTCGCGTCAGGTTCCCTGCTCAGCAGGAGCATTCGGGTCTCAGACCAGCATCTAAGATGTTTGGAATTTGCAACTATGTCCTAATAATAACTAAAAAGCTGAACAAAGTAAAAAATCAACAATTCTTCTTGGATCCATAAGAGAAGTGAGGGCATAGGTCCACCCACTAACCCCCAAATCAGAGAGATCGACAAATGAAAACAGAGCATCCCAATTTACCAGAGCAGAAACCAACAAGCAGAAAACTCTGGGACAAGTGCTAAGTACGTCCTGTCTTGCTATCAAGAAAAAAAGCAACGCAAGAACTACTGACAACCCCAAAACACACAGTTTGAATAGAGACAAGGAGCATTAGAACCCCACCCAGATATGGCAGAGATGTTAGAATGATCAGATCATGAATTTAAAACTATGGCTAAAAACTCAGAGCTCCAATGGACAAAGCGGACAGCGTGCAAGAATGGGCAATGAAGCAGAGAGGGGAAAATTTTAAGAAAGAACCAAAAAGAAATGCTAGAAATAAAAAACACTGTAACAGAAATGAAGGATGCCTTTGACTGAGTTATTGATTGGTAGATTGGACACAACTGAGGAAATAGCGAAAATAGGGTCGAACGTTTGCTTTGTAGCTAACACTTACGAGGCAGCTCACGCCCCGAGCAGCAAGAGTGGCTCTGCCCAGCTCTTTCCCCAGAAACAACACTCAGAATCTCAGCATCCGTCTGTGAGCATCTGTGCTCTATCCTGGTTTATTTTGTGCATCCTGTAGCAAGACGTGTCCTAAGGTATCAGAAAATCGTAAGAGAGGTGATTTTTGGGGTCTGGGAACACTACAAATGCTTTCCATATAAATTAACGGGAATTACTTCTTCTCTTTATACCATTTTGGCTTATGAAAGTTTCCCTAGGAACACTCTACTTCCGGATAGTGGGGGAAACCTGTAATTTTACTGTGATTCCCCAGCTCCTACCAATTTCTTAGTGTGTTTTTTTTAAAGACTCATTTATTCATTTGAGAGAGAGCCCAAGCGGGGGAGGAGCAGAGGGAGAGATTGGGGGACAGAAACAGACTCCCCAAAGAGCACAGATCCTTACACTGGGCTCTGTCTCACCACCCTGAGATCATCACCTGAGCCGAAACCCAGAGTAAGGTGCCTAACGGACTGAGCCCCCAGGTGCCCCTACCCATTTCTTGTTCTCTGCTCTGAACCTTTCAGCCTTCATCTCCAAGCTGGAATTGCCTAAAACACATATTCAAAGCTATTCTCTTTGCTCACCCCTTTCGAAGCAACCACTAACACAGGACTTCTGTGCCTAGAACAAGTAATGACCGTTGGCAGGTAATGAATAAAGCATTACATCAACCAAATGGCGAATAACTTGGTGTTTCATACAGAGGTTAATATTATTAAATGACCTTTTGGTCATCCAGTCACTGAGTATTTCTCACAGAACACACTAGTTCATATGGTGCCCTGACCTCTGGCCAATTTATTGGCTTCATTAAACTCTCACCTCTTAGTTTTCTTCCTCATGAGTCTGGGCAATTGTTCTTAATTCTAAAACCAAACTCAGTTCTTGACCTACCTTTACATATAAAAACTATCAATGGTCCTAGCTGAACAAAGGGGCCATCCTTAGTTTAGAGAGATTACTTTAACAAGATCTACTCTCTCCTAGAAGGCGGTTGTGACTTACATTTTTCATTTATATGGTACCGTATTTTGTGATGAACTTTATATTATATTGAAATTTATAAGTTTTGTGATTCAAAATATCTTTGTATATATCCCTTATGAATGTCCAGGGTTTGTTGTAACATATTTCTTTATCCTCAAAAAAATTATCTGACAACTGAGATTTAATAGATTCACAAACATTTATTGACTGTTCGCTATTTGCCAAGCACCTTGATATAGTTAACATATTTTCCTGGAATCAGAAAATTGGTGTTGGAATCCTATAAGTACTACTTGCTTACTACTGTGACCCTTACAAAATTCTGTAATTCCTCTGGGTCCTGCTTTCCTCACTTCAAAAGCTTTAGGTGTCATGATCACTGTGCCTGATTTTTAAAAGAATATAAATTTACAAAAACAACAGCATTTTAAGCAGAGTTAATTACTGCCACTTACATAATTATCCCAACCAAGAGGAATTTCGCTTGGACGTAAAAGAAAGAAGGAACAGACCAAGCTTTACTAATTTTTACAAAAAGTGAAAGTTTCATAATAGCAACTCTTTAAATACTTAAGTCTTAATGACTTTTTAAATATTTGAAATCATCTGGAACTTCTAGTTCTAATTTATAATAAGTTATACACAATAAACTATTTAAGACATTATTTTTTGTCTTTCAAATATTTGGCCCCATTATATAGTAGACATTAGTGGGAAAACAAGACCATGTAGTGGAAAATAAGTGAACTTTAGAGCCAAATAATCTCATAAGGCTCACCATTCATTGCCTCTATGACCTTGGGAGAAAAATTTAAGTTTTTTTGGTCAGTTTGTTTACCTGTGAAAGGATGACAATAACTATACCACAATGTTGTTGTGATGATTTTCTTAAGTTTCTTCATTGCCGGTTAAGTTCTCCTGTGGTCAGTTGAGTATTGTACTGATGTTAATTTTCTGGTTTCCATACATGTACTATGATTGTACAAGGTGTTAACATTAAGAGAACCTGAGTGAAGGGTATATGGGAACTCCCTATACAATTTTGTAAGTACTCTGTGTCTAAAATTATTTCAAAATTAAAAAGTTAAAAGGAAAAGAGAAGACATTTGGAGAACAATTGGAGAGCTCAGAATATAGAATAGGCATAAAACGATATTATGGAATTAGTGTTAATTTTTTTAAGTGACATGATATTTGGTTACATAAGAGAATGTTCTTACTTTTAGGATATGTGTGTGCTGAAATATTTAGGGTTTAAGAATAATAAATAAATTTTCAGTTTGTATTGAAATGGATCAGTAAAATATATAATGTATGTATATATATGCACAATACACACCTACACATATAATGTAGATACAGCAAACATAACAACTGGGAATAGGAAAGCTCATTGTTTCAGTCTTACGATATTTCTGCCAAAGGCTTAACTGAAGTAGATGCTTAACAGTGAGCCACACGGGTGCCCCTGAAGGCAGATGCTTAACCGAGTGAGCCACCCAAGCTTTCCCTCCTACCTGCATCTTGACTACTACTTTGATTCCTTGGTGATCGACTTATCAGGACTTCATGAAGTCAACCATGAGTTGGCTCAAATTAGAGCAATCCCATCACAGAGCGTCTTGATTATTTCTTTAATGCTCATATTCCCAGTCAGTAATTATTCTTGGATTCTGTCTATGCATGACTGGATTTAATCAGATTCATTACCTTGAGGAGTTTCATAATGGAATTCCCTAGTAGACAGGTAAAAAAAAATTAAAATAATTTTCAATTTACTGTTAAAGATCTCTAGTGACGGAATCTCCCCTGACAAGTCGGCTTCATTCAGAATGCTCATCGTTCTTGGAACTCTCTCTTTCCTCTTCTCATTTTATCTTTAATGTAATAGGGGAAAAAGACTTTTTTCTTCTTGATGATAATCCAGACTATATGAGAGGATAGTTATTAAATCTTCTCTTCTGTTTTCTTCTTTAAGAATCTCATTTCTTTAAAAATAACTAGTATTCCATACTCTGAAGATCAGATGTCTTCATTTGGATGCACCTTTTGGAAAGGCATTTTAACTGATGCAGGATTTGTGTCAAGAAAATATTTGCTTTATTTTTCTAAAGATTCTGACATTGAGAGCACTTTATATAACTGTCATGACACTCTGGGAGATGTTACTTCGCAGCAACAGCTATTTTTTATGTGATTATTATTACTGTCCAGTTAAACGTGTGTATATTTTAAATGTTTATTATTCCACAGTAAGCGATGCCATCATCAGAATAAATTGATGGGGTCAGTGATATTCATGATGGTCCAATGTAAAAAAAAGAAAGAAAGAATCTCATTTCTTTAACCTTTGATGAAAGCTACTATTTTCCAGAACTTTAATATATGTTATTGTAAATCTTTTTAGCTGCAACATGCTTTTTTTTTTTTTTTTGGCCATTTACTGAGTATATGAAGAGGCTTAGTATATTCTGTATGTGTCAAAAATCATCCTGAAATCCAATACTTTAGAGGTAAGCATTATCAGATTAAGAATTTGGATCAAATCTGAAGGCCCTCAACCCCTCCAAAAATTAAATGTTACCTCTGCTAAACCCCCACTGAAGTCAGAGATTTGGGGCACCAGTGTGGCTCAGTTGGTTAGGGGTCTGACTCTTGATTTCAGCTCAGCTCCATGAGACTGAGCCCCACACAGGGCTCTGTGCTGAGGGTGGAGTCTGCTTAAGATTCTCTCCCCCTCTCCCTCTGTCCCTCCCCCCGTGCCCCCCCAAATAAATAAATAAATCTGAAAAAAAAAAGTCGATATTTGCTTCAAGTCTTTCCCCTTGCTTAAATGTTCTCACTTTGAGTCATGGTTAAATAGTATAGTAAATAGAGAACTGCCTTAGAAATCAGAAAGCAGAGGACTGAGTTGCATTATTGCCTCTTATGCCTGGAACCTTTGGCATTCTGCAGAACTGCTCAGCTTCATTTTCCTCATCTGTGAAATGGAATTCCTGACATTTGCTAAGCCTACCTCACAATGGTATCTTGAAGGTCAAATCCGAGGATCATTTATGATCGATGAAATGATATTGTAAAGTCAAATGATTGCTAAGCAATAAAATGACAAAACATGATTTATGACCACCTAATATATGGCTGCCTAGTATATACATTAACCTATTTATATATGTTTTAAGACTTTCTTTTGTGCAGTTGATTTGCGAGTTTTTAAGATTCAAATGGACATAAGTGGATTTCTCTTTAATTTCTGCAATCTACTTGAAGTTTTTGAAGAGGATCACACTACTGACATCTTCAAGGTACAAAAGCAAAAGGATTCATGTCCAGTAGAGAGTTAAAATGGTTCATTTTCTCATGATACCCCTTGAAACAAGTCACCTGTCTTGTCTAAAGAGATTACTTGTCTAGAGAGACTACTTGGAGACTGCTCTCTATATATCTTGGCATTCAAAAGCAAAGGCACCACAAACTACTACATATAGGAAATCTGTAGAGAGAGCATATGTGTTTTAGGAACGTTAGTAATTAATTCATTGTTAATGTGTTCAAACATGTCTGAAAATCATCTCAGTCACTGCCGATCCACAGTATTCCACAGCTATCATCTGGAATGATATAATTCATGATAGTATAGCTTGATAGAGATAATGTAGACCATATTATAAAATTCATTTCTCTAAATGTCAGAATGCATGGTAGTTTCCATGAAATACTCCTTTGTAGCCTACTCATCCCAACAACAATTTATTTCTAACTCTTGCATCTTGTTACAAATGAGTTGTTACCATACGGCTCCAGGATTCTTTGAGAAAATGTTGTTGTTCATATTCATTAAATGAAAATAATGTTCTCAAGACTGTTATTACAATTAAAGTACTTTTCAATAAGTTTATGCATTTGATTTCATAAAAATGTGTTCTTGGAATTACTTTATTTTTAATTCAATCAGAAGCAAACCACAGTGAACTTCACTAGTCAATTTTTACACCTGGGGAGAGAACTGTGATGAATTCTAAGCCATAGATAATGTTAAAAATGAATATAGCCCAATTATGATAATATCCAGTCGAAGTTTTAGCTCACTGAAGAAACATGGAAGGAAATGGTATAATTTAAACATTTGGGCAGTAGATAAAGGAAAATCTCTTCTACGGTCAACTGTGAGAAGATGGCATCCAAGATCCCCTCTAGCCATGAAGAACTGTGATCTTCATTACCACCCATCTGAGTATAGACTTGTTTTGTTCTTGAGAACTCCCTTCACCTCCCTGAGACTTTAGCTGACAGCTTTTAGTTGAAGATGGAAGGGAAAAGATCAGTTCAATGTCATCATTATGCTAAATTCATGAAAAATAACAACTAATTTCAAAGTGTATGCAGCCAAGAGATCTGAAACTAATCAATACCTGGAACCTTTACAGAAAATTCACATGGGAAACATGAATACACTGTAAGTCCATACCATACAAAGGTACAATGGAAGCTACAGCCGATGGTCTTAAGTCTCCATTGGCCTACACTGTCTCCTTCTAAGAATGTATACGGGGAGGGGCCTGACTTCCTTAGAAATGACAGATGGACACACATCATGGGTGAAAGATCAATTTTGTACATATTTCATTGTTTTATATACAAGTAAAAAAGCAAATTGCATTTCAGGGCTGGCTAGAAACTGCTCTAGATTATGTAGTAGGAAGAATCCTACATTGGCCCCTAGTTTTTCCCTCTCTTTGGTATATACACTTTTTTTTTTAATTGTGTTACGTTAGTCACCATACAGTACATCATTAGTTTTTGATGTAGTGCTCCAAGATTCATTGTTTACATATAACACCCAGTGCTCCATGCAATCTGTGCCCTGCCTAATACCCACCACCAGGCTCACCTTCTTTCAGTGATTCAAACACTAAACCGTTAAAAGAATAAGGAAATTCAAAACGTCAGAGGATGCATAATAAAGAACTGTAAGTAGCCTCTAGCTACTGAGAGTAACCCCCCCAGCCAACATCCAGCAAGGGAACTTGAGAGCCTCAGTCCTACAAGAGACTGGGTTTTTCTAGCAACATGAATGAGCCTGGAGTGGATTCTCCAGACTCTCCGGGTAAGAGTCTGGCCTGGACTGATATCTTAAGTGTGAAATCTGGAGCAGAGGAGCCAGTCAACCCTCCAGTCCTTGTGACCCATAGAACTATGAGATAATCATTTATTTATATACTGTTTCAAGCCATGCAGTCAGTGGTAATTTGTTAGGCCGCAACAGAAAACTAATACAAATAATCATATGTGTTATTTAAATTATGTGCATGAAGCACAGCATAATGTAATATCTTATTACTTATGCAAAAATATTAAGGGCGGTGATAGTGGTTGAGGTTGTTGTTTTTGGTGTAGGTGTGGTGGCTGAGGTATGGTGATGGTGAGGTATCTCATTAGACAAGGAGACCATACACTCCCATTCATCCATTGTTGTTGTCTGTGTATTATAACCTAGAATTATTAAACGATATATGGAGACCAGGCATTGATGTTCTCTTCCATTGTTGTTGTATATCAAACACCTTTTTAAGTGTTCAGATTCTTCTAGTTCCCTGTCTTTGGGGATCTTGGTCGCTTGTTTTGTTCCAGTTGCAGGGACCAAGCTGGTTGGTTCTTGCCCAGATGGTACCATAACCACCAACTTCCATGTAGGCATAAGCAAACAGCACATCGCTTAAGGTAACACTACCCATCCCTCACCTCCTGCCCAAGAGACACTGAGAAGATGTCAGACACTTAAATCTGCTCGGCACCTGTGCACACATTGAACAAGGGAAGACAGAAGTTTGGCAGATAAATTCTCCTTCCTTCTTCCCACTAGCCAGAACGTCTTGAGACGCATTGGTTAATGTGTTCTCTTAGAAGATATTCTCACAGAATCAAGTAAGTAGTGCTTGTTATAACAAGTGATGGCTGCCTTGGTAATGCCCACTTACAGTTGATTGTTCTCTTTTCCTGCCTCATTCTCTCTTTCCCACTTCCTGCTACGCAGGGGCTGTACTCACACGACACGCAGTAGCACATTAGCTGTTGCCTGAGGTTCTGGCTTCTGGGGAACCCATGTTAAAGCAGAAGACCCATGTAGGGCTTCTGTCATCTGCCTCAGCAATTCAGGTGGGACTAGCTTTGTCTCCGAGGCTAGAGATTTCTCATGACTCAGCAGAAGGTTATCTGGCCTTCTCTTTTTTTAGAAGCCGCCTTCAGGCTAGCTGCTCATACTTGAATTTGCATGAAAGGAAATGTCCCTCAATGGATCATATCTTGGTTTTATCCATTTAGTTTATTTTATCTGTCACAGTCATCTGATTTTTTTGCCTGGGCTAACAACGCGGCTAGATAATGTGTTCCTCTCTAGTTGGTGTTAGCATCTCTTTAAAATTTGGCTAGCAGCCTACCCTGCCTTCCTCCCAGGGTTGTTGTCAGAATGAAAGGAGGTGATGCAGGTAAATATCTTTTCGATGATGCTATGTCTATAGTGTGTATATTGCTGTGGTTCCTAAATGCAGATGAGAGATTTGAGTGGGCTGCACTATACATCCAGAAACCAGCAGTAAGCAATTCTCAGGTTTCAGTATTGTGGGCTTTGTTCCTTGCAGACCTTCAAGGAACTGGTAGAGCCCTTCCCATGGACCTTTGTAAAAAGAAGTTCCTGCTACTCAGCTCAGGAAATGGCTCCAGATTCCTCTCCCCACTCTTGAATATACTCTTCTCTCTAATCTCTCTCTCTCTTTTTTTTGTTTTTTTTTTTTTTTAATAAAAATGTACTTATTTATTTTAGAAAGAAAGAGCACACGATCAGGAAGGGGCAGAGAGACTCTCCAGCAGACTCCACACTGAACGTAGAGTCCAACAAGGAGCTGATCTCAGGACCGCAAGATCATGACCTGAGTGGAAACCAAGAGTTGGACAATCAACTGACTGAGCCACCCAGGTGCCACCTCTGGTCTCTTTTGACTTCATGCCAGGACTCTACTTCTCTGCCAAACACTTTTTATACATTCTGCCCAATTTTTAAAATTTTTAAATAGACCTTATTTTTTAGAGCAGTTCACTGCAAAGCTGAGTGGAAAGCACACAGAGCGCCCATATATTCCTTGTCTCCCTCCACCCCATCCCATACATGCACGGAGCTTCCCTCACTACCAACATCTGGAACCAGAGTGGTACATTTGTTATGATGTATTTGCACTTTATCAGTGAAAGCCCACACTTTATGTTAGTATTCATTCTTGGTGTTGTTCATTATCTAGATTTGGGCAAATGTATCATGAAATGAATCCACCTTCATAGTATTAGAGACAGTAATTTCACTGTCCTAAAAATCCTCAGTGCTCTAGCTATTCATTGTTTCTGTCTACTTCGTTTGGCCTTTTCCAGAATATCATATGGTTGGAATCATATAGTATGTAGCCTTTTTAGATTGGCTTCATTCCCTTAGTAATATGCATTTAAGACTGTTCCATGTTTTTTCACGGCTTGATAGCTCATTTCTTGTTAGGGCTGAGTAATATTTCTTTTTTTTTTAATTTAAATTCTAGTTAGTTGACATACAGTTCAATATTGGTTTCAAGAGTAGAGTTCAGTGGTTCATCATTTACATATAACACCCAGTGCTCATCATAACAAGTGCCCTCCTTAATCCCCATCACCCACCTATCACCTCCCCCACCTACCTCCCTCCATCAACCTTCAGTTTGTTCTCTACTGTTAATAGTCTCATGATTTGTTTCCCTCTCTCTCTTTTTCCCTCTCCCAAATGTTCATCCATTTTGCTTCTTAAGTTCCACTTATGAGTGAAATCATATGGTACTTTTCTCTCTCTGACTGACTTATTTCGCTTAGCATAATATACTCTAAGTCCATCTACTTCATTGCAAATGGCAAGATTTCATTCCTTTTGATGGCTGAGTAGTATTCCATTGTGTATATATAAGCCACATCTTCTTTATCCATTCATCAGTCAATGGACATCTGGGCTCTTTCCGTAGTTTGACTATTGTTGATAATGCTGCTATAAACATCAGGGTGCAGGTACCCCTTCGAATCTGTATTTTTGTATCCTTTGGTTAAATTTCTAGTAGTGCAACTGCTGGATCGTAGGGTAGTTCTAATTTTAACTTTCTGAGGAACCCCCATACTGTTCTCCAGAGTAGCTGTACCAGTAGCTGCATTCTTACCAACAGTACAAGAGGGTTCCCCTTTCTCTGCATCCTCCACAGCATCTATTGTCTCCTGTGTTGTTAATTTTAGCCATTCTGACAGGTGTAAGGTGGTTTTGATTTTGATTTGTCATGGTTTTGATTTCTATTTCCCTAATGATGAGTGACGTTGAGCACTTTTTCATGTCTGTCGGCCATCTGGATGTCTTCTTTGCAGAAATGTCTGTTCATGTCTTCTGCCCATTTCTTAACTGGATTATTTGTTTTTTGGGTGTTGAGTTTGATAAGTTCTTTGTAGACTTTGGATACTAGCCTTTTATCCAATATGACATTTGCAAATATTTTCTTCCATTCTGTGAGCTGCCTTTCAGTTTTGTTAATTATTTCCTTCCCTGTGCAGAAGCGTTTTATCTTGATGAAGTCCCAATAGTTTGCTTTTGTTTCCCTTGCCTCCAGCAACATGTCTAGTGAGAAATTGCTACAATGAGGTCAAAGAGGTTGCCGCCTGTGTTTTCCTCTAGGATTTTGATGGTTTCTTGTCTCATATGTAGGTCTTTCATCTATTTTGAATTTATTTTTGTGTTTGGTGTAAGAAAATGGTCCAGTTTCATTCTTCTGCATGTTACTGTCCAGTTTTCCCAACACCATTTGTTGAAGAGACTTTTTTCCATCAGATACTCTTTCCTGCTTTGTCAAAGATTAGTTGTCCATATAGTTGTGGATCCATTTCTGAGCTTTCTATTGTGTTCCATTGACCTATGTGTCTGTTGCTGTGCCAGTACCATACTGTCTTGATAATTACCACTTGGTAATAGAGCTTGAAGTCCAGAATCGTGATGACTCCTGTTTTGGTTTTCTTTTCAATCAATTCCTTGATTTCTGTTTCCATTGCTTCATTATTGGTGTATAGGAATGCAACAGATTTTTCTTCATTGATTTTATATCCTGCAACTTTGCTGAATTCATGTATTAGTTCTAGAAATTTTTTGGTAAATTCTTTTGGGTTTTCTACATAGAGTATCATGTCGTCTGCAAATAGTGAAAGTTTGACTTCCTCCTTGCCAACTTGGATGCCTTTTATTTCTTTTTGTTGTCTGATTACTGAAGCTAAAACATTACTATTTAACTGTGTTAAATAGTAATGGTGAGAGTGGACACCCCTGTTTTATTCCTGATCACAGAGGGAAAGCTCTCAGTTTCTCTCCATTGAGGAAAGCTGTGGGTCTTTCATTTATAGCTTTTATGATATTGAGGTGTGTTCCTTCTATACCTATTTTGTTGGGGGTTTTTATCAAGAATGGTTGCTGTAGGGGTGTGTGGTTGACTCAGTTGGTTGAGCGTCTAACTCTTGGTTTCAGCTCAAGGCCATAATCCCGGGGTTGTGGGATTGAGTCCCATGTTGGGCTACCCACTCAGCAGGGAGTCTTTTCCCCTCTTCCTCTCCTTCTGCTCTTCCTTCCACTTGTGCTCGCTCTCTCCAATAAAATAAATATTTTTTAAAAAAAGAATGAATGTTGTATTTTGTCAAATGCTTTTTCTGCATTTATTGAAAGGATTTTATGGTTCTTATCTTCCCTTTTATCAACATGGTATATCACATTAGATCACAGATCAATGGATTTGTGAATACAGAACCACCCCTGCAAGGGCTGAATAGTATTTTATGTCTGGATGTCCCCGTTTATTTGTCCATTCACCTACGTAAGGACATCTTGATTTCTTCCAAGTTTTTGGCAATTATGAGTAAAGTTGTTATAAGCATCTGTGTACAAGTTTTTGCATGGACATACGTTGTCAATGCCTTTCAGTAAATGCCTAGGAGCACAACTGCTGGAACATATGGTAAAAGTGTGCTAAGTTTTGCAAGCAACTGCCAAAGTGGGGAGCGACATCATCAAGATGATAGAATACTTTGTTCCAAACTCCAGTCCGCTTCACAGAAAGACCAGCCAGGAGCTATCAATAGATAAGATGCTTTTGTGAAAATCCCAGCAGCTGGGGGTGAGACTGAAGCAGCCCCTTGGACCACAAAAATGGAGGAAAAAGACACACTAGAAAGGTAAGAGGAGTGGGTTCACTTTGTCACTCCTGGAGGCCATTGTAACATTATATTAAGAGGGACCTCCTGGGCCTATGGTTTCTCCAGGGGGAGAAAGAGTGCCCTAGGTAGATGTCCAGTTTCCTCAGTGTTATGGGACACTTTCCAGAAGACCCACTATGGTTTTCCCTCATGGGGATCACTGGGAATATCAGTGGGGTTAGACAATGGGGATCAGCTAGAGATAGAGAAGGGGGTTGAGGCTCACAGCAACAAGCACACTTATCCTGGTTGACTACATATGGGCTGGGGGTGGCACCCGAGCAAAGAGGCCAGCTAACAATCCTTCCCATTTGCAGAGCTTGGCTTGTGGTCCTGTCTTGCCACAGAGCTTCATCGGCAGATCTGCCCCATTTTCGTCCCCAGCCAGCAGCCCTCCTCAGATGCTGAACATAGTCTCCACTCCCACCTAACCAGGAAGGCTGGCCAAAGAACTCAGGCAGCTTTGGAGCCCATCCCACCTCCTGCCCAGAGAGGGAAGCAAGTCAGGAGTCCCACCCAGCTGTTAAACACAACCTCCAGCCGCACCTGGCCAGGGAGCCTGGCCAGATCTGCGTATCTGTGGAGCCCGTCTGAGCAGGGAAGCAAGTCCTGGGAGATCATCATGACACTGAGGCAGCCTGAGAGCCTGGCTATGATCCCACCTGGGCAGAGAACCAATCCACAGCCTCACCCAACTGTGGAGCACGCCTGGCCCCATATAACCAGGGAGACTGAAGAGTGTCCGTGGGCAGCCTCAGATAGCAGCATATGGAACCCCCTCTGATCTTCACCCCTGGCCGCAGAGCCTAGCCTATGACCCTGCCTGATTGCTAAGCATGGTCTAGCCCAGGCAGAGAACCCAGCCAGCAACCAGTTGCAGAGCATAGCCACTGGGGGACCCAGATAGGGACCCCTTCTGACCAGAGCACAGCCTCCAACCCCAACCAAATACAGAGTACAGCTGATGGGCACACCTATCCAGGCAGCCTGTCCAGTGACCTTGCCCACCAACAGGGCGCAGCCTGTGGCCCCACCCAGCCTCAGGGCCCAGATTGCAGCACAGCCTGACATAGTATAGTCTGAAGCCCCAGCCAATTGCAAAGACTACTGTGAACAATTGTATGCTAAGACACCAGACTGTTATCATTTGAATGCCTCGAGGTCCCTCACATTCAGTTGAGTTCATCATCCCCCACCTGAAAGCAAAGACAGAAACTCACGTATCAGTAAATCTGTCACCATCATCTCAGCTACGGAATCAAGAAAACTGGAAATAAATCTTGACTCCTCCTTCTCTGTGACTGGCATGGTTTTCCTTAACTTTTGATTGCCTGTATATGAGTGAATACACACACACACACACACACACACACACACACACACACACACACACACACATCTTGTAAGATGGGACCTGAAATTTTTTGAATTCCTTCATTTCTGACTCAACCATCATGCCAGGGCAGATCTTGAGTCTTTTACTGCCACCTACCTGCCTCCCAGCATCAGTCCTTACCCCTCTCTACACCATTACCCCTGAGCAGACAGGTGTTCTTCCCACAGTCCAAGTCTGATTGTGATATTTACATGGTCACGACCCTTTAATTCTCCCTTTTCCCCTCCGGATGAAGTCCAAACTCATTAGTATGACATTCAAATACCTCCTGAGTATGTCCCTTGCCTATTTCCACAGCAGAGTTTTTCAAACTATTGCTGCAACTCATTAGGAGGGTCAGGAAATCAATTGAGTTGGTCGTGACCAGCATCTGCTTTTAAATGAACGGAAGAGTGGAATAGAATACAATAGGAAATATTAGAGTTCATCTCACATAGGAAGGGTAGTTCATGAAACATTTGTTTCAGTTATATATGGGTACACCTGGGTCACAACAAATATGTATCTGTTTTCTTTTTTAAACAGCTTTATCGAGGTGTAACTGATACACAAACAATTGCACACATTCAATGTATACAATTTAATAGGTTTCAACATATGTAAACACCTGAGCAATGAAGGTAATAAGCATATCCATCACCTCCACAAGTTTCTTCCTGCCTCCTTTTTTGGGGGCAGGAACACTTTACTTGAGATCTACCCTCCTAAAATTTTCACAGTGCAATACACTATGTGTATGCGTTTATCTTGCATAACTGAAACTTGATACCTGTTGAACAACCCCCCCATTTCAACTCTCTGGTTCTGTGATTTTGACTACTTTAGATACCTCATGTAAGTGGTTATGATGCACTATTTATCCTTTTGTGATGGGTTTACCCCACTTAGTGTAATGTCCTTCAGGTTTATCCATGTTGCATATGGTAGGATTTCCTTCTTTTTTAAGGCTGAATAATATTCCAGTAGAGGTATATGCCCCATTTTCTTTATCCGTTTCCCTGCTGATAAACATTTAGGTGGTTTCTGTGTCTTGGCTATTGTATGTTGTACTGGGAGGAGCGTGGGAATACAGAGATCTCTTTGAGATCCTCATTTCATTGGTTTTGGATATATACTCAGATGTGGGATTGCTGGAGCATATGGTAATTCTGGTTTTCATTTTTTGAGGAATATGCCTACTGTTTTCCATAATTGTCATACGTCACAGTGAGAAGATTTTGAAAGCTATTGCTTAATAGTAACATCACATACCACTTTTCTTCTTACTTTGCATTCTGCAGCCTTTTGAACTTCTGTCAGTCCCTCAAATGTGCCACACGTTCTCTTCCCCTCAGGACCTTTGCACAGGAGTTTATCCATCCTGTGCGTAGGTGTGTGTGTGTGTGTACATATGTGAACATAAACCTATCCAAATGCTAACAGGGACTGTATCTGGGGGATAGAGTAGCAGCTAAGTATGTCTTGCTATGTTCCTTTCTATATTTTTAATAATGATCTTGTATTACTTTTATCATCAGAACACTGTACAAAAAATACATTTTAAATAAATAGGAGAATCCTAGTGTAATTGAAAAGAAGGACAAGTAAAGTACAATAATTTTAAAATTAAATACTCAGTGCTACTTTGTTGTTCTGAAGCGAAGAGCAACAGACAGGCTGGGGAGGGCTCTTCAGGCGAGATGACTAGTGAGCTTACTGAAAGAGAGCATTGGAAGTTTTCAGACAGATAAAAGAGGAGGACACTGTGGAGAGGATAGCATTCGTGAGGCACAGACACCTGAAATCCTGTCTTGGGAATGATCTCTAATTCGCTGTGACTAGAGGAAGTACTATGAGGTGGATGTGTAACATCACGGGAAAGGCAGATGGCCAGGCATGACCTCGTCAGATTGGAATTGACTCTGTGAGCAATTACAAGCAAGAACTCAGCTGATTAGATGGGGGTTTGGAAATGGTAACTCTGGCCAGAGTGTGGACGTTGCAGTGGCTCTGGAAGATGACAAAATGGCAGAGCTGGCTACATTTTCCCTTGCCATCACCTCTGCCCCTCATCTGTCGACAGCTGGTACTGCTATAGCACTCGGGAGCTGCCAGGAACCCCGGTCCCGAGAGCACTTACAGGTTGGGAGTGTGTGGGTTGTGCACCATGCCTGCAGCCAGCCTCGGGTAGCTGGAACTTCCCTCACTCAGAGCTGGCTATAATTGGCCCCTGTGGGACCTTGACAGCAGCCACGTGGGGACAGATACGGGAGGTGGGGAAGAGGGAGGAGCAGAACACCCAGAGGATGGATGACGAATTGATGCCTGTTTATTCTACATGACAAAGGCACACCGTTCAGAAAGCCACATGAAGAACACACCACCCCTCCTGGTATCCTTTGCTTCCATCAGTGCAAACCCCCGAATTACCTGTCAGGCCTCACAAATGGCCTTAATCTGGGTACCAAATCAGAGTTTATTTAATCCTGACACTGCCTATATGTGACCCCTGCCAGCACAGCTGAATAAGGAGGGATCTTTCCTTTTACCTTTTTGAAAGGAAGCCTGCCCACCTTTCCCCCACCTGCAAACAGGCGCTGTCTTTCCCAGAATGAGAGCACCCAGCTCTCAGGATAGACAGGTACAGTTAAGGAGATCATCGCCCTCAAGTTCCTGGGGCATAATTAGGTCACAATCAATAGCACCGATAATAATGTGAATGCTAATAATAATACTATGAACTTTATTTTTTTTTTTTTTTATTTATTTTTTTTTTTTTAATACTATGAACTTTAAAGGCAGCAGCAATTAACATGTATTGATCGCGTGGATTATGCTAGCTGTTTCACATACACTGACCCATCTTCGCATTTTAAAGGAAGGAAACTTGAGTTTGGGGGAAATGAATTTGCTTGATGTCATAAACCTAGCAAGCCAGAGAGCTGCGCCTTCACCGCAGCTCCCGCTCTCTGACAACGCCCCAATAGCCGGGATGTGGCTTTTTTTGTTTTCACGTTTTGTTCTTTTCTCTCAGAGTTAATCTGGGTGCTGCTCCTTACAAGACAGAAATGATGCTTCCCATTTTAGCAGCTTTGATTGGTGCTATTACTAAAATTTAGCTGCATGGGTTTATTTGTACAATCATGTATGTCACTTTAAAAACAAATTTCCAAATAACCTGCCAGTTTGGCTCTTTTGAAAAAAAAATTGATTACACTTACGGTTGGTGACAGAAATGAAAAATTGCAGGAATATTTAATTTTGTATTACTCTCCAGCAGCAGTTACTAAAGCTTCATCACACTTCTTCATAACTAATACATTACTGGAAAAGGTGGAAAGATCATGTCATTTTTTTTTTTTTTTGCCAGCTGGAAAGAAGTAATTTTGATTTTAATAGCAGAGGTATTGTGCTCTGAGAATAGAGTGCTATAGAAAAGAAGCGCTCTACCAGTGTTCTGACTTTTTCTTTTTTCCTCAAGACTCACTGCCAATCAATCACCTGCCATGACACTTGAAGTAATGTTGGCCCAAGCAGTCTCTCTAGGATTCGTTACCCGGGTTAGGCATTTGCAATCCTCTGTTGCTTATTTCTTGAGAATCCACTGAGTGCCGAGCACTGTACTATGTTACTCCAATGTTGAGTATATGAAACGATCTCAAAGACGTTCCTAGCTCAGCAAGCCAGACTGGGTACAGGTCCAAGGCAGAGCTCTGTGATGGAGACAGCTTGTGAATTTGGAGTGATTGTGGAGGACTCTTGCCATCATCCCTCACTCGACCCAGAAGATTTTCTTTAATGACACAGGGGTTTGTAATTCTTTACTATCCCCTCTCGGTGTGTCCCAGAGGACACGCATTTAATTTCGTGTTAATGTTTCTGCTTAGAAGACTCCTACCACGGCAGGTTTCTGCCTACAAAAATCTACTCAGCCATCATTTAACATATTACCTTATTTAATTCAGTTCTCACAAAATCCTAAGAGAAACAGATGCTATTATTAGCCCCAATTTACTAATAAGAAAACTAAAGATCAGAGAAGTTAAGTGATTGGTCCCAGATTACACAGCCAACACATGGCAGATCTGGGTTTTAAACCAAGACTTTATGATGTTTCTTTCCTTGACGTCCTGTACTCTCCCATGATATCACTCCCTTTGGATTTCCAATCATACTTGGGTTATTCCTTTTACTGGGTATCTTTTATTTCCATTTTATGTTACAGTGGTATGTATTTGTGTATCGTCTTTCCATTGAGTTCCATCTCCTTGAAGATAAACAGCTGATCTCGCTCAATTCTCTATCCTCCATAGTGTTGACCATGGAGCCTGGTGCTGTTCCTGATGTGAAGAAATTGGGTAATACTTAGAAATTTCATTCTTTCTGCAATTATTTTTCTCTCAGCTCTCTTCTCCATTGAACAAATTAATATCCAGAACCAGAGCTTCAGTGAATGTCCCACTCCTTAAACATAGCTTTTAAGTATCAGTGCTCCCATCAGAATGAAGGAAGATGTGACAGCAAAGGGTGATCAGGCATTATGTGGCTATTCAATGCCGTGATTCAGAGAGCTCATTAATCATCTCATATTGGCTATCTGGAGGTTTTATTGACATTTGCCCTTGCACTGGCCTGTGAGTTGGATAGGTAGTACATTGTCATTGGACAGCTGGGGCAATGGAAGCTTGCTTGAAGAGGTTAAGTAACTTGGGTGAGATTACAGAGCTAGGAAGCAGTGGGGCTGGGACCCGTATCTGGGTCTTGACTCCCTGTCTCTGGAAGTCATTCACATCTCTCTCCCTTGCTCCTGTGTTTTGGAAACACCTCTTCCGGCTTTCTCCTATTTTAACCTGCCACCAGCCTGCTCCAGATGATTGTAAATGTACACAGCCTCCTCCCAACTGTTGGTCTCTCTGCTTCCCGTCTTCCTCTTTAACTGTTCTTTGTGAAAAGTTAAATCGGACTAATTGCTCACCTGTTCAAAAGTCGTAAATGGCTCCACGACACCTCAGCTTGGTACCCAAGATCCCTGTCAACTCATCTAGTTCCACCACGGAAACTAAATGAAGTTGCTCTCTTATTTCTGGACCGTTTCATGTGGTGTTCTCTCTGTGTTTATGGAAGTCCTATTTTTGCCTGTTTCCAGCCTCCTTTCCATCTGGTTTGCATCTATTCATTCTTTAGGCCATTAAGCAGTTAACTACCTCTGTTTGGAAGACTTCCCTGGTGCTCCAGCTTCACCATGGGGTCCCCTATCTGTGGTGCAATAGTACCTCATGCTCATTCTTCTTTTTATTTATTTATTTTTTAATTCCATATTACACCTTGTATTCCCATGGCTTATTTATTCCATGTGCTCATGCTCATTCTTAGAGCCTTGATCACACTGCAGTGTAATTACATATTGTGTTTCCTGTCGGGCTGCAGCTCCATTCAGATAAGTAGGACCAGGGAGCACAGTTCTTCTTTAAGGTTCCTCAGGGAATTGGAAGCCATAAGGCTGGAGCACTGCTCTAGGCTAGCTGATGGGAGGACACTTGCTTCTGGGCTGTCTAAGGGTGAACAACACTGTGGATCTGACCTCACTTCAAAGCTGTGTCGTGCTTGAGTTATATCTGGGGTATTTGAAGATCAGACTCCTGAATAACAGTGGATGAGTCATAACGGGACAAGAACTTATGCAATTTCTTCTTTAAGATGCTCACTTTGAGTTGGAATAAAACCAACTCATGGAAAAAGAGGGCTGGTTTTATTTAACACACATGTCATCAGGTTCCACAGCCATAACCTTTATGAAATATCACATCAAACATATGAAGAATTTATAATTTGAGTGCTCTTTTCAGAATTCAGAACTACTAATAACATAAGCAATCATGATGGTTGGGATAGTGCAAACATGCAATTCTGTGGTATATGTAGTTAAATTGTCATTGTGCTCTACTGTTTACAGCGGGCATAGTAGGCTGCTGGTAGGCAGGGACCACCGTTTCATTCTCAGTACCTAGCACACTGTGTAACATACAGCATTTGTCCAGTAGATCTTTAAAAGAATTAATGTTTTCACATATACTAAGTTTGACTTTCATCAGAACCCTGGCTCTCTGGGCTGACATTTTCCAGATCCAAAACAAACAAACAAAACCAACAAAGAACCAAGAAACACAACATCTAGAGATGTAACAAAATGGAGAAAATTCCATCTATCAGAACACCTCTGGGTGGGTAGGATATTCCTTGGTGAGCTCCCTGTGGGCATGCTGGAGTAATAATACCTAGTCATAACACTTCCTTCAGAGGGTGGGCCTTGAGATAGTTAAGACTTTGTTTATTTATATACAGATTTGGGCACAGAGCTGAAATCCTTGGGAAGACAGAGGAGGGACTTAGGAAAGGGAGGGTCCAACCCAGCTAAGCAGGAGTGAAGAGACTGTGGAGAAGGAAAGAAAGACTTCTTCTGTTTCTCCAATGAATTCTTTTGAGAGAGAGAGAGAGAAAGAGAAAAACAGAGAGTGGGGGGAGGGGTAGAGGGAGAGAGAAAATCCTCAAGTAGACTCCTCGCTGAGCACAGAGCCTGACGAAGGGCTGATCTGATGACCCTTAGATCATGACCTACACCGAAATCTGGAGTTGGATGCTCAAATGACTGAGGTGCCCCTCTCCTATGAATTCTTCAGTGAAATCTCCATTTTTTCCCTCAGGACTTTTCCCATAAGTTCATTCTTCCTGAGGAATATAACTGACAAAGTGCCAACTGTCTCCAGACATTCAGACAGTGGGTGATGTTGGAAATGTGTTTATATTTTTGCCAAGTTTCTTCCAAATGGCAGGCACTGGGAATACAGCAGTGAACCAGATTCCCAAGGACTCTTTCCTTGTGGAACTTGCCTATTAGTAGGAGAGCCAAAAATTGTAGTGCAGACACAATAAAGCTTGTGATGAGTGTGTTAAAGGAAAAAATATAAAAATCTTATGTGACAGATAATAAAATAAAATCGGGGGTACTTTCAATAGGACCATCAGTGAAGGTCTCTCTGAGGGGTGTTGTTCAAAGTGAGATTTAAGAAAGAGGAGAAGCAACACAGGTTAAAAGAGGGAGGAAGAGAATTCCTCGCCCAGGGAGCAGCAACTAAAAAACATATTGGGTCAAAAGAGAGACCAGCATGTTCTAAAACTGTCAGAAGACTATTGATTGGAAAAAGTGGTGGGTGGCATGAGATGATACAATAGAGAGTTTATAGGAATTCTTAGTATAACATTTACCTTAGTCAGTTTGGGCTGCTGTACCCAAAACACCATATACTGGGCAGCTTACAAACAACAAATTGCTTTCTCACAGTTCAGGAGACTGTGAAGTCCAAAATCAAGGTGCCAGCAGATTTTATGTCTGATGAAGTCCTGCTTCCTGCTTCCTGGACACGTGTTTTTTTGTTTTTTGTTTTGTTTTGTTTGTTTGTTTGTTTTTTGCCATGTCTTCATATGGCAGAAGGGGTGAGAAAGCTCTCTGGGGTCTCTCTCTCTTTTTTTTTTTTTTAAAGATTTTATTTTTTTTTCCAACAGAGAGATCACAAGTAGGCAGAGAGGCAGGCAGAGAGAGGGGGGAAAGCAGGCTTCCTGCTGAGCAGAGAGCCTGATGTGGGGCTCGATCCCAGGACCCCGAGACCATGACCTGAGGTGAAGGCGGAGGCTTTAACCCACTGAGCCACCCAGGCACCCCTCTGGGGTTTCTTTTGTAAGGGCACTAATCCCATTGACCCGGGTTCCACCTTCATGACCTAAACACCTCCCCAAAGGCCCCACCTCCCAATACCATCGCATGGGACATTGGGTTTCAACATAAATGTTCTCTCTACTTCCCCCCAAACTCCACTATGATGATAAAATGGTAATGGTATTTACACTGGACTGTCCACTTGGGGTGGCAAGAGCAACGTGGAATGTGACATATTTTAGTGAAAATTTTAATTTGGAAGTTATCTGTATATCATTCTCACTATCAGAGGAATTACCCTTTTTTAGTGACACTGCTAATGCCTTATCTCAGTGCTAGTGTCTATTTAACCCTGTTGCTTTTTCCAAAAAAGATGGAAAGAATTTTATTTCTTAACTATAAATGACAGTAGAGCATTAATGTGATGAATAGCTTTAATTTCAATAAGTGTGTTCAAACCTGAGGAAGGCCAGAACTGAAGCATTCTGCTGATACATTCTAAAAGCAATGTCATTATCCATCAATAGTTACTTAATCAATCCATCCAAAAATCCCAAAAGCAAAATTGGAAGGTAGAAATAAATGGGTTTACAAAAAAGAGACCAACAGAGTTTTTTCATGAGGGTCTTTGCTTTGCATATGACAAAGAATTAGATGATATTCTCTCAGGTACAAAATAAGCCAAGAAAGCAGGCAAAGTTCCAGCAGTTTCTGGAAATTTTCATGATGTTGAAATGAAATAAAACACCACTACTCTAAAACAGATTTCTTACATTTGGGAGCTTACAGCAATTATGAACCCCAGTAAGCTCCTCATTTCTTTGACCTCTCTTAACAATCGAAGTGCTAAAGAGGTGATGGGGATTGAAAAGTACACTTATCATGATGAAAATAAAATAATAATAAAAAGAAAAAAAAAACAATTGAAGTGCTTTGAAAGTCGTAAACATTGGTCAGAAATGAACTGCCACAATGGGGTGGGCTTTCACTGGAGTGTCCTAAGGAATAACCCTCCTCCTAGAGAACTCTTAATCTGGCACACATCCATAAGAACTTCCAAATTACCCTTTATAAACATTAATGAGACTAGGCTCCCAGTGATAAATCACGCTTTATTGTGGTATATGACTCTTTCAAAATTCTATTGACTTGGGGGGCTTGTGGGTGGCTCAGTCAGTTAAGTGTCCGACTCTTGATTTTGGCTCAGGTCCTGATCTCAGGGTTGTGATATCGAACCCCGTGTTGGGCTCCATGATGAGTGTGGAGCCTGCTTAAGATTATCTCTCTCTCCCTCTCCCGCTGGCCTTCCCTCCACTTGCTCTCTTTCTCAAAATAAATGAATGAATGAACAAATAAAAATAATAATACAGCATATAAAAAGCATAGGACAGTTTCTTGGGATCTAATAAGCTTTCATTGTTAGCTACTTTTATTTTTCTAACTCAATATTCTATATTTTAGGATAATCACATACATGTTATAAGAATTCTCCTTGCAGTAAAGAGCCCTATTGCAAATCATGTCATAATATGCTGTTTTTACTAAAGCCATATTAATTGAACAACAACAACAACAAACAACCCATGCACAATAAGATATCTGGTTATATAATACTTGAAAAATCCTGTGGTCATCTTTTTTAGAAAAAGAAAAATTTTAAAGATTTTATTTCTTTATTTGACAGAGAGACACAGCAAGATAGGGAACACAAGAAGGGGGAGGAGAGAGAGAAGCAGGTTTCCCGCTGAAGAAGGAGCCCAATTTGGGGCTCGATCCCAGGACTCTGGGATCATGACCTGAGCTGAAAGCAGACACTTAATGACTAAACCACCCAGGTGCCCAGAAAGAAGTATAATTTTTTTTTAAAGATTTTATTTATTTATTTAACAGAGAGGAGAAAGATCACAAGTAGGCAGAGAGGCAGGCAGAGAGAGAGGGGGAAGCAGACTCTCCGCTGAGCGGAGAGCCCAACTCGGGGCTCGATCCCAGGACCCTAAGATCATGACCTGAGCCGAAGGCAGGGGCTTTAACCCACTGAGCCACCCAGGCACCCCAAGAAGTATACTTTTTAAAGTAGTCTTAGAATACCAAGATTCTAAAAACAAAACAAAACAAAACAAACAAAAAAACCCTCTGAAAATACGGCAATGACTTCTTATTTGATGAGACAATTGCTTATTTATGTAATCAATTACTTTGTCTAGAAAAGTAAAGTAAAAAGTAAAGCATGTTTCCATAAGAAGAAAATTACATGTCAGTTCAGTGAGGATGTATCCTCTCTCAGTCTGTTTGAAAGTGCAAGGCTGTTCTAATTTGTGAATCTTAAGACAAAAATAAAGGTACATGGGGCGCCTGGGTGACTCAGTTGGTTATGGGATCAAGCCCCATGTTGGACTCTGCTCAGTGGGGGGCCTGCTTCTCCCTCTCCCTTGGCCTCTGCCCCCAACTTGTGTTGGCCCTCTCTCTCTCTCTCTCTCTCTCTCTCTCAAACAAACAAACAAACAAACAAACAAACAAACAAACAAACATAAATTCAAGACCAGAGAAAGAGTGGATGCTAAGAGAGTACGGGTAGGACAGCAAAGCAGCTTGAGAAGGAAAAATAGTCAGAAGCAGGTCAGCTATGAGGATAATACCAAATCAGGCAGAGAATGGCAGTTTTTGGTTTCTAAACCAAATCAGGCAGAGAATGGCAGTTGATGTAGAAGTGCGTGATAAGGTCTGGCAAAATTGTTCAGGTTTGCTTTACCTGAGACCTTGGTTGGTCACACAGGAGGACCAGTTACATTTAACTTCATACACTTCACATTTCCTCTGGAAGCAACCATGACTTTGTGCAGAGAGAAATTTTGGAAGCTGGAACCAATAATCCCTGTTCAATTATAATGTTTCCAGTGATCTTAAAAGTAGCGTCCTTTGTGCCAAGCATTTGGCAAGCTGCAGTGTCAATGATGCTCTGATTCTCGTGGAGACACAGTGTGCGGAGGGGAGCAATGAACACGCATTTATAACCAGCCATTCTAATAGCCAGTCTTAAAGCCTCCCCAAAGCACCAGGAGAAAAGGTTCATTTAATTTTTATAAAATAAGCTGCGATTCCAACGGAGATGTGGCACTTGATCAAGCTTATTTTATAAAAATTAAATGATGTATCTATGCGGCATTCTCCAAATACCCATTCAAACTATTAGAAAGGCACAGCGTGCAGTCTTTTGCCTTTGTAAATATGAAATGCGTGTTTAAGATCAGTAAGAATGGGCGCATCCTTGCACATGACCATCAGGTTTGACCTGCCTCTTGGACACAATTTTACGGAGACCGAAGAAACTCTGGAAGTCATTTAACCAGGCTATTTTTCTGGATAGAAAGATATTTTATACTGTGCCTTTTAATTTACTTAAATACTTTTGTCATGTGGTTTGTACTTTAGAAAACACATAAATACTCATTGTAGAATATGGAAAATATTAGAAACTGGGAAAAATAACATAATCATTCTAGAAAGACATGAGTTTAAAAAAATGGATATTGGGTAGAATAGAATTTATGAGAATTTCTGTGTTTCCAGGGCATGAGTCTGGGACCGTACTATAAACAATGAAAATGTTTGTAATAGCACGCATGGGACAGAAATGTATCAGAGGTCGTCTCAAACCAGGCACACGTAGCACTACCAATAACAAAACGTGATGCTTAGAAAAACTTTTTTTAAAGTATCACGTTTTAAAATGTTGACGATGTTAGAGGAAAGGCTAAATTATCTGACTATGATTCTGATGATATAAAAGGATATTACAAAATCATTGTCATATGAAGAAGCAATCAAACGGTATTCAACCAGAACTGTACAAGGGTATCACAGATGTGGGTCAGGAAGTTAATTAATTTTTGAAACATTCTGTTTCTAGACTTAGTAACTTTTGTGTTATTCATCATCTTTGTAAATTTTTTACTTTTCTTGATTTCTCTTCTTATTCTAAATAATATTCGTGTGCTTACTTACTTTATATGTTAGTATTTTGTCATGTTTTAGCCAAAATTATACTGTGGGTAATGTGCTGAAAACTCTACAGATATTAAATATTAAAAATATTGATGTATACCAACGTTAATTTCAGTTACCATATTATTAGACATCAGTTGCTTTGTATATTTTGATTCTTAAAATTAACATGACAATTATGGTAAATATCTTTTTTTTTAAAGATTTATTTATTTATATGAGAGAGAGAGAGATAGAGCAGGGGGAGGGTCAGAGGCAGAAGAAGAAGGAGGGACGTAGACTCCCCACTGAGCCGGGAGCCCCACATGGAGCTCCATCCCAGGACCCTGAGATCATGACCTGAGCTGAAATCAAGAGTCAGATGCTTAACGGACTGAGCTACCGAGGTGCCCCTATGGTGAATATCTTTGATAAAAATATGTTTCTATGGATTTGGGGAGATGATGTCCATGTAGGTTCATCAGTTGTCACAAACAAAGCACTCTGGTGGTAGGTGTTGATGATGGGGAGACTATGTATGTGTGGGGACAAAGGGTATATGGGAAACTTCTATATCTTCCTCTTAATTTTGCCATGAGCCTAAACTGCTCTAAAAAATAAAGTGTATTTTAGGAGCATCCGGCTGGCTCAGTTGGTGGAGTGTGTGACTCTTGATAATGGTCGGGGTTGTGGGTTCAAGCCCCACATTGGTGTATAGAGATTACTTAAAAATAAAATCTTAAAAAAAATAAACTGTATTTTTAAAAATCTAACTTGCAGCAAGTTGTACTTAAAAGTAACTTACAGGGAAATTAGTGGGAAAAATCATTGCTTCTGTACATTATTTTTCCTTAAGCTTATGGCTCTCTCTTGCTCTTGTTCTTCCTCTCTTTCTTTAGCAAATCCTTTTCAAAATGGGTTTGACAATTTACATTTCCATTAATACATCCTCATCAACACTATGTATTGTCATTAAAAATAATGCGTGTCAATTTGATAAGCCAAATGTATCTTGCTTAAATTTACATATTTTTTGGCTCCCTACTGACTCTGAACATATGGATGCCCACCATTGAAATTAACTGTTCATATCTTTTTGAAAGTTTTTATTGTAACATTGATGCTTTCATTATTGAGTTGTTTAATGTATCCAGGCATTTCTCCTACAGCTCAAGGTGTTCATAAAAAGATCTGTGTATAAAGTGATCCTTTAACGAGGCAACATAATTCGCAACTGGTTTTAACTTTCTGGTTATCTGAAACTGGCACCAGGAGCACAGGAGGGCGAAAAATACGTATAATACCAACAATCTCCTTTGTAACAGGGTCATTTGCACTATTTGTTTTATCCATAAAAAACACGGGAGATGGAAGTGATAAAAATATGTAGGAAGAGTGAACTCCTGTGGCCAAAGCAAAGCTAGAAACCATAAAATGCGATTTGCCTAGTAGTTTGTAGGTTATGTAAATACACCCTCTCTTATAGCTCTGAAAACACCTAACTTAAATGTCCCCACAGAAAAATAAGTATTATTGAGTCTAAGACTTTCCGCCTTCTAGTTTGTTCCCCTTTTCTCCTTCTGTGACAATTACTTTCACACAAAATCGGTGAGAAAGGAAATTGCTTAGTTATGTATGTATATTGCTCTCCTACTATAGGTATTTACTGGTTCACTAATTTATTAACCTTTTGTCTTATTTCTCACAATTTTTCCTTCTTTGTTATTTGCCCTTTTCATTTGTTTGTGCTTTGATTAGTAAAAGATTTTGTACATAAGTTGAATTACATTTTTTTATTTTTTTAATGGCTTCCGTAACTTCTGTGCTTACAGAATTCTTTCCATTTCTGCATTTCTAGAAATACTATAAATCTTAATCCAAATGGCCCATGTGTTTCATGATTTCATGTTTTATATTTCATTGTAATCCATCTAAAACTCACTTTCAATAGATGATGTAAAGAAATCTAGTTTTCAGTCAATTTGTTTAATTTATTGAGGAATCTATCTACCTTGTCTTATTTCCTTAATTTTGTATAAAAATTCCATAAAGAGTTAGGGTCTGCTTCCGAACTATCTTTAAGTCCAACACGTCTTTTTTTTTTTTTTTTTAAGATTTCATTTATTTATTTGACGATGAGAACACACAAGTAGGCAGAGGTAGGTGGAAGGCAGGGAGAAGTAGGCTCACTACTGAGATCCCAGGACTCTGGGATCATGACCTGAGCCAAAGGCAGGCGCTTAACCAACTGAGCCACCCAGGGAGCCCCCTAACACGTCTTCATAAGTGCTTTACAGTATATTTTCTTGTTTGACAGTGGAACCACCCTTTTTGTTCCAAACATTATGACCACAATCCCCTGTCTTCATTTTTAATTTTCACAATCTAGGCTATTTGAGGAAGGGAACTGTCAGCACAATTACAACAAACAAACCTACAAAACAAAAGCAAACCAACATCTTGTTTTTTCAAGAGAAATGAAATCAGTAAGATAAAAAAGACTATTTTATTTAAATGCCCTTTTACTGGTGGTTATTTATAGGCTAATTAAGAGAAAATTTAGCACCTAATTCTTTTAGCTTATCCCTTCTCATTCTCAATATATACCGTGATGTGCTAGTTCCAAAAGCTTTATTACCTAATAGAAAAAGAGAAGTCAGTGGCCTGAGTTACAAGACTCAATAATTTTGCCTACCTATAAAATAATTCTTGGCATTTTCTAAACCTGTATCTTTAGATTTTTGAGAAATCTTATGAAAAGTCATTTGTGGGACATGTTTTCCTTTGTAAATTCATCTCTTTAAGTGTTTCAGCACTGTATTAAATGCCATTTTCATTTTAATAAATTTCTCTTGATGCTATTTCCATATGAATAAATTTTCCATGGTGATAAAAATTTACTATCAAGGCATCCACATTTTTAATGGAGTCTTTTGATGAATAATTCAATAAATATGCAAATAAATGACGTATTTACATGCACCATAATGTGTTTTTCAAATTTAGGCAAAGTCAATATTCCAAACTTATTCAGTTGTGAAGGAACATTTTCTTATTGGTTCACCATGTCTCAAGTAGACAGTGAAAGACAGTAGAGTTGTTGAAATGATTATTCCTTGCATTGGACCTTAAAATAACCTATACTAAAATATTAATGCATTGCAAAATACGTGTATAAGTAAACAATCTCTTGTAACACTTGAAGCTTTGACAGAGAGTAATTTAAAATTAACTGTCAGTTCTCTCAAAGTGACAGAGATGTCATGATCATCCTCCTACCTTTATTTTTTGAGGCATCACATTTTGTAGTAGATGCCACCTTATAAAATCAAATCATAGTACTATATTGGGACATGGCATATTGGATTAGTAGAAAGTATATACTGGTTTAGTCAAGGTTAGCATCTTCTAAGATCTGGGATCTCTGCTGGAAACTTTACATAGTCATCATCTCTGATCTTTGCAAACAGCTTGCTAAGGTATTGTTGCCATCTTTTTTTTGAGAGAGAGAGAGAGCAGGGGGAGGGGCAGAGGGAAATGGAGAGAATCTCAAGCAGACTCTGCGCTGAGTGTGGAGCCCTGCATGGGGCTGATCTCACAATCCTGAGATCACGACCTTAGGCGAAACCGAGAGTCCCGACCCTTAACCGGCTGAGCCACCAAGGCGCCCCTGTATTGTTATTATCTTGATTATACGATGAGAAAACTGAGAGATAGATTAAGTAACTTGCCCTGGATGTCACTGGAGTGATCTTGGGTGCTAGATGTACTCATAGATGGCACACATATACAAATTTTTGGTTATATGTATTTCAAATTCTTTATCGCAAAACATAACTTGATACCTCTGACTCCAGTCTGACATGGTATTAGAGTTCATTGTAAAATTTTCTCCCTGTCTATAATGTTAATTCCCTTCCATGAAAAACCTGGGTCCCATTAGCTTAATATATTTACTTCTTTACTTAATTCCCTTGAATGTGACTAATAACCAAAACCTCTCAGTGAGCTACCGCACTTCCATCTCCTTTCCCATGGTCTGCTTAAAGGCTTTTTGAATGAAATTTTCAGATAGGAAAGAAGAGGAGGGGAAAGGGAGGGAAGAAATACACACATTCACTGCTAGACAGTTTTTTTCATTTCTTCATCATCGGCACCAGGGACATATTTTTAAAGATCCTTATTTATGACTAGTCTATGATATTTTATATTAACTCATGCATACAGATATTCTAAAATTGTGGAAATATATGACAAGGATGAAATAAAAATCTTTACCTTCTTATTCCCTCTTAGCATAGTTCTCTAGCTCTCTTAGGTATTTGAAAGTTGTATTCCATATCCAGGCTTTGCAAAGAAGAGCGAAACATTTTTCCAAAACTTAAGTCTCCAAAGACCCAACTGAAATGTTATTTTTTTTTTTCTACCTAATGGTATTCAGCTGAGAAAATCCAAAGGGTTAGAGCGGTTAGAGTTTTGACATCCGGTTAGAGTCTTTGACACATAGGTGACATAATAAGAATGTAATTGATCAGTAAGAAAAAAAATGTCTATATTGCTTTGTAACAAAGCCCTAGTTCTTGTTTTCTGGTTTTGTTTTTTTTTCCTGTTTGGTTTTGTTTTCTTCTAAATTCAAGTCGTTAAGTAGAGTTTGACCTTCTCATACCTCACTGCGAAAATGTACACAGCCGACAGTGGTTCTGATTAGAATCGTGTCTTGTGAATTTTCTGGTGGTTGACATTTGTTGTTTCAGAACAGGTCACTACAAAAGCCCAGTGTGGTAGCTGCAGCCATGACTGTGGTTGGTACAAACCTGGTTAATGGCTTGCAACCCACAGGGAATATTCTGTTGTGAGACAGTCACTTAGGCCACCCTAGGGACAATTTATTATCTCTCCTTTGTCCGTTTAATAGAAAGACTCACCCCTCTTTTCCCACAAGAGCTGCAGCAGTCTAGAGCACACGTTCCAAATGTGTGTCCGTGTCTGAGAGAGCTTCTCCATCTAGTGTAGTGATTAAGTCTACAGACTACCTTGCTGGGGTTCTAATCCTGACTCCATGACATGCTAATTGTGAGTGACAACACTCAAGTTAAGGAAATGCTCTGTGCCTCAGTTTTCTCATCTGTAAAACAGAGGTGATATGAATACCTTCCTCATAGGGTGGTTGTGAGGATTAAGTGCGTTAATACATATTAAGTACTTAGAACCGTGTGCAGCACTTGATGATCCCTTTGGAAGCATGCTGGAAGGAAACACTGTGTGTTGGTGAGCATGTATGTGTGTACATGTGTGTGCTAAGGAGTGAGGATGAGATGGTGTGGGAGTCGTCAGAGAAGGTTTGGGAGCATAAGTGATTCTTGGGAAATCTTGAAGAACAAGTCGTTTTCTAGGCAGACAAGATGAGGAGGAGAGACAGCATCCCAAACAGGGGCCGCTTCGTGAGAAAATGTGATGCTGCCTGGGAACTGCAAGTGATTTGGTAGACCTGAAAGGACTGTGTTTGGGGGAGAGGCAGGAGGTGTCTGCTAGGCTGAGGAGTTTACTAGGGAGGAGGTTGAGACTCTGAACTGTAGTTGTGTCCCCCACTAGGACCCACGCCTGTCTGGGAAAGCCTAGACAACTGAAGGGATGAGCTCAGTAGAATGATTTGGGAAGGGAGGCAATGGGGGTCTCTGATTGAGTAGCTACCGGAGACAGAACATCTCATAAGAGAAGAAGGATCTAGGCATGTTGAGTTTGATTTACCAACCAGATCTTGGCTCTCAGTGGGCAAGAAGGTGACTCGAAGGTCAGCATGTAGGATAACCCCCTGACCAGTTATCCCAACCCTCTGGGCCTCATGTCTGCCTCTAAGGATACAGCCTTGGTTTTTCTGCCTGGCCACAAAGGTGTGAATAACTAGCCTCGGTGAGGCCCCTAGCAGGTGATTACAGTTTTCAAAGGGAATCGTTTACTGCCTGCCATTCCAGATTGATGAAGGAATTCCGTGCAGACCATTTGCCTGGCCGCCTTCCACGCACAGCAAAAGAGGTTCTCGTCATCAACGCCAAGGTTTCAAATTGGCATTTTCATAAAAACAGGCAAAGCAGCCCATTATCTAATTGATGTCCATAAATTATGGGGGCTGAGGGAGTCAATGTCAATGCACATGGTGTCGAGCCATTTTTTTTGGAAGGCACTCAATTCTACGCTTGGAATAGTCTCTGTATAAAGAGAGGCCTATATTCCTTTACTAAAAAAAGAATTTAAACTTCCTCATTTGAACAGCTTTCACATACACAATTTCTGGAAGCAAACATTAGGACTCTTTACCAAGTTCCCTTTGCAATCTATTGTAAGTAAAGGAAATGTACCATGACATTTTAAGATGAATTAGAGGTGACACGTAACACAGCTGTACATATCTCTTAGCATAAACAAGCTTTCTGCCTAACAAGACTTGTTTCTGTTTGGGTTTAATTACTTTAGAAAATCATCAGTCAGCTTCATCTGAGGCTCCTCACACTTCAGTAATGACATCCATCCTTGACTTATCACCAGAAGAAACTCAGTGTCACCAGCGATGCACATGGTGCCCCACTTAGAGGAGGAGAGGTGAGAACTGAGACTACTTGATGAAGAGGAGATGGTGTTCTCACCAGCAAAGGCAGGACCATTAGGGAAGAAAAGGAATCAAGTGAAATCGAAGCAGATAACACCATCCCCAGCCCCAATCCGCTGCTTGGCTTGGCCCTGGATGGGTGGCCTGGGCAAGTATATAGCTGCGCCTTGCAGCGTTCAGTTGCCAAAAGTTACGCAATGCGTTCCACTCTTCCTCCAACGTAGCTGCTAAAACAGATAAGCAGCCTACCCTGCTCACACGGAATTCCACCAAATGCCTGCTATGTGCAAACTCTGTGCTAGGTATTGGGAATAAGAGCTAACCTGGTCTGATTGGGTATGTGCGCCCAGGGCCAGTCCAACTACAGCGGTCCCTTGGACGATGCTGGGGCTGGGGACGCTGACCCCCAAGCGAGTGAAAATCCACGTCTAACCTTTAAAAAAAATAGTTTATCTATCTATCTATCTATCTATCTATCTATCTATCTATCTATCTATCAGAGAGCGTGTGTGTGAGTGGGGGAGGAACAGAGGGAGAGGGACTAGGAGACTCCGTACTGAGCACAGAGCCCAAAGCAGGACTGGATCTCATGACCCTGAGATCATGACCTGAGCCAAAATCAAAGTCAGATGCTCAACTGACTGAGGCCCCTCAGGCGTCCCCAAAATCCAGTACATTACTTAGCCTGGAGGGTAACCTGGTTGACAAACATATTTTGTAGGTTATATATATTATATATTTTTATATAAAGTCAGCAAGAGTAAAGAAAATTTATTAAGGAAATCATAAGGAAAAGAAAATCCACTTGCAGTACTGTACTGTATCGAAAAAAATCCAAGTACAGGTGGACGTGTGCAGTTTGAACCATGTTGTTCAAGGGTCAACTGTATTTTGTATGAATTAAATCATAAGTCTTCACCACCACCCTGGGATCTATGGATTATTATCTCCATTTGCAGGGGAGGAAAATGAGGCATGGAGACTAATTTGCAGATGGTCACATGGCTAAGAAATGGAGGAGTCAAAATTTTAAACTAGGGAGTAGGGTCTAGCATGACACGCTTTATGCTTATCTTCACCACTTTCCATGATGTATGAGGTTGTCTGTACCATGAAGGAACACAGAATCTAGGTAGGAAAGTAGACATGAAAATGAATAAATTATCATACCGTATCATATGAATTTGAGCTAGCCTTGAAGGCACAGAGGAGAGAATAGAACTTTCTAATTATCAAGTACCTACTAAGTGCCAGTTACTATGAAAAGTGCCATATTGACATTATTTCATTAGTTCTTAGAGTATCGGGATCCTCTCTTGTCAGTAGTTGAGGTCACCTTAGGCTCCCCAAAATACTATAGACAGTGTAGCATTTCAAAGACAAACCTTTATAGTCATCATTTTCCTTAGTATGGAAATAAGGTTTTCTAATTTTTCCATTAGCAAGGAAATAGCTTTTCTCTCTATTTCTATAACAATTTTCTTGAGATGTAATTCACATAAATTAAATTCATCCTTTTAAAGTGTGCAATCCAGTGCCACCTGGGTGACCCAGTAGGTTAAGCGTCTGACTCTTGGTTTCAGCTCAGGTCGTGATCTCAGGTTGACATGGCTCTGTGCTCGGTGGGGAGTCTTCTTCTCTCCCTCTCTCTCTGCCCTTCCCCCCTCCACCCCGCTCACATGCATTCTCTCTCTAAAATAAAAATTAATCTTTATAAATAAATAAATATATCCATAAATAAAGTGTACAATCCAGTGGTGGTTAGCCTAGGCACAGGGCTGTGAACCATCAACTCTCTCTTGTTCCAGAACATTGTCATCACCCTAAAAAGCAATCCTACACATTTTCAGCAGTCACTCCCCTGTCCCCCTTCACAAAGATGGTCTCTGTGAAACCATGGTCTGCTTCCTTTTTTTTTTTTTTTTAATACATAACAGCTTTATAGGGATATAATTCAGACACCATACCACTGACCCATTTGAAGCTCACAACTTTAATGTTTGTTAAGATATTCCCTGGCATTATGTGATCATCACGGCTATCAAATCCCCAAATTCCTGCTTGAGGAGAGGGGGATAAAAAGTACACAAGTAAATTGGCGCAAAGCTCTGTTCTTATAAAGACTCAAGCCATTTTCCTTGAATAAGAGTTACTTGAATTGTTGCAAAACGTTGGTTAATGGGGCGCCTGGGTGGCTCAGTTGGTTAAGCAGCTGCCTTCCGCTCAGGTCATGATCCCGGAGCCCTGGGATCAATGCAGGGCTCTCTGCTCAGCAGAGAGCCTGCTTCTCTCTCTCCCTCTGCCTGCCGCTCTGCTTACTTGTGTTCTCTCTCTTTCTCTGTGTCAAATAAATAAATAAAATCTTTAAAAGAAAAAAAAAGTTGGTTAATTTCCAGAGTTCTGAAAAAGTTCGTTTTGACAATTTTTGCTCGTGTTCTTGTTGTTTATATGGAAGAGTAGATTTCCTGAGTTCCTTACTCCATCATCCCTTTGGAAATAGTTTCTTGTACACAACTAAAAATGCAAAAGCTCTCAGATGCTCCAGGTCCATTTATAAACTACAACCCGTCTTTCTTAATATAACAAGCCCCAGTTGCATCATGTAGCTATATATTTTAAAGTCTCTTTCTTTCCATTTTTCCTCTTTCCATAAATACTTACTGAACATCTACTATGTACTAGGATCAGAACTAAAAGCTGGGAGTAAAACGCTAACTAAAGCAGAATTTATGCACTCATGGATCTGGGGGTGTTGTGGTACAGACAGGAAACCTATCCAAGGACATCTAGGGCAGAGGGCACTGGGGCCCATTGTTATCTCCTTCCAATGAAACTTTGATGGAGGATAAGATTCTAGAATTGATTCATTCAACAGTATATCATATGTCAAACACTGTGCTGAATGTTTAGAAGGTGGCAGTGAACAAATCAGATATGTTCCCTGACTTCATGGAGCTCATAATCTAAGGGGGAATTCGTGGAAGTCCACCATTCACCTGATTCTAGGCACTGTCTCCATTCACTGTGGAGTTTGGAAAACATTGCAGTAGTTCCATGTGTGGAATAACAAAAACAAAATAAAAGGTATCATAGAAAAAGGCTGGTATTGAACATAAATTCTGACTGAGTCTTTTCATAGAGTGACCAGCCATCCCATTTTGCCTGAAACATTTGTGCGGATTTAGTGCTGTACCTCCTGGTATACCCAGGACAGTTGATCACTCTATGTGTTA
>CM053612.1:8689408-8729868 GCA_028646535.1 Procyon lotor | reverse complement strand
CCTCCGTCAGGGCACCTTAGTGACTTTTGTTGGATCCTTCACCTCCCCTTTCCAAACCCTTACTTCCCAAACTCCCCCACAATCGCATGTGGTCTAGATCCCATGAACTCCTTATTTCACAACAGACTGATATATGATATAGCAAGAAATTCTGATCTAAACTTCATTTCTTGTGGACAAACAGGTTTTGTTTTTTTTTTTTAAGATTTTATTTATTTGACAGAGAGAGACAGCAAGAGAGGGAACACAAGCAGGGGGAGAGGGAAAGGGGAAGCAAGTTTCCTGCTGAGCAGGGAGCCTGATGCAGAGCTCAATGCGGGGCTTGACGCCAGGCTCGATCCCAGGACCCTGAGATCATGACCTGGGCCAAAGGCAGATGCTTAAGGACTGAGCCACCCAGGTGCCCCGACAAAGAGGTTTTGATTAAATAAAAAATGGAGTTCCTTCTATCTTGAGTACCTGTCAGTGGTTCAACGTTAACAATGAATCTTGCACAGTTTCCTTCATGCCCTCATTACTCAATCCTTTGACATAAGTAGTTTCACTCCTGATCCCATTCCTTTTCTGACTTTTAACTGATAGTCATAATAATGATTATGATAATTATTAACATTAATTAAATATGCGTTAGTTACCCAGAACACTGACAAGCACTTTACATGTATAACTTCTTAAGTCTTCACAACAACCCAATGAGGTAGCTCTATTGACAGCTCAGTTTTATAGAGGAGGCAATTTAAACTTTCAGAGATATTTGATAACTAGCTAAAAGTCACCAAACTAGTAAGTGGGAAGACAATAACTAGAACCAAGATAGACTTAGCTCTGCTATTTCCAAAAGCTAATTGTGAAAATATACTTATGTTGTCAAATGCTATTTCTCCCCTCAATCTAAATATAACGCAAGTATTTTTGAGAGACTGTGGATTACACATAAAGCAACACACTTGACTAACCTTGTATCTAGCAGTTCACATTTGATCATTCCTATAAGCTAGTAAGGTGTTATTATTCGTAGTTTATAGGTGAAGAAACTGAGGCTCAGGAGGGTTAAAATACCTGCCAATAACAAAAATAGCCAGAAAGTAGCGGTGACTATATTCACTTTCAGTTCTTTTTTTTTTTTTTTTAATATTTATTTGTTTATTTGAGAGTAGGGAAGGGACAGAAGAGAGAGAATCTTCGGACTCCTTGATGAGCCCAGAGCCCAGTGCAAGTCTCTATCTCATGACCGGGGAGATCATGACCTGAGCAGAAACCAAAAGTCAGGCACTCAGCCCACTGAGCCACCCAGGTGCCCCTCACCCTCAATCTTAAACGCAATTCTTGACCCAAGATATGTGTGTAAAGAATACATTTGAAAGGGGACTAAGAATGAAGAGCATGTGGTCATGGGGAGGCTGACTCCCAACCTGGGCAGTGTTCGGGTAAGTTGGAGTAGATGAGACTAGAAAGGTGGGCTGGGGCCACACCATGAGGGGCCTAGCCTGATCTGTTAAAGAATCAGGACATTGCCCTGAAAGCACTGACTTGTCTAAGAGGGCGAAACTGAGCTAGGATTCAAGTCTAAGTTTCTTTAAGTTTCTTGCTCCAAAGCCCATGATAGGATCCATCTTCTAGTCTCTGTTGTCTACTGTACCCCAGACAGGAAAATTCAGATTGCAAATCACATTTATAGCCATTATTTCATTCAAATCTCACAGTCAACCCTGTGAGATAAGTATTGCTTTTAACCTGATTTAAACATAAAGAAGCTAAAACTTGCTAGTAATGCTCAAATAAATACACAGATATACAGTGTGAATGTGGCAGATCCCACAATGACTCCTCAGGAATCTCATGCAAAATGTCATGGTTTTTCACTCCAATTGCCTACTGGATAATCTATAAATCCTTAAGCACAATATGCAAACATATAATTTTCTCACCAAGGTCTGCTTCTCCTGTCATCTCTTTCTGGGAAAAAGGCACTACTCTCCTGAAAGTTATCCAAATCAAAAAGCCTGAAGACATCCTAAAAACCTAAACATCTGAAGAGTTATACCTTCATCAGAGTTTAAAAGTACCATCTGTCAATCAAGACACAAAAAATGACTATATCAAACACTGAGTTAAGAAAATACAAAGAACACTGAGTTTTTAAATCTGAAATATTCCATGTTCCTAACTCGATTACTCCTTCTCTTGTTCCCTGTTGTGATTACCAACGAAAGTCTGATAATTGATAAGACTTAGACATGATGAGGGGTTACCATGAGGCTCGGTCTGAGAGCAGGGAACTCTATTCTACAATCTTATGAAAGCCTGTCTAATAACATTTTTAAAAAATATTTATTTATTATTTTAGAGAGGGAGAGAACATCTGAATGGGAAGAGAGCCAGAGGGAGAGAATTTTTAAACAGACACCCTGCTGAGCAGGAAGCCAGCCATGGGGCTCGATCTCAAGACCCATGAGATCATGACCTGAGCTAAAACCAAGAGTTGCATGCTTAATGGATTAAGCAACCCAGGTCCCTCTTCCTAATAACATTGTTTAAGAGATTTATTGAGGTATGAATGACATACAATAAACTGCACATCTTTCAAGGGTATAAGTTCATAATTTTTGACATATATGTACATCCATCAACACATCATCACAATCAAGACAGAGAACATAGCCATCACACCTCCCCAATTCTTTCTTTTCCCTCTGGGTCCTCTATGCATCCTTCTACCCACTCCTTGAGTAATAACTGATCTGCAATCTGTCATTATACATCAGTTTAATTTCCTATATTTTTTTTTTGTAAACATAATTATGTATTTCCAACCAAGAATCCCATGGCATCCAAACTTTCAGTCAAGTGTGAGAGCAACACAATAGGTATTTTAAGACTCAGAAGTTTATTTGCCATGCATTCTTCTTCAACAAATTACTAGGAGAGGGCTTTAACAACAAAATGAAGACAAAAACTAAAAAAGAGAAAAATATAAAAATGAAGAAATAGGACCCAACAAAGGAAAGAGGTAAACTAAATTTCTGGGATGATTATAAAGGTGCATCTTAGCATGGCAGCTATGTGACAGTCCCAAACATTAATCCGTCCATTTGAGCCAGAGGACAGAAGACCACTTGGGCAATGACTTCAAGAAAGAAAGTAACCTGACTGATTACCTACTGTGTTTGTATGGAGAAAAGCTATGCATTGCCCTATGAGTGGTAGGGGCATTCCAGATTATACTTTGATGACTAAACAAAGAAACAAACAGGAAAATATAAGTAACAATGAACACCCTGAATTAAAAAACAGGAAATCTTGTGCAAGAAAAGAAATATAATCAAAGTGACACAGGTGCAAAATATTTGTATGTTGGTAATAATAAGTTCAAATCTATATATCTATTTGGCCAAAAATGGTTGCACAGCTTTATTCAAATGATGATGATTAAAAGAATGTTGAGTGGGTGATGGGTAAGTGTAGTGGTAAAAGAACAGTAAGCTCTCTTTGTTTATAGTAGGGGTCAAGAGACTATATTTGTTTATATCTGTAAAAACCTGAAGAATAAAACATCTGGAGATTATTTTAAATATGAAGGAAAATACGGGAGAAACCAAAAAAAGTTAACAGGTCAAAGTAGTTAGATTGAGAGAGTGGGAATCAGGGGTGGGCAAGACTATGGTTGGAAACTGGGACTACTGATTTGGTTATAAACTTTGAAGGGCCAGTTGACTTTAAAATTATGCACCCATGGGGCACCTGGGTGGCTCAGTAAGTTAAGCGTCTGACTCCTGATTTCAGTTCAGGTCATGATCTCAGGCTTGTGAGACGGAGCCCCATGTTGGGAGAACAATGAATAATATAATGTGATGTGATACGGTGTGTGGCGTGTGATGTGTGGTGTGTGTGTGTGTGTTTGTGTTTGGGGAGGACATGTGAAGAAAATACAGTCGGAATATTGAAATAAAGGTGTTTTTAAAGGGACAAGCTGAGATTCTATTTATACTTGATTGGTAAGGGGATAACCAAGAAAGATAAACTAACCTTCTAGGTATCCAATGTTATCATGTATCCCCTCAGATATTTCCAGTAAGGCTGTACCCAGAATGAGGGCTAGAATCAGATTTTAGTTACTCTGTGCAGCATACTTGACTCCAAGCATATTGATTCCATCTGAATTAAACTCTCTGAAATGATAAACACTTGATATTTATTCCTGTAATAAAAGGGTTTATTTCTTATATATTTTTTAGCTCAGTGGGCAGGTTTTATATGACTTGTGTGCCTCAGGTCAATGTCACATGGAGCTGGTGTAGCCTTAGGGATTTTAACGATCACCTGCTGGAATTAGCTAGAAGTTCTCATCTCACTTTCCATGTTTTATCCCTCTCAACTTTTAGGTCATCCTACTGTTTCCTCATCATTTGACTCTGGTCATCCCAGGAAGTAGAAAACGGTAATGGAATAGGAATCTTCAGTAAGTTCTGAATCAAGGGCCTTGAGCAGGGGGAAGAGGACCAATAAGAAATGAGAGCAACCACAATTGTTTTGGTTTTTTTTTTAAAGATTCATTTATTTATTTGACAGAGAGAGAGATCACAAGTTGGCAGAGAGGAAGGCAGAGAAAGAGGGGGAAGCAGGCTCCCCGCCGAGCAGAGAGCCCAATACGGGGCTCGATCCCAGGACCCTGAGATCATGACTTGAGCCGAAGGCAGAGGCTTTAACCCACTGAGCCACCCAGGTGCCCCCACAATTGGTTTTTTAGTAATGACTTGTTCTTACATTTTCTTGCAAATCAAAGATACCTTAGGATGCATCAAATTTCATTCATATTTGATTTATCAAATTTTATTAAAAATGAATGTAAGCAGTTAATCACTGGTAAGTAATGTGTGGAGAATTATTAACATCCTTTAGATAACTTATGAAGGTCCTATGTTTTACTTTACTGAACCTGATTCACAACAATTTTTTCAAACGCTAGTAATACAAAAATTAGCTTCTACCACTGCTAGGTTTCATAAAACCATAGACAGAACCATAATACTAGTCAGATGTTACTAAATGCAGTGAGAAATACAGTGTGTTATGGGAGGCCCTGGAGATGAATTTGGGAATGAGAAACGATGGAAGGTATCATATCGCAGATTGGGGAATGGCTTATGGATAAATACATGTCCTGTCATCGCTGTTGCTTTATTACTCTGAAGTCTTATGTAATGAAAAAAATAATGAGGTAAAGTGGCAAGGTGTGGCTTCCTTATTTACTCTAGTATGGTCTGAGAAGAATGGACAGGCCTGTTTCCTAGAGAGAAACCTTCGAAAAAGCTGCTTACTGCCATCTTGATTCCCACCAAGGGGTCATGCCTGCTGACGGGTGTAGTTTATAAGGCAACATCTATAAGAAGACAGCTGTATGAAAGTCCAAAGGAACTTTCACTCTTCTTTTCAATTCCCTGCGAACATAGAGGTAGATTAGATATTTTTGGAATGTGCCACAGGCAGCCAGGCAGGTTGGGGATTTCATGCCAGCCCATCTCTGTTCTGAAATAATGAAAGAAGCTCTAAGAAATTGTACCTGTCAAATCTGTCAGGGACTAAAAGCAAGAGGAGATCATTATGACAGTTTTCAGCAGCCATTGTGCTGATCACCCATGTTACTACTGCACTGTGTTCCCGGGGAAGGGATGGGTGAGTAGCGAATTATGTGTTTCTGAATTAACTCAAAAAGATCTCTCAGAAGTATTTGTTGCATTTCGACAAGTTTGGAAAAGCTGACTTTATATCCTAGTAAGGCTTCTCTTGAGAAAGAGAGAGGGAGAGAGAGAGGGAGGGAGGGAAGGAGGGAAGGAGGGAGGGAGGGAGGAGACTTAATACATATTGGATATGTATAGAGCAGACAATATGATCATATTCTGGTCTTGTTTCTCAGTTCTTGTTTTCTTGTTGCGGATTTAGCTCGCAAATGGAATTGAGCTTCCTGACATCCACGTGCAGTTGGGATGCACTGCATTTCTCTCATTTCCAACATCACCACAAGGAAAATAAAGAACATGAAGCAAATACCATTGGCCCAAAAATGAGCATCTGCGTCCAGATGAGAAGGGGGGGATTGACAATAAAAGAAGACCTTGGCTCTGTTTCAAAATAAGTTTATTTGAGGAATTTACTGGATTCTTCTGAGTGTCAAATCATACATTTATTAGTCAGAAGGTTGAGTGTGATCTAATCCAGCTCTTTGTTTTGTGATAGGTTGACTCAATACCTTCTTCCAAAGGTTTTTATCTGATGCAGGGTTTAAATTTTAAAGGCAGATTATCTGAATGCATTATGCCAAGAGTTGAATCTAGAACTGAGGACTAAAATATTACAGATTTCAGTTTTTAGGAGTCTCTCTCTCTCTCTCTCTCTTTTTAATATAACTCATGTATTGCATAGAAACAGGAATGTAGCAAACGAGTCAGGGAGTATGAAAAAATGTTTTAAAACTGCAGGTTTGTACACGTGGCTCTATTTACATCAGGAACAGGCTCCCCAGGATCAGGCACAGCAGCTGCAGTTGTCCGAGGCCTCCTTGCAGATGCAGCCCTGGGCACACTTGGCGCAGCCCGCGGGGCAGCAGGCACAGCAGCTCTTCTTGCAGGAGATGCACTTGCACTCCTTGCATTTGCAGGAGCCGGCGCACGTGCAGGAGCCACCAGTGGAGCAAGAGCAGTTGGGGTCCATCTCGAGTCGAGTGGAGGACGGAGGTTCAATTCAGACCACGCGGAGAAAGCGTTGCAGGCTGGAGGCGGGATCTAGGAGTCTCTCTTAATCTTGGTTTTGCTTTCTAGTTTCAGTTTCCACGGTCAGTGGTACTCTGGAAGCAGGTGATCTTTCTTCTGACACAACATCAGAAGATGGACAGTAGCCTGACGCTCTGTCACGATGCCTGCGTCATTCACCTCACTGTGTCTCATCCCGTGGGCCTTTTATCATCTTACATCATCACAGGAAGAAGGGTGAGTACAGTACAGTAAAATATTTTGAGAGAGAGAGACACCACATCCACATAGCTATTATAATTGTTCTATTCTGTTATTAGTTATTATTGTTAATCTCTTCCAGTGCCTAATTTAGAATTTTTTAAAGATTTTATTTATTCATTTGAGAGCGAGCGAGAGCATGAACAGGGGGAGAGGAACGGATGGGGCAGAGGAAGAGGGACAAGCAGACTCCCTGCTGAGTGATGAGCCCGATGTGGGGCTCAACAGGGGGCTTGATCCCAGGATCCCGAGGTCACAACCTGAGCTGAGCCAAAGTCAGATGTTCAATAGACTGAACCCCTCAGGCATCCCAGCCTAACTTATAAATTAAACTTTATCATAGGTATGTATATATAGAAAAAAACATAGTCTGTATGGGATTCAGTACTGCCTGTGGATTCAGGCATCCATGGGGTCTTGGAATGTGTTCCCCATGGAACCATTAGTTTCTTGAATGGAGTGTCAAAGAAAAATGTTAGACTTAATCGGAAAACGTGAGATGAGTTTAAGATTCTCTTCTTCCACTTGTTAGCTGTGTACCTTTGGACAAGTCACTTAAACTCTCTGAGCTCCAGTTTCCCCATCTTCGAACTAGGGAAATAACAGCTAGATTGTGTGTGTTGCAGGGCTATTTTCACGAGTGTCGAAGGAGGTCATATATTAAATAATTTTGGAATCTTTAAAGAGCCATGACAAATGTGAAGCATTGTTAAAGGCAATAATAATAATTTTTATTGTGGTAAAATGTACATAACTTAAAATTTACCATTTTAACTGTTTTGACAGTTCAGTAGCATTAAGCACATCACCTGATCTTGAAACCATGATCCCTGTCTCCAGAATTTTTCATCTCAAACTGAAACTCTGTACCTATTAAACAGTAACTTCCCATTCCCCACAGTCCCACTGCACCAGTCCCTAATAAGCACTATTCTACCTTCTGTTGCAAAGCATTTGACAACTTGAGGTATTTCACAGAAATTTGTCTTTTTGTGTCTGGCTTATTTCACTTAGCATAAAGGTTTCAAGGTTCATCCATGTTGTAGCATCCATCAGAATTTCCTCCCTTTTTAAGATTGAATAATTCCATTGTATTTGTATACCACACTGTGTTTATCCATTCCTCTGTCTAATTGACATTTGGGTTGTTTTGGTTCATATTTTGGCTATTGTGAATAATGAATGCTATCAACACGGGCATACAGATTTCTCTTTGAGTCTCTGTTTTCAATTCTTCTGGGTATATGCCTAGAAATGGAATTTCTGAAATAATATGTTAATTCTAGGTTTAGATTTTTGAGGAACGGCCACTGATTTATATTTTTCTCACCCCTAAAGTATGCATATATTAAGATGTATGCATATGGTATGAATATGGTAAAAAAAATATTCCCCCCTCTTCCTTCCTTCCTCCCTTCCTTCCTTCCTTTCCTTCTTTCCTTAACCCCTATACTATCCAGACACTGTACTAGACACGTAGGATACAGTAGTAAATCAGACCTATTCTCTGTCTTCCCTGATCAATTATTAATATAAATTTAATATTAGAATTTGATTTTCAATAGTCACATATTATATCTCACACGTTCCTTGGTTGAGGGAGCTTTTACAATTATATTGCTTAAGTTCTCTAAAATACTTTTTAAACTTTAGGTAGCATCCAATTAACTGTGAAATAAATTTAGTGGCTCAAAAGAAGCATGTATTTTTAGTATAATGTAATAAAATACAATAGGAAGGTTCAGAAAAGTATCTCAAATTAAGGGTAAGTATTATTTCATGATATTTTTATTTTGGCATACACACACATACGTTTTAAATAGCAATTCAAAATTATTTCTTGCTGTGAAAAAAAAAAATCACACAAAAAGTTTGATAGCCGTGCATAAAAGGATTCCTTTTTTGCAGTTAAGAGGCTAATACTAACAAAGGTAAACTTTTGCTTCTCCTCCATTTGCCTTGCTTTTTTTTAAGTTCTGCTAGAATTTACCAAAAGCAACTTTCCCATATTTTAGTTCCTTTTGAATGAAAGATTCCAATATTGTTTAAAAAGTAAGAGAAATGAAGTTGTTTTGATTTTTTGAGTTAGGAACTTCATAAACATAAGGGAAAACATTTTTTTTTCATTTCCTTTTTAAAATTTTCTTTAAAAATAATTAATTGACATATAGTGTATAATTAGTGTCAGAGGTAGAGTTCAGTGATTCATCAGTTGCACAGTGCTCATTCCATCATGTGCCCTCCTTAATGCCCGTCACCCAGTTACCCCATCCCCCCACCCATCTCACCTCCAGCGACCTTCAGTTTGTTTCCTAGAGTTAAGAGTCTCTTATGGTTTGTCTCCCACCCTGATTTCATCTTATTATATTACAGAAAAACATTTTTACATACATAACCACTGCAAAAAATAATTTTCAGAGAAAATTTTAATTAGTATCATATAATTACATTTTTGTATAGCCAATATAAAAACTAATATTTACCTTTCTCAATTAGGAATAAATATAGGCTTTTTTTTAGTAGGAGAATTTTGATGTAAAATGTGAATGTCAATTCCTCAGAACATTCCTACTGCTGTCATGTAAATTCTCTACCTTGTTTTTGCTTGGCTTGTTTTGGCTTTTGAGGTAGTTTAACTTGAGCAGGAAATATCTACCTTAAACTTTGAACATCTAACTTGAACATGAGGCATTCAACTTGAACATAAGACGTGTAAGTCAGTACCACATGTTTCTGTTTTTTAAATTGAGACTTACACATTTAGTTAAGCAAATTTCCTTAATCATTCAGTGTAAAAATATATAACATAAAGTAGTCATGAATGATCTTCAACAAATACGTCCAAGTCTCTGTCTCCTGGCCACATGGTGAGATTAAACATGTAGTTGAGTGGGATCTCATGAGATCTGTTCAATGAGTTGTAAGTAGAAATGATGTATGATCACTTCCAGTGGGAGGATGTATTTGCCAAAACAACACCCTCCAGAAGACTATTACCAAAGGCAAAATAACCAAGGACATTTGAGATGGTGGCTGCTGATGATCTGGGCCCCCTGAACTGGAGATTTATATAGCATAAGCAAGAGTAGACCTTTTATTGTTTTGAGACCTTGAAATTTTGTGGCTATTGTAATCAGAGCATAACCACACATATCTTATCCGACACGCATGAGGAAGTTCGTGATGTTCACTCACAACTTCTGAACCAGTGGTTGACACATAGATTTGCTTGAGCTAGAACTGTAAAGATCCAAGATTTTGAACACCAATTCAGTCAAGAAAATGAACTGATTGATTAATTGTATACAGGCTTAACAAAAATCATGGAAATGCTTGTTGTGTATAAAGGGCAGGAGACATTCTTCTCTACCCTCAAGGTCTTTCAGCTGGATTAATAACTAAATTTACATGAGACAGATTATCAGAAGGAAAAACCAAAGTTTTATTATGTGCACATGGAGCCCCAATAATGAAATTGAGACCTAAAGAAATGACCAAGGTGCAAGCAGTTTTTATATTTTCTAGACAAAGAGACAATAAATCTGTGAGCCCTTGACAGGACAAAGAAAACTTGGGAAGCTTCAAGTAGTAAGGAATTCTAAACAGAATTTGAGCTGAGATAGTAAATTAGTAAAATGTAACAAGGGTTGTTTATACAGCTTTCTGGGCTCTAAATTTCCCACCTCTGGTGATAAGGATGTCCCTGTCCCTCCTGGTACAGGGAGGGTACCTTTCATATGGGAGATTTATTTTCTTTCTTTCAGGGGGACAGAGGAGGGTCTGAGTGTCCATCTGGCCCAGGCTGCCTCTTAAGTAACTTTTATTTAAAATAATCAATATGCCATTATGGCACATTTGGGGGAAGCCTGCCCTTGGCACTACAGTATATTAAGTTTCTAGTTCATGAAAACTCCTGTTTCATATTCAAAACAAAGATATTTCTTTGACTTGATTATTAACAGCCTTTATAATCTCATAACTTTCATAGTAGTTACAAGTAATATCAAATGAAAGGTCTGGATATTTGAAAGACTTAAATTTATGTAGTAACTACAGAAAACTCAAGCTATTTTTCTAGGGAAAGTAAGACCAACATAACCACAAAATATGTTAAATGGCAAAAATAAAGGGGAAAATATACCTAAGTCGTTTATAAGAAGCTGATACTAAAATGGTACTAGAATTGTCATTCCTTTAAGTCCTAAAACATCCAAGTTGTAAAATATAAGAAACGTAAAGTCTTAGTAAAGATCGTTTATGATTCCACAGGAACATTTATGGCAGTAATATGTGACACCACCAAAGGCAATCAAATATCAAATAAAATTGGGAGAATATTAGATTAACAGAATGTAAGGATACAAATATGCTTATTCAGCAGATCCCCAGAATTCCACAGAAACAAATCCATAAAAAATGCAAAATGATATTTATACAACCCATTACTATCATAGAAATAGAACGTTAAGAGTAAATGTTTAAAGATAAAGCACTTCTCTTGATGGTCTTAAAACATGAAGAAATATGATAAGAAATACTTCATATACTTTGAAGAAATACGATGTTATAATGTCTTCTAACACGTAAGCTATGAGGTAGGCCTGGGTGGCTCAGTTATTAAACATCTGCCTTCGGCTCAGGTTGTGATCCCAGGGTTCTGGGATTGAGCCCCGCATCAGGTCCCTGCTCAGTGGGGAGCCTGCTTCTCCCTCTCCCACTCCCTTGCTTGTGCTCTCTCTCTCGCTCTCTCTGTCAAATAAATAAATAAAATATTTAAAAATAAATAAATAAAATGGAAGCTATGGGTCCAGTGTTCCTAACATGTACTATACATCTTGATGGCTGTCTGTCATTTTCCTTCTTCTCTTTATGATATTTAGGCCCTTGCTCAGCTCCCTACTACATAGGCTAGATACCACGGCAGAGCTCAATGCCTTGTGCACTGAATATGAGTCATGTTTAAAAGGCTAAAGGGTAAATTCTCCTTCTGATTTTGCATAGTGAATTTGATAATGTGACATAAGGCTGCTAATTCCAAGCATGTTAGTCATGACAGTAATTATATTGATAAATAGAATAGTTATGTATTTTATTCATTAACCTGACTGGTTAGTCTTATATTCACTTTATTTTATGAAATCATCTGGCATTGATATTAAAACTATATTGATGAGTAATGATATGCATTGCATCACTATTGAAAAAATGAGTAATTTTTAAATAGCTCTAAGAAATGTAAATCTGGGCACATTTATGATCATCTTATATGTTTTACTGAGAAAATAAATTTTAGAAATGAAAAATACATGCAAATCTAAGATGGCCATTGTCACCATTTCTCTAAAAAAATCCTATGCAAATATCCCTCTACTTATACATAGGTATGCAATGTTTCTAATGAAAAGACAGAATTAAGGATTCCCAAATTTGGAAGTAAGCTTGGAGATCTAACACTAGGGCTCTTAAGCCATTGACAATGGAAAGGTTTAATGGAATTAGTCAGCCCAGACATTTTAAGAAACAATTTAATCTGCTTCCTTATGCAGAAAAAGCAACTATTTGGGGTCTGATTTGAAAACAGATCTCCCACTGTGTTGCATACCTGAAACGATTATAATGTTATGTGTCAATAATACCTCAACTAAAAAAAAAAGAAAATAGATCTCCTAGTAAGTGGAAACATGGATATCTATCATATGGATAGATATATAATCTATCTATCTATACCTATAGATAGATATAGATAAACATGGATATCTATGCAATATAATTAAAGTAACTCTCCTTTATAGTATAGTTTGTACTATACCATCATTTCATTCCTAATGTCCAATCAAGCTTCATTTATGAAGCAGTACTTCTCATTTAATCCTTACCATAATCCATTAAGTAAACATGATAAGAATATGTTTTCATAATGATGCTTTTATGAAATCCAATTGTAATTTGTTCATGGTCACAAAATAGGTAGATCTTACATGTTTAAACATCTTTCTGTATGCTGAATGTGTGAAATAAAATGTGATATGTCAGAATTATTTGGGACTCCTTCTTTTAACCACAATGACATAAGAGATGTTAGCTTTACCCTCCTGCCTAAAACAATTTTTTAAAAAGCAACAAAATTTATGAACCACTGGTTTTTAAGGCACTGAGCATCAGGAAGTAGAGGACAGTGATCCCTGAGAAATGGGTAACAAATGAAGTATCCAAGTAGGCTCCTTAGCCTCTGTCTTACTATCTTGAGATAGTTTCCAGGTTGTGATGTAAATAGTAATACCCAGGTGCCACACAAAGACTGATAGACACTCTGAGCATCTGAAGAGATAAAGGCAGAATTCTCAAGACAGAGTATTAGAGGAAAAAAACCCTAAACTTATTGATAGCCATGTTAAATGAAAATCATCTTCTTACTGGGAGGCATGATGGGACCCATTTATGTGAAGGCTCCTGGCCGGAGCGGGGCGCGGGGGCGCCGCAGCCCTTCAGCGGGAGCCGACAAAGTTTTGCGGGCGCCCAGCGGGCATCGCTTGGTGGCCCGGCTAAGGACGCGCGGACGCGGCACGGCGAGCCCGGGGCGGCGGGCGGCGGGCGGCAGGGGCGCGGGGGTCGCGGCGCGGCATGGGACCTGCGACGTCCTCCCCCCCCCTTTTTTTTTTCCACTGACATATTCTGCTAAACTGCATTAAGTTTATTAATTTAGAAAATACTAGTATCTATATGATGTTAAGTCTTTCTCTGAAGAAAGATATGTAAAGGTAGAGATTATCAGGTTGAACTTTAAAAAAAAGGCTTAGATGGAGTGATCAGGAAACAAAAATAGCAAAGACACAAATTACCAACTTGAGGAATCAGAGAGCTGACATCACAACAGACTCTATAGATGTTGAAAAGATAAAAAGAGGACATTATATATAACTGTATGCTAATATTTTCAATAAATTAGAGAGAATGAACAAATTTCTTGAAAGACACAAACTACTAAAGCTCATTTGAGAAGAAATAGATAACTTGAATATTCCTGTATCTATGAAATAAATTGATTAAAAAAAAAAACACCCTACAAAGAAAACTTCAGAACCAGATGGCTTCACTGGTGAATTCTAGCAAACATTTGTAGAAATTAATAAATTCATTCTAAAATTCATATAGCAGTTGAAAATCTAGAATAACCAAAACAAATTTTTTTTAAAAAGAATAGATTTAGAGAAAAAACACAACATGACTTAAGACTTTTAAACTACAAAATTTTTGGAAGAAAACATAAGAGAACATCTTTGCAACCATGGTTTGAGCCAAGATTTTTTTTTTTAAGATTTATTTATTTAGTTTAGAGAGAGAGAGAGAGAGAGCATGCAAGTGGGGGGCGGGGCAGAGATAACAGGGAGAGAATCCTCAAGCAGACTCCCCACTGAGTGCTAAGCCTGATGCTGGGCTTCATCCCAGGATGCTGAGATCATGACCTAAGGTGAAACTACGAGTTGGATGCTCAACCAACTGAGCCACCACCCAAGTGCCCCTTACGCCAAGATTTCTTAAATACGGCATTACAAAAGTGATCCACAAAATACAGAAAAACTGGGGAATGATACTTTATCAAAATTATAAATCTCTACATTTTAAATTATACTTTTAAGAGAGTAAAAAAGCCAAGCTCATGATGGAGAATTATTCAGCACCACAAAGAAGTGAGTTATCAAGCCATGAAAAGACATGAAGGAAACTTAAATGCATTTTAAGAAGTGAAAGAAGTCCATCTGAAAAGGCTACATACTGTATGATTTCAAATATATGACATTCTAGAGAAGACAAAACGATGGAGTCAGTAGCAAGATCAATGATTACCCAGAGTTGGGAGGAGGGAAGGATGAATAGGCAGAGCCACAGAGAAATTTTAGGTCAGTGAAACTACTCAGTAGGATACTATATGATGGTGGATATATGCTATTATAACTTTGTCCAAACTCATAGAATGTACAGCACCAAGAATGAACTCTAAGGTAAATGACGGACTTTGGGTGATAATGATGTATCAATGTAGATTCATTAATGGTAACATATATACCACTCTGGTGGGGGGTATTGATAGTGAGAGGGGCTGTTGGGAGGAGGGTAGGGCATATATAAAAACTTTATGCTTTCTGCTCAATTTTGCTGTGAAAGTACTGCTCTGAAAAAAGTCTATTTTTCTAGATTTTATTTTATTGCTGTAAGAATACAACATGAGATGTAACCTCATAACAAATTCTTAAGTGTATAATACATTATTGTTGACCATAGGTACACTGTTTATAGCAGCTCTCTCGAGCCGGTACATCTTATTTAACTGAAACTTTGTGCCAGTTTATTAGTAACTTTCCATAGCCCCTTTCCTCAGGCCCTGGCAAACCACCAGTCTACTTTCTGCCTCATTGACTTTGACTACTTTAGGTATATCATAAAACTGGAATCATACAGGAACTGTCTTTCTGTGAATTGTTTATTTCACTTAGTATAATGTTCTCAAGTTTCACCTATTTTGTATTACATGACAGAATTTATATTTATGTCTGAATAACATTCCACTGCATGGGTATACCACATTTTCTTTATCCATTTATTCATCGATAGATGCCTACGTTGTTTCCTACTGTGAATAATGCTACAATTAACATGGCAGTGCTAACATCTCTTCAAGATCCTGATTTCAATTCATTCAGGTAAATATCCAGAAGTGGGATTGCTGGATCGTACAGTAGACCCATTTTACATTTTTTGAGGAACTTCCATACTGCTTTCCATAGTGGCTGCACCATTTGGCATTCCCACCTACATTGTGCAAGTGTTCGACTTTCTCCACATCCTCACCAACACTTGTTGAACAAAAAGCGGAGGATAAATAAAAACTTCCTCAGACAAAACACAAAAACAAAACCCAAGCAAAACAAAAGGACATAGGGTTGAAGAATCAGCCAACAGATGCTTCCCACGGGAGCAATTACAAAACGGGGCAGTTTCTTCCTCTTGTCAATCCAAATGACCTATATCAATATACCGACACATCTCAGAGCCCGTGTGTTTAATAAGGCAGGAAAACAAATCTTCATTTCAGCCTCATTACAAGTGGTGCAACCACTTTGGAAAGCAATTTGCCAGTTTCTTAAAAACTGAAACATATGCCTATCATAGCTCAGTCATTCCACTCCAGGGTATTTGCCCAGGAGAAATGAACTCATATGCTCACATGAGAACTTGTACACAAATGGTTATACCAGCTTTGTTTTTGCACTTGAACTGAAGGCCGCCAAAATGTCCACCACACAACCCTGGTGAATCTTAATGCACATATATCGAGTGAAAGATGCCAAAATAAGATTTCATTGAATCTACTTGCATTAAAGTTCCTGAAAATGCAAACTAATTTACAAGAGGCAGGAAAGGTGGGACTAGGGTTTACAAAGGGACATGTAGAAACTTTTGAGAGTGATGGTTATGTTCATCTTGATTACCATGATGATTTCATGTGTGTGTGTATATATATGAATATATGTCAAAAATTATCAAATACAGGGGCGCCTGGGTGGCTCAGTGGTTGAAGCCTCTGCCTTTGGCTCAGGTCATGATCTCGGGGTCCTGGGATCGAGACCCACATTAGGCTCTCTGCTCAGCGGGGAGCCTGCTTTTCCCTCATCTCTCTGCCTGCCTCTCTGCCTACTTGTGATCTCCGTCAAATAAATAAATAAAATCTTTTTAAAAAATTATCAAATACATACCTTATATATGTAAAGTTTAGTGCATAGAATATAATTGATCAATCATTATATCAATTATAACTCCATAAATCTGTTATAATCAAATTTAAAACACCACTGGTATTGATTGTCGATTGATTTCCCAAAGACCTAGTAAAAAGGCAGGTTCCCACTCTTGGGCTTAAGTGATTAATAATTTCAACTGATATTGGTAATGTCAATGCACTAGAATAAGTGTGCTTCAATTTTTGTAGATATGTTATATACTGAGTTTATATCACAGAGAACTAACTATATAGCCTTTAAAAGTGGTCTATTTGCCAAAATATAATAAAGCTTTGGAAATAGTCTTGATTTTCCCAAATTATAATGGTGATGTGTACATTTATACTGTGAATCAAATGCGGTACTTTACCTTGTTCCTTGAATTCGTTCCCCAATTTTTATTAAAGTTAATGTAAGCTCGCCTTTTGTTTTAATCACTGCAATTAAGACAGCCTAAATAATGACACTCTAACTGTCATTGGGAGGAGGCTGGTTGAGAATAAAGACTCATTTTCAATTGCTCAACTTGAAACTCAGGCAATGAAAGGTTTCCATATTTACCACTAGAAACCAGCTTTTTGGGGCCTATGTTAGCAATGATTTAATTTTGTTCCACTACAATTAACAGTCAGCAGGTGAGCAAATCTTCTCTCTTAGAAACAACTTTCTCCCTTTAATTCAAAACAGTGGACCAGACTGGCCCTAGGAGTTAAAACTGCAATTGGCTCCTTAACCTCAGGTCATAAAAACAAGTCAAATGCCACCCAAGAGGGCTGGTACCTGGAAATGAAAGCCCATACTTAGAAGAAAGATAGAAATGTGATGAAATTGTTGCCCCCAAAGGGCCCTGCACCTTCCTGCTCCTTTTTGTCAGTTTTCATTCAAAGTGATCAGCAATACTTTCTCATTGGTCAAGAGAGATTGCCACTGAGAACTTTTCTTTGGTGTTCTGATTTAAATATATAAGGGCTATGAAGATGTATGAGAAAGGTGATACAGGAGCACAGAGGAGAAAGCAAGAATAATTTCATGTAGAAATATGATGAGGGTGGTCATGCTAAACGCTGGATTCCTTGAAGAAATTCCATTTGATCTCCCTACTGAAGGGTGGGTGGATTTCAACAAGCAGACCTGGGGAAGATTAGGGGAGTGATGATGGAAAGACAGGACGGAGAGGAAGTTTACAATCAGATAAGTAAGGTTTTTTCCATTCACAAAGAATGAAGACATCATTTTGAACTCAGGCATTCACAGAACTCTTTTAAAAAATTTAGTTGTGTTGCATGGAAGGAAGGGTCAAGTGAGAACTAATCTTTACTCCTTAGCTTGGTGCAAGACTTATGTATGTGCAATTCCTGTTTCCTGGAGCACCTGTCCTTTTTTATTCTTCTTTTTGCCTGATACTTGAGACTACATCGTGCTTATAGAAACACGTTATATATAACGTGTTATATATAACACAGAAATTTTGCCTCCATATACTAAATTATGTTAATCTAAAATCTATTATGATGACTAATTTCAAAATGACATGGTAACCCTACAGATAAATTTTGTCAGATTGATTCCATCCGCCTTACTAAAATTCCAGAGTGTCTATACATATGAACATGTATTGGAGAATGTGTATTTAAAGGAGCAACTAGAACATTCCCAAACTGCAGTTTCATGAATCTTTAACTATAAGGCTGATTGTTGATTAATATAAATAATGCCCTCTGACTTGAATTCATGTGTTAGACAATGAAAGAGTGACAAAGTCAGACCTCAGAGGGCATGTCAGCCTTCCCCTAAATCATGCTTCTTCCAGGAGAGACCACCTGAAAAAATAGCTTTCCTCAATTACTGAGAGAATAGTTTACAGTATATCCAGGAGCTCGGAGATTTCTTGGAAAACCTTCAGATCCATGGCCTTTGACTATGTTAGAGATCCCTTCACTTCTGTAGTCCTGCTCTGGGCCAAACCCGTGTGCTTTGAGAATACACGGTGCTGGTCGACTGGTTAGTCAGGATGTCTGAGTAAGGATGTCTGAGTTCTAGTCCTGGAATTATTTTTCTCCTCATCCTAGAACCTTGAGTGCGTCCTTTACAATCCCTTGCTTCATTTCCTCATGACAGGAAACTGAGGTTGAAGTTATCGTTATATAAGAGCCCTTGGAGTGGCAAGGTATATTTACATCTGCTATTTATAAAGTGATGAAATAAAGGTAATAACATTCTGAGGTTCACCCTTAATTGAGACCTCAGTGAAAGTTTTCATTAAATCTTAGTTACATTTAAGGTCCAGTTGGACTACAGAGGCAATAGAGTGAAGTAGTTACATGTATATACTCCACATTCAGGCTACCTGAATTCAAATCTCAGTTTCACCACTTACTAGCTATGTAACTTTGCAAAAGGTATTTATCCCTTCTGGTTGTTTCCTTATCCATCCACCATGTTGCAAATAGTATTCACTTTGTAGGGTTTTTGTGAGATGTATGTGTTTAGGAGTGTGTGTGTCTTTGGATGTATGTATATATCTAATGGAGTGCCACCTATTATTATTTCTGTATGCAGAAGATGGAATTAAAAGACACAGCTTATAGTCCTAACTCTGATATTTGATACCAGGAAGGCCTTAGGTATGTTCTTTCCTCTCTCCTCTCTGTGTATTTTCATCTGGAGGATTGAACTAGAGGGTATCTAACTTTATTTTCTCAGGTTGGTTATACTGTCCATTAGACATAAAATTTGTCATTATTTCATATTACTCCATAATATTTCATATACTAAACTCTTTAAAAAACCCAAACTCCATTTGCACTGTTTTTTTTTTTTTTTACCAAAAGGATAAATCATAGGAAAATGTTATTTTGTGGAAAATAATTTCTGCTCTGTGGTTTAACATTGAAAAAGATGCCTGTGTCTGCTGAGATAGGAGTTACCAAAGATCACAGAGTCCGACTGACCTAGTTTTCACTAAACATGGCAGTGGATTCATAAAGTAAATTTTCGGCTCCTGGCCCTCCACCAGCCCTGTATGACAGCTTTTCTGCAGGCTTGCCTTAAATTTCATGAACATATTTCAACTCAGTATTTCAGGCATTTTCAAAACCACCAGTGGAAATGAAGCTCTTTTTTCCCCTGGAGTTTACATCATGTTCTTAATTCCATCTTCAATTTATCTGTGAGAACCAGTCCCAATGAAGGAAAAGAAACTAGAATGACCTATACTGTGTCTAAAAGGCCTCTTCTAGTCTTACTATCTTGAGGGTCTCTGTTCTTTGTGATTTAAAAGTCTCTTTGGGTCTCATATTACATATCAAGAAAATCAGTAGAGGAAAGTGACAGGGAGCAAGTTTTACATCAATGTAAAAAAATAACTTTGCAAACCAATAGAGTTATTTATCATTTATTTGGTTCTCTTATGAGATGGAACCAGAAATTACTCTGTCAAGGAGACCTTGGTATTAGGTAACTAAAACTATACACTCACTGTGGCTAGCAAAATCAGTATTTAGAGCATAGATTTGGTAAAAAGAGAGACATGGGTTCAAATTCTAGCTTCACATATTACTAGAGTAGAGCTATGTGGCTTTGGGTAAGGTTTAATAATCTCTCTGAGCCTCATCTACCTCATAACATGAGGATTACAATTAATAGCTATCCCAAAGTTGTGAAAATTAGGTGAGGCAATTATGATTACTACATGATATTTAGTAAGATGAAAGAGTTATTTTTGCTTTTTTATGTTTATTTTTGGTGTTTAAAGAAGATTCACAAAACTGATATTACACTACATATTCTCCCCCTCCAACTTCTTTTTTTTTTTTTTTTTTGACAAATACCGAAAGACTTAGGCATAAACTATGTGGGCCTTTCTATTCCTCAAGTCACTGGTCTTTGGTAAAAGTAGCAGAAAGCTCTAAATGATGTCCAGTGTTCAACAATTCACCCTAAAAAGTGTATAGCCTAGCCCAGGTTCTGAAAAACTGGGGTGAGTTATCACAGCGTGTCTTAAAACTCATTATTGTTTCTGTGAAAATAACAACTTATGACTGGTGATTTGAAGTTCGAATAGGTGTCCTGAACTATTTTCATGTCAATATGTCCCACAATTTAAGTCACAGATTTACCAATTATTAAATCAAACTCATTAAGCTTTGGAAAAGGAAAGGCATTGAAAGCATTTGCATTTGGAGGAGGAAAAGATCATAACCTTCTATACAGTATTTAATAGGTATTTGCTAAAACGAGTCCAGAAAAATATTTTATTCATAATGGCATAACTTACTTCTTCATCACATAAATCATATTTTAGAGGACAATGACATTACATTAAGCCTCTTTTAATTGGCCAAATCAATGATGATGATCATGAAAATCATGATAGTGGTGATGATGACGACAGTGGTGGTCTTTTAAAGAGTAACCGAGGGCTTTTCCATGATTTTCAGTTAGTGTGCCTGGACTTTTTATCTCTGGGTTTCTGTGTTTAATGCTCCTGCTATTTTCAAGTGTATAATAACCTGGCAAGTGTCCTATAAGTATTTCTCAATGGAGAAATCTGAGGTGATTTTTCAGAAAGCATAGCATAGCATATTATTTGGAGTCCAACAGAACTTAGTTATAATACCGGCCCTGTCACTGCTTTGGTGCATGTCCTTGGTGAAATTATTTAATCGTCCTGAGCTATAGTTTCCTTATCTATAAATGGTGATAAAAATAATCTAGTAGGGTGTTGTGAGGATTAAATGAAATGATATGCATAAAGCTGTAATTAAATGATTTCTGGCACATTGTAAGTGTTTAATAAATAGTTTCCATTCCTTCATAATTTTGTATTTCCTTCCCAATATTTGGAGACAAGATAGTGTAAAAAAAAAGGGGGGGCTCTGGAACCATGCATAGAATGCATGGGTTCAAATCTTATTTTTCCGATTACTAGAATTTACTAGTCCTGTGACCTCGGGCAACTTATGTGAATATTTTGTGCTTTTGTTTATTCAGCTGTAAAATGGAGAATACAAAGATTTTTTGAGAAGGAAATGTGATAATGGATGTAAGAAACTTGAAGCAGTGCCTAGAGCATAGCAGATGCTCAGTAAATTATGTATTTATTCATATTAACATTCACTCGGGTTTGCAGTGAAAGAAACACATATATCTTTTTGAATGGGAAATTACAGCCCAATTAATAGTGAATATGTTGAGTGGTGCATTTCATTGAAGACAATAATTGTGTTATCTAAACATCAAGTAGAATTCCTCAAAAATTTCTTAAAAATCATTTACATGCTTTTTCAAAATAGTAACAACAATGTGTCAGATGACTGTAACTTATGGATAAGTGAAATGAATAACGGCAATGTTATAAAAGACAAGAGGAAGGAATCTAGAATATTCTAAGATACCTGTACTACCTATGAAACAATATAGTATTATTTGAAAGTGGGCCAATAGTTGTAAATGTGTATTTCAAACTCTAGAAAAATAATCAAAAAATTAAAACAAGAATTAAAATTGATATTCTAAGAAAGAAGAAAAATGGAATCATATAAAATGCTCAATTAGAACCAGAAAAGGGAGAAAAATAGGGAAAGACCAAAAAAAAAAAAAAAAAAAAAGAAAGAACCAAAGAACAATGGCAACAGAAAGAAAATAATTACTAGTATGACAGATATCAATCCAACCTTTTTAGTAATCGTGTAAAATGTAAATGGTTACATACATCAAATAAAAGACAGAGACTGCCGGAGTTGATCAAAACCAAGACCCAACTATATGTTGTCTACAAGAAATCCACTTTATATGTAAAATACAGCTAAATTAAAAGTAAAGAGATGAAGAGTTAAACCAAAATCAAGAGAAAACAAGAGTAACTATGTTAATTTGAGACATGTCAGACTTCATAACAAGGAAAAATATCACAAGAGGGGCATTAACATAATGATAAAAATAACAATTCCCTAAGAAAAAAAGTAACATAATGAAGACCTAACTCTGTGACATTAAAATCCTTAACATGTATGCATCTAACATAACAGAGAATCAAAACGTGTACAAAAATGTGACAGAACTTCAAGGACAAATAGACATATCCACTATCACACTCAGAGATCTCAACACTACTGTATTATTAACATATCCAGCACGTAGAAAATCAGTAAGGACACAGTTGAATGGAACTAGATCTAATTGACATTTATAGAATTCTTTATCCAACAATAGCAGAAGACACATTCTTCTTAAGCTCACATGGAACATTCACCATGATAAACCAAATTCTAACCGTAAAAAAAATACCTTAACAAATTTAGAAGAATGTAAATCACACAAAGCATGTTCTCAGATCAGAAATGAATTAAAATCACATGACATTCTAAAAAAGTTAAAGCTATAGAAACAGTAAAAAAATCATTGGTTATGAGGATTTCTGGCAGAGGGAGCAAGGGATAGCTTAGTTGGAGCACAGGGCATTTTTAGGGTGGTGAAATCATTCTCAATGATCCTGTAATGGTGGATATATGACATGCATGTGTCAAAACTCGTGGAAATGTACAACACAAAGTGAAAACTAATGTAAACTATGGATTTTAGTTAAAAATGATATATCTACAATGGTTAGTCAATTATAACAAATGTAGAGCACTACTAGAAGAGGGTCACAGGGGAAACATCTGGCAAGAGGACTCTCCCCGTACGCTCTCTTCAAGCTTTCAACTTAACACTGCTCTAAAAAATAGTCTACTAATAAAAATAACCACTTATACACAGTATAATTCCTTTAGATATGATTGACTTAGAGAGATCAGCAGGAATTTAAGGGAAATCAGGCATGATTATTATTCATCACCTTTCTAGGCCAGGAAAGATGTTCTCTAGTGCTTTGCCACAATCCCAGTGATGTTTGAATAGAAATGGCTAGACCTTTCATTTTAATACGTGTTTATACAGCATTTATTGCTTTAACCCTTAAGGATTTATGAAAAAAGCTAAGGAAATATACAACCAAACCAAACAAAGGGAGTGTTGTGATTTGGGAGGACATAAGGAGCATGAGTAAAGAAATGGGCAGGAGTCTGACCATGGCATGTAAACAAAAGTAAGTATACCAGCTTTGTCAAAGATTACACACACACATGCATGCACACACACAGAGAAGTCCAAATATTATTTTATCTCCTGACATTGAAATTTTTCCAACACCTACGAAATTATATATATATATATATGCACGTGTGTACATGTATAATTTTTTCTTTAATACATGAAACATTTTGCAATAATAAGGAACTTTAACGTCAATACCAGAGTGAAAGCAGAAACCTAGTAATAAAAGCAGAAACCCAGGGGTGCCTGGGTGGCTCAGTGGGTTAAAGCCTCTGCCTTCGGCTCAGGTCATGATCTCAGGGTCCTGGGATCGAGTCCCACATCAGGCTCTCTTCTCAGCGGGGAGCCTGCTTCCCCCTCTCTCTGCCTGCCTCTCTGCCTACTTCTGATCTTTCTCTCTGTCAAATAAATAAATAAAATCTTTAAAAAAAAAAAGACAAAAGAAAAGCAGAACTCCAAAGAACTACAGCCACATTAAAATGTACATATATATGTGTGTATATATATAGTATATATATACACCATCCTCATGAAGATATAATTCATGAATTTAAAGTATACAATTCAATGGTTTCTAAAATACTCAATTCTTTCATACAACATGGAAGTGTAGAGAAGATTTTCTTGTTAATGACTAGAGCCGGCCAGGACACATATTTATAATCTGGTTTAGGATGATCCAGGAAATCTCAAGGTATTAACTTGCCTTAAGGAATTCCTGGACCAGTATCCTCCCAGGTACTTGACAGATGCAAACACAAATTTTCCCTGGAGCAAGGTACTTCTACCCTGGATCTCAAGGACTTTATCACTTTTCTTTTGCTGCTTTAACAAATGACTTAAACCCAGTGGCCTAAAAGACAGATTTATATTAAAGTTCTACAGATTAGATGAGATTAGAAGAATCTATAGATTAGAGTCTATATGGCAGAAGTCCAACCCTGTGTCTCCCTAAATCAAAAGTCTTTGACTTGCCTTTTCTAGGTGCTGGAGGGTACCTATATTTCTTAGTTCACACAACTTTGAAGCCCCCAGTGTTGCATTTCCTTGACCATTCTTTTTCACACTCCCATTTCCTTCTCAATGTTTTTTGAGGTTACACTGGGCCTACCTGATTAATTCAGAGTAATATTTCTATTTTAAATTCAGCCAATTAGCACCTTTAATTCCATCTTTAATCTTAATTTCCCATTGCCATGTAACCTAACATATTCACAGGCTCCAAAGATTAGGACACGGAATATTTGAGGATGGGCATTATTTTGCTTCTAACAGTCTCCATACTGACAATTTTTTGGTGCCAATAAGCATTACATAGTCAAGAGTAACCTAACATCTAAGGTGTCATGAACAAGAAGAAACATAAACATAGTTGTAGAAATGGAGTTAAAAAGAAAACAAAACCCTTCATATGTTGGAGTGATCAGAGATGATAAAACAACTGATTATTATAGGATATAACCCATAAGTATGAAACTGTCTGAAAATAGGAAACCATAAACAGAGATCTAGCAAATTTACCATAGAAACAGACTTCTAGAAATAAAATATACAATAAATATAAAACAACATATATTTCTTCTTTTAATAAAAGCAGATCAGGTAATTCAGACCAGCAATAATGCTGGGGACAACTTGAGAGTCTGAACAACATTTTTATAAAAATAACTTTAAGGGATTGTAGAACTAATAGAACAGTGAGGAATTATGGGGTGAATATTCAGGAGAAGACATAAACCCAGAGAGGATATCATAGGACTTAAGGTGTTTTCTACCCAAGGGCATCTACTTACTCTGGAAGATGTTACCAAGAGGCTAAAAAGCCTGGCATTCAAGGCCATCACAGTGTGATCTTAACTGAAAACTTAAGCTTATCTCCCTTTACTCTCATAGTACAGCGCCAAGTGCTTAGGCACTCATGGGAAAACTATCAAACTGAATGAGGGTCATACTTTGTGCCTCAGGTTTTACCTGTTAGTAGTTTTGCATCCAAGCATATTAACTAATTGTACTAAAACTCTCTTGAAATAAGAAGCAGGCAATGTCAAGATGAGCTTTCATTGTATGACTGCAAGAAAGATGATCCATTCAACTTCCATAAGAGGAGTTCAGAAGCTTGAGGAGTTTATAGAGAGCAAGTTCAAGCATGAGTAAAATTAAAAAAAAAAAAAGAAACTATTTGATAAGAATGCTGATTCACTGTTGATAAAATTTTGATTATTGGTGTTTGTTTTATAAAACTAAAATAATATTATATGGGAAAACATTTTAGTTGATTGTTTTCATGGTATTTGTTTGAACACGACTAATACTTGATACTATAATTGAGAAAATTATATTTTCAACAACACATTTTAATCTACTTCTGATACTAATTATTATAATAGATAAATGAAGGACTAAAAAATAATTCAACATTATATTACCAAATTGTAAAGGAAAATAGTACAAGGGATTTTTTCCCCTCTTATTTCCAGCATTAATCAAATTTCAATTAGAAAATCTTCAATAATGCCTAAACTTGGTTGATTATTAATTTTTGTCTTTTGAAGATAATTTAATATTTGTATCTTGCTTTTGGTTTAAAACAATTTGAAATTTGAAGATTTTGCTATAAAACAGATTTCAAAAAGGAAACGCAGCTGTCTTCATAAATAATTAAACAGATTATTTTAATAATCGCTATGACTGATCTTTTCCCAGAGTGAATGTATTTTATTTATTTGGTTTTTAAAAAAGATTTTATTTATTTATTTTTTTGACAGAGAGAGAGAGACACACACACACACAGTGAGAGAGGGAACACATACGCAGGGGGAGTGGGAGAGTAAGAAGCAGGCTTCCTGCAGATTGGGGAGCCTGATGTGGGGCTCTATGCGGGGCTCGATCCCAGGACTCTGGGATCATGACCTGAGCCGAAGGCAGATGCTTAACAACTGAGCCACCCACCAGGCACCCCTGTATTTTAAATTCCTTATTTTCCTAACAGATCCATTCAGTGCTGAGTGTTTTCCAGTTACGATCAGCCTGATATATTTTTTTAAACCTGAAAGATAGTTGAGCATTTGAATATACATTCTATTAAAACTGATTATTTATGAGGAGTGGCATAGTAGATCACATTATCCAAAGAACCAATGCCTTTTATTTTTGTAAAGAAAAATGAAGAAAGTCTCAGTTAATATGAAGAAAGTCAGAATCTCTGGGTAACTATTGAAGACTGTGCAGTTGACCTGCATTCGTTCCGAAAAATCCAAATGCTTAACCCTTTGTAGTATGATTGATCTAGTCTTCCTCTGCCCCATGCAAGATCCCCTTCATTTTTGTTTCCTCCTCATTCAATGTGTCAAATCTTGTGCCAAATCCAGAATCTACAAAGCTGGTTACGTCATGATCTCTGTTCTCAGGGGGCTCCTGAACTAGTAAAGCATTCAATCTTGGCTACACATTAAAACTATCTGGAGCATTTTTGTAAAGATGTCAATGTCAGGATCACACTCCAGAACAATTAAATCAGACTATTGAGGGAGGAGATACCCAGGCATCAGTATTTTTTAAAGCATCCAAATGGTTCCAATCTATTGTCAAAGTGGAGTAACTCTGGCGAGATCAATGATTCCCACATTTCGGAGATATGCCTGTATCAATTACACAGTTGGTCAGAACAGAGATTATTAGGTAATACCCTGAAATTTCTGATTCAGTGGGTCTGTGGTGGGCCCCAGAAATTTGCATTTTTAACAACTACCAAAGGATAGATCAATGGTTCTAAATCCTAAATGAACATTGCAATGATCTGAGATGCTAAAAAACAACACAACAGAAATAATAATAAAACACAGCAATGCCTATGCCCCACCCAGAGAGATTTTGGCTTTATTGGTTAGAGACAGAGTCCCAGCAACAGTTTTTACAGGTTCCCTAGCTGATTTTCATGTACCTCTAGGTTTGAGAACCAGTGTTGTTTTTGGAATCAAAGGATCTCAAGCCCTGAACATACTGAGACAGGGGACAGAGACATTTATGTACATAGAAAAAGATGTAATGGAGTATAATGCAGGAAATGGTGCTGTGCACAAAGACAGTACATTAGAAAAATATCCTCCCAAAAGGAGATACTTTACATTAATCTTGATGAAGTTAGCCAGATAGATGGATATTCTAGGTCCAATTGTCAATTCACTAAAAACCATTTAGCCAAATAATCTCAGGTGTGCCTTTAGCTATCCTAAATTAAAATTTCATCTTAGGATTTATTTTTGTTTTTATAGTAGTTATTAATCTACTTTAGATCATTGTATAGTTAATTGCATAGATTTATAATCCGTGGAGTTCTTTTTTTATGTAGTCGTTTATATATATGGAAAATTGCTGCCTAGAGTGCCTGGGTGGCTCAGTCAGAAAAGCCTCTGCCTGCCCAGGTCATGGTCTCTGAGTGCTGGGATCAAGCCCCGCATCCCCCCGGTCACTGGGGAGCCTGCTTCTCCCTCTCCCGCTCCCCCTGCTTCTGCTCTCTCTCTCTCTCTCTCGATCTTTGTCACATAAAAAATAAAATCTTAAAAAAAAAAAAAAGGAAAGAAAGAAAGAAAATGGCTGCCTTAATGCAAAGTCTTACTGCCCTTTTCTCCGGACTTCAATCGGATTACCTTTCCGGGAGCAGCTACTACATCAAGTAAGCAGGTGGCCTAGGGGGTGCAAACAGGGCCTTGGTTTCTGCTGGGACCAAATTCAGAGGGGCTGTGGAAAACTTTGTTACCTTCATTTACATGAATTTTTAGAAAATGTGAAACTAGAGTGATATAGGCAGATAGTCTGGCCTTTCCTCCCTTGCCTGCCGCTCTCTTATGCCAGACTCAATAAATTTCATTTTTGATAAAAAAACAAAAACAAAAACAAAACTACAGTGACATAGAGCAGTTTGTTGGTTGTCTTTAGTCAAGGATAGGGGTGAGGATTCATTGCAAAGGTGCAAGAAGGGAACTTTTGAGGATGAGGGACATATTCTAAAACCGGGTTGTTTCAGTGGTATAATTTGCATAGACTGAACAAAACTCATCCAACTGCAAATTTAAAAAGTGTCAATGATAATTGTTAGTAAGTTATCCTCAGAAAAGTTATAAAATGATAATTTATGGAAACTGACAAGCTGATTTTTAAATTGATATGCATGTACAACTGTCCAATAATAGTTAATGCAATCTTGAAGAAAAAACAAAAAACAATAATAAAATGAAAAACAAAAATGGAAGGACTTACACTATCAAGTGTCAAGTCCTCTTACAACAATATTGTAGTAATTAAGATAGGATGCTGTTGGTATAGGGATAGGCAATGGAATAGCATAGAGAGTACAGAAACAGACCCTCACATATACAGTCAACCAATTTATGAGGAAGGTGTCACTGCTGTATGATGGAGAAAGGATTATCTTTCAATAAACACTACTGGGAATACTGGATACTATTGCAGGGGTGGGGGGGCGGACACACACACACACACACACACACACACACACACACACATTCTTACATCATACACAATAGTCAGTTTTGGGTAATTGCAGAACTAAATGTGAAAAAGGCATAACTAACCTATGGCATTACAAGTCGGAGCAGTAGTTTTCCACGAGGGGAAGGCATCTGGGATGCTGAACAATTTATTGTTTTTATTTTTTCATCTAAGTTTTGGTTAAACAGATGTGTTCAATTTGTGAATGCTCATTTAGCTGTAGCCTACTTAATAAGTTTGCATTTGTGTATGTCTTTAAACTTTAAATAATAAAATAATATAGAGGTGCCAGGGTGGCTTAGTTGGTTAAGCCTCCAACTCTTGGTCTCAGCTCAGGTCTTGATCTCAGGGTTGTGAGTTCAAGCCCCCGGTTGGGCTCCATGCTACACATGGAGCCTACTTAAAAAGTAATAAATAAAATAAAATAAAATAAGACAAAAATATAGAGGTTAAAAATAAAGAGATGAACAAAATTAATAATAGGCAAATAGGAAGACTATCTTATCAAAGTAAAATATTAAGTTTAGTTAAAATAAACAAATGAAAGCCATACCAAGCAATAATAAAATATATAGTATACATGAAGGCTCTGGCAATCAAAAGATGTATGTAGCAAATCACACAGAAGTAAAATAAAGCATGGGGCACCTGGCTGACTCAGTCAGAGGAGGATTGTGACTCTTGATCCTGGGCTCATGAGTTCGAGCCCCACACAGGGTAAGAGATTACTTAAATGAATAAATAGGTAAAGCTTAAAGAAAGAAGTTAAATAAAGCAAAAACATTACAAATGCCAGGAGAATTTGAAAATAGTGCAGTTTTTACTTGAACATTGGAATATGGTTGTTCCTTAATCAAATATATCAGATGAAAAATAAGGAATCCCATGGGGTGGTTAGTTAATATACATTAATAATACACATTACACGTATGCATATATATGTATAATTTATATATATATATTAATGTATACATAATCTAAGCCCCATTCAAATGAATAAAGGGGACTCAAATAAAAGCCCCAAAGAAAACAATATGTACTTGTGTATGTCTATGAATATTTATAAAAATAATCATTTAGCAACAACAGAAATCTTAACAAAGATTCTTAACAAAAATCTTTTTCATGTCACATTCTCTGATGATAACCCAATAAAATTTGAAATAAGTGTGCAAAAAAAAGTCACGTTGAAAAAAATGTTTAATACTTAAGAAAACTTACTAAGCCTGTCTTGGCTCAAAGGGGAAATCAGTACTGAATTTGTAAAAATTCTTGAAGGGAATGAGTTGTAGACCTTTTCATATTATTATGTGATCTAACTAAATCTATACTAACTGAAAAATTATCATTGTTATTTTTAAAGAAGACAAGATTAATGAAAGAGTACAAATTTAGGAGAAAATCTAAATATGATTGTCATCCCTTTTAAAATTCTGTGCTGTCTTGTTTAAAGATCCCAAACCTAAGTCTCTCTTTAATATTTTTATATTTCTCCTGATTTTTAATCCTTATGTCCATTTAAATTTATTTTATAAAGTATGAGGTAGGGATCCTCTTCCATTTTTATCTAAGGTGATAAAGAGTCGACATAGTTAACATTTTACATAAAAATAATGTTAGCCTACTGAATTGATATACAATTTAAACTTCATATTAAAATCCCAATTAGCACTGGGATATTTCTGTACTTCAAAGTTGAAAGGATTTGAAAGATGCAGGATTGCGGATTACCACCACCACACCATTCAACTCACCTATTTGGACGCTGTAGAATACAGATGAATCTTAGAGAATGACAGTGGATTATCACAGGCTTAACCAGGTGTTGACTCCAATTACAACCACTATACCAGATGTGATTTCATTGCATGAGCAAATTAACATATCCCCTGGTACTTGGTATGTGGTTATTGATCTGGCAAAGGCTTTTTCTCCATCCCCATCAATAAGAACCCCCAAAAGCAGTTTGCTAACAATACACCTTCACTGTCCTACCTCAGGGACATATCAACTCTTCAGTGCTATGCTATTATTTAATTTGCAGGAAATCTGATCACCCTTTTCTTCTACAATATGTCACATTAGTCTGTTATATTGATGACACTATGCCGATTGGACCTAGTGAGCAAGAAATTACTCTAGATTTATTGATAAGATGTTTGTGTGTCAGAGAGTGGAAAATATATCCAATATAAGTTCAGAGGCCTTTTAGCCCAGGGGTCCATGTTGAGATATCTCTTCTAAGGTGAATGAGAAGTTGATGTACTTGGCCTTTCCTACAACCAAAAACAGGCACAATGCATAGTGGATTTTGGAGACAATATATTCCTCACTTGGATGTGTTAATCCAGCCCATTTACCATGTGACCCAAAAAGGTACTAGTTTTGAATGGGGCCTAGAACCAAAAGAAGGCTCTGCAATAGGTCAAAGCTACTGTGCAAGGTACTCTGCCTCTTAGGCTATAAGATCCAGCAGATCCAATGGTGCTTAAGTATCCATGGCAGGTAAGAATGCTGTTCGTAGCCTTTGGCAGGTCCCTAGAGGTAAATATGCAGGCCCTTAGGATTTTGAGCAAAACCATACCATCCTCTGTAGAAATGTACTCCACTATTGAGAAACAGTTCTTGGCCTACTACTGGGCCTTAGTAGAAACTGAATGCTTAACAATATACCACCAAGTTACCATACAACCTGAGCTGTTCATCATGAGCTGAGTATTATCTGACCCACTGAGCCATGAAGTCAAGTATGAACAGTAGCACTCCATCATCAAAAGGAATTGGTAAATATGTGACTGGGCTCAAGAAACCCCTGAAGGTACAAGTAGGTTGCACAAAGTGGCCCAAATGGCCATGGTCCCTACTCTTATTATACTAAATTGTCTTTCTTAGCCCACACCTATGGCCTCATGGGAAGTTCCCTATAATCACTTGATAGAAGAAGGGAAGACTTCAACTTTGTTTCTAGATGATTCTGCAAGGTACACAAGCAATACCTGAAAGTGGACAGATACAGCACTATAGCCCACCTCTGGGACATCTCTGAAGGAAGTGGTGAAGGGAAATCTACCCACTGGACAGAATTCTTTGCCTGAAAAGAGAAATGGCAAGATGTATGATTTTATATGGATTTATGATCTGTGGCCAAGCATTTGGCTGCATGGTTAGGAACTTGGAATGAACATGACTGAAAAATTGGTGACGAGCAGATTTGGGAAAGCAGTATATGGACGGACTTCTCTGAATGGTGGTGGTGAGGGGGGTGATGTGAAGATATTTGCCTTCTATGTGAAAAACTCACCAAAGGGTGACATCAGCAGGAGAGAATTTTAATAATCCAGTGAATAGGATGACCTGCTTTGTGGATTCTAGTCAGTTTCTTTCCCCATCCATCCCCATTATCATCCAATGGGCTCATAAACAAAATGGCTACATTCATAAGGATGGAGGTTTTACATAAGCTCAGCAGCATGGACTTCCACTCACCATTGCAGAATGCCCATTCTGCCAGCAAGAGTCCAACACTGAGTCCCTGATATGGCACCACTCCCCAGGCTGATCAGCCATCTACTGGTGGCAGGTTGATTGCATCAAAACACTTCCATCATGAAAGAGGCAGCATTTTGTTCTCACTGGGAAGAAACACTTAACTCTGCATATGGATTTGCCTTCCCGGCATGCAATGCATCTGCCAAAACTACCTCATGGAATATTTTATCCACTGTCATGGTATTCTACACAGCGTTGCTTCAGATTAAGGAACTTACTTAATAGAAAATGAAGTGTAGCAAAGAGCCGATGCTCATGAAATTCACTGGTCTTACCATGTTTCCCACCATTGTGAAGCAGTTGGCTTGATAAAATGATGGAATGGGCTTTTGAAGGCTGTTACAATACCAGTTAGGTGGCAATACCTTGCATGACAAGGCTCTTCAGAAGCTTGTAAATACTCTGAATTAACATCCAATATATGATGCTGTTATTCCCATAGTTAGGATTTACTAAGGAATTAAGGAATTAAGATGTGGAAATGGGAGTGGTACCAGTATTATCCTTAGCGACCCACTAGTAAAATTTTTGCTTCCTGTTTCCATGACCTTATGGTCTATTGGCCTCGACATCTTGGCTCCAAAGGGAAAATGCTTCTATAAGGAGTGACAACAATGATATCATTGACCTGGAACTTAAGATTGCTGCTGGGCAACTTTGGACTCCCTCTGCTTTTGAATCAACAGGCAAAGAAGGGAGTGCCTGTAGGGGATGGAATAATTGATCTTGTTTCCCAGGAGGAAATTGGACTACAGCTTCACAATGGAAGCAAGGAAGATCATGTCTGGAATACACAAGATTCTTTAGGGCATCTTTTAGAATTGCCATACCCCGGAATTAGTTAATGGATAACTACAATCACATAATCCTGGCAAACTATTAATAGCACAGACCCTTTAGGAATAAAGATTTGGATTACCCACCAGGCAAAGATCCACAACCAACTGAGGTGTTTGTCGAAGGCAAAGGCAATATGGAACGGGTGGTGCATAAAGGTAATTATAAATACCGGCTATGACCAAATTACCACTTACAGAAATGAGGACTGTCATTATCATGAGTATTTCCCCCTTATTTTATTATGAACGGCTCTGTGTGTTTATATATGTGTATTTATATATCTATATGTTAAATCTTTCTTCCCTCGTGTTTACTTTTAATGTAACATTAGATGTATTGACTTTATATTTTAACATTTAAGCACTGATTTTACATCATAGTACCTAAGTTATAGGATATCAGGAAGACTAAACATCACTAAAAGACTTCATATCCTCTTCTACAGAAAGTGTAGTGCATTTTCAGTTGCACACAAGAAAGTTCTACGGTAGAATTATGACCTCATTAGTGTCTTTCAGGGGAGTATGGTTAAAGAGATGTGTTTGGGTGCTGAGTTGACAAAGAGTGGATTTGTGATGGTTAATTTTATATGTAAAATTGACTGGGCCTTAGGGTGCCCAGCTATGTGGTCAAAAATTATTTTAGGTGTATCTGTGAGGGTGTTTTTGCATGAGATTTAACTTTCTTTCCTTTTTTTTAAAGATTTTATATATATATATATGACAGAGAGAGAGCACAAGTAGGCAGTGTGGCAGGTAGAGGCAGAGGGAGAGGGAGAGGGAGAAGGCTCCCTGCTGAGCACGGCACCTGACTCAGGGCTTTATCCCAGGACCCTGGGATCATGACCTGAACCAAAGGCAGCCCCTTCACTGACTGAGCCACCCAGACGCCCCTTAACTTTCAAATGGGAGGCTGAGTAAAGTAGATTTCCTTCCCCAATGTGGGTGGCCCTCAACCAATCAGTTGAAGTTTGAATAGAATAAAAAGGCTCATCCTTCCTCAAAGGAAGGATCCCCATCCATCCCCCTTTCTATTAAGGGGGATCTCCTACAGCCAGACTGTGTTGAGCTGGAACATTATTCCTTTTCCTAGTCTACAGACTCCAATTAAAACAGCCCTTCTTGCATCTCCAGTCTACAGGCTTTTAGACTAGAACTTCCTTAATCAGCTCTCTGTGCTCAGGCCTTCTGACTCAGATCCCATCAGCTCTCCTCTAGCTGGCTGATTGTAGATCTTGGGACTTTTCAGCTTTCATAATTATATGAGCCAATTTCTTAAAATAAATCTTAATCTCTCTCTCTCTAGATAGAGATATTTACATGCACACACATATATAATATATACATACATATGAATATAGATGTATATATATATACATAGTCCCCATTGGATCTGTTTCTCGGAAGAACACTGATATAATCAGGATATAAAATAATTTATTAAATTGATAACATATATCATAGTAAAAATATGAGATCTATTCCAGCAGATATTCTCATGAAATATCTAAATAAAATATAAATAAACCTATTAAAAGAATAAAGATAAGTCACCAAAAAAAAAAGTGCTGTCATCCTAAAATGTAAAATGCAAAATTCAGTCCCATTAAGATAGAAAACATGACAGAAATCCCTGCTGAGAATATTATAATTGACAATATTTTGGAGATTCTAGAGGGAATGCAATAATAGCTCAAATAAGAAAAGACTGTTATAAATATTGAAAACTGAGTGATGAAATTCTCTCCCTGTCTCTTTCTCTTTGTAATAGGATTCTATATCTAGAATTACCCACCCAACTAAAAGACTTTCTTAAGTGCCTCATTAAGATTTTTAAAAACCTACATTGTTCCATTTTGGGAAAATTATGCTCATGTGTTCATGCCTTAACAAATTAGTCACTACCACAATATTAATGCTTATTTCTTCAGGAAGCTAAAATTTCAGGTGATTTTACTTTCTGAATTATATTTTTGATGGTATTTGGCTTTACTTATTAATTGGTGTACACTGTTAATATAGTCATAAAAACAAAGGTATTCTCACTGGTGAGAAACAAATCTTACATGATTATTAGAAAAAAATTAAGAATATAGTCATGTACAAAAAGTTAATTATATTACTAACCATTCTCATCCCACATGGCTCTAGTAACCAATGTTTTAAGAAAATCCTTTATTGTCATGTAAATATATATAAATATATAAATTCTTAGATATGTTCTTTTTATCTGTTTAGTGTGTTTTCTGAAGATCCTATACAATCTATCCCTCAATATTTTTTGGTTTAATATAACATGTTTATTCCGACATGTGTCAATATACCTAGCATTGGCATTTTTTTTTAAGTACACACTATGCTCTCTGTGGGGCTTGAACTTATGACCTTGAGATCAAGAGTTCCATGCTCTACTGACTGAGCCAGGCAGGCACTCCTGACACATTCTTTCTTGTAAGTCCTCAACACTTCACACCATGTCCATAACATATCTTATTTAACCATTGCCCAATATACATTGACTTAAGCTTTTCATTATGATTAAGAGTATTTTTTAGACCGGTTTTAGGTTCATTAAAAATCAAAGGGAGGGGCACCTGGGTGGCTTGGTGGGTCAAAGCCTCTGCCTTCACTCAGGTCATTATCTCAGGGTCCTGGGATTGAGCCCCACATCAGGCTCTCTGCTCAGCAGGGAACCTGCTTCCCCCTCTCCCTCTGCCTGCCTCTCTGCCTACTTGTGATCTCTCTCTCTCTCTCTGTCAAACAAATAGATAAAATCTTTAAAAAAAAAAAAAAAGCATTGCATCATCATTTCATAATCTATACAGTTTGATGTGACTGTGATAGTAAGCATTCTAATGGGGCACCTGGGTGGCTCGGTGGGTTAAGTCTCTGCCTTCACTCAGGTCATGATCTCAGGGTCCTGGGATCAAGCCCCGCATCGGGCTCCTTGCTCAGCAGGGAGCCTGCTTCCCCCTCTCCCACTGCCTGCCTGACTACTTGTGATCCCTCTCTGTCAAATAAATTTAAAAAACTGTTTAAATAAAATTGAGGGGAAGTACAAAGACTTACCCCATACCCCTACCCCAACATGCATAGCCTCCATCATTATCATCATCCCCCACCAGACGTGTACATTTATTACAATTGATAAATCTACATTGACATACCATGATCACCCACAGTCTATAGTTTTTCTTTTTTGCAAAATTTACTGAGATAGCGAGAGCATTAATGAGATGAGAGGCAGGTGGAAAAGCAGGTTCTCTGCTGAGGAGAGAGCCAGATGCGGGGCTAGATCTGAGGACTCTGGGATCACGACCTGAGGAGAAGGCAGACACTTAACTGACTGAGCCACCCAGTCACCGCCAGTCCATAGTTACTATTGGATCCACTCTTCATATTGTCCATTAGGGGGGTTTGGACATATATACAATATTTATCCATCATTATAGTATAAAAAGTGGCCTCACTACACTAAAAATCCTCTGCTCTGACCATGCTCCTACAATGCATAGCAGCTACTGATTTTTTTGCTCTCTTCATAGTTTTGCATTTTCCAAAATGTCATATAGTTGAAGTCATACATTATGTAGTCTTTTCAAATTAGCTTCATTCACTTAGTAATAACACAGTTAGGATTCCTTCATGTCTATGCATAGCTTAATAGCTCATTTCTATTTAGCACTGAATAATATTCCATTTTCTGGATGTAACACACTTTATTCATTCACTTACTGAAGGACCAAATGTTGGCTTCTAAGTTTTGGCAATTAGAATAAAGCTGTTAGAAACATCTGTATGGAATTCCGGGTGAGATGGTGGAGGTGTAGGAGGCTGAGATAGCTTTGGATCCTAGAAGATCAGCTAGATAGTTATCAGACCATTCTAAAAGCCTGCAAACTCAACAGGACAGAGAAGAGAGGAAGAACAGCAATTCTAGGAGCAGAATCAACGACTTTCCGAATGGGAGGACGTGTGGAAAAAGTGAATCCAAAGCAACGGGAAGAGAGACCATGGGGGGAGGAGCCTGGAGCCTTAGAGCCATGGAGTACAAAATCGGAACTTTTAGTCTGCTCCACTGAGGGACATCGCTCCAGACGCTAAGCAGCGGATTTAGCCCTTGTGGGAACAATGTGGTTTCAGGACCCATGGGGTCACAGAGGGACCAGGGGTGTCTGAGTACAGCAGAGCTCCCAGGTATGAGGGCAGAGAAGCTGGTGGCAGAGAAGGAGCCACGCAGTGTGCTATCAGCCCGGGCTTGCCTTACACTGTGAACTGAAGCACAGTTGGGCCACTACTCTTCAAGGAGGGACCCCACAAGAGGCTGCACCAGTGGGAACCCCTCCTTCCTCCTCTGAGAAAAGCAGTGCAGGAAAGCACAGCAGGAATCTGCTGGGCTTGAAGACTCCAAAAGGGGTCGTGCACCAAAAATAGAAATGTTCGGTCATGGGCCAGCTGAGCTCAGAGCGCGGGCCACAGACCAGGGAGACGGGAGTGACTGCTTTCCTCTGAGGGTGTGCTGAGGAGCAGGGCCCTGAGTGCTTGGCTCCTCTAGGCCACCATTTTCATTCCTGGCATCCAGGGCGGTACAGAAAGAGCTCAGGGAACAAAGACTCCCGAGAGCGAACCTGAGGAAATTGCTTGGCTCATTCCCTGGCAAGGGCTGTGCAAATCCACCTCAGGCAAAGACATTTGAGAATCATGGCAATGGGCCCCTCCCCCAGAAAATCAGCAAGAATATCCAGCCAAGACCAAGTTCATCAATCAGTGAAAACTGCAGAACTACAGAGTATTTTTCTCTTTCACTCATCTATTCTTATCTTGATAAAATGACAAGGAGGAAAAAAATCACCACAAAAAAAAAAAGAACAAGAAAAAAACAAGAGACAGCACCGATGGCTGGAGACCTAGTCAATATGGACATTAGTAATATGTCAGAAATAGAGTTAAAAATGACAGTTATCAAGACGCTGGCTGGGCTCGAAAAAAGCATGGAAGCATTAGAGAACCCCTTTCTGGAGAAATAAAATCCTTTCCTGGAGAAATAAAAGTACTAAAATCTAACCAAGTTGAAATCAAAAAAGCTATTAATGAGATATAATAAAAAATGGAGGCTCTCACTGCTAGGATTAATGAGGCAGAAGAAAGAATTAGTGATATAGAAGACCAAATGACGGGGAATAAAGAAGCCGAGAAAAAGAGAGACAAAAACTACTGGACCACAAGGGGGGAATTCGAGAGATAAGTGATACAATAAGATGCAACAATATAAGAATAATTGGGATCCCAGAAGAAGAAGAAAGAGAGACAGGGGTGGAAGCTATATTGGAGAAAATTACAGTAGAGAATTTCCCTAATCTGGCGAAGGGAACAAGCACCAAAATCCAGGAGGCACAGAGAACCCCCCTCAAAATCAATAAAAATAGGTCTACACCCCGTCATCTAATAGTAAAACTTATAAGTCTCAGTGACAAAGAGAAAATCCTGAAAGCAGTTCAGGACAAGAAGACTATAACATACAAAGGCAGAAATGTTAGATTGGCAGCAGAACTATCCACAGAGACGTGGCAGGCCAGAAAGGACTGGCAGGATATATTCAGAGCACGAAATGAGAAAAATGTGCAGCCAAGAATACTATATCCAGCTAGGCTGTCCCGGAAAATAGATGGAGAGATAAAAAGCTTCCAGGACAAACAAAAACTGAAAGAATTTGCAAACACCAAACCAGCCTGACAGGAAATATTGAAAGGGGTCCTCCAAGAAAAGAGAGAGCCCAAAAGGAACATAGACCAGAAAGGAGCAGAGACAATGTGCAGTTAACACTCACCTTATAGGCAATACAATGGCACTAAATTCATATCTGTCAATAGTTACCGTGAATGTAAATGGGCTAAATGCCCCAATCAAAAGACACAGAGTATCAGAATGGATAAAAAAACAAGACCCATCGATATGCTGTCTGCAAGAAACTCATCTCAGACCCAAGGACACCTCCAGATTTAAAGTGAGGGGGTGGAAAACAATTTACCATGCTAATGGACCTCAAAAGAAAGCTGGGGTGGCAATCCTTATATCAAATAAATTATATTTTAAGCCAAAGACTATAATAAGAGATGAGGAAGGACACTATATCATACTTAAAGGGACTGTCCAACAAGAAGATCTGACAAGTGTAACAAGTGTAAATATCTATGCCCCTAACATGGGAGCAGCCAATTATATAAACCAATTAATAACAAACACATCAACAATAATACAATAATAGTAGGGGACTTTACTACCCTCTCATCGAAATGGACAGATCATCTAAGCAAAAGATCAACAAGGAAATAAAGCTCCTAAATGACACACTGGACCAGATGGACATCACAGATATATTCAGAACACTCCATCCCAAAGCAACAGAATACACATTCTTCTCTACTGCACATGGAACATTCTCTGTGAGTATGATCTGTGATCTACTCTGTGAGTAGATCACATCCTGGGACACAAATCAGGTCTCAATCAGTACCAAAAGTTTGGGATCATTCCCTGCATATTTTCAGACCATAATGCCATGAAACTAGAACTCAAATACATGGAGGCTAAAGAGCATCCTACTGAAGAATGAATGGGTTAACCAGGAAATTAAAGAAGAACTTAAAAAATTCATGGAAACAAATGAAAATGAAAACACAACTGTT
>CM053612.1:8594265-8688908 GCA_028646535.1 Procyon lotor | reverse complement strand
TAGCAGCAATGTCCACAATAGCCAAACTATGGAAAGACCCTAGATGTCCATCAACAGATGAATGGGTAAAGAAGAGGTGGTATATATATACAATGGAATACTATGCAGCCATCAAGAGAAACGAATCTGGCCATTTGCAACGATATGGATGGAACTGGAGGGTATAATGCTAAGCAAAATAAGTCAGTCAGAGAAAGACAATTCTCACATGATCTCTCTGATATGAAGAATTTGAGAGGCAAGGCAGGAGTTTGGGGGGGGTGGGGGAGAGAAATGAAACAGGAAGGGATGGGGAGGGAGACAACCCATAAGAGACTCCTAGACTCATGAAACGAACTAAGGGTGGCCGGGGGTGGGTGGGTGGGTAGGGATAGGGTGGCTGGGTTGTGGACATTGGGGAGGGTATGTGTTATGGTAAGTGCTGTGAAATGTGTAAGCCTTACAATTCACACATGTACCTTGGGGTAAATAATACATTATGTGTTAATTAAAAAATAAATAAATTTAAAAACTAAAATGAAATAAAATAAAAAGAAACATCTCTATGCAGGTTTTTGTGTGGACATAAGGTTTAAAATCCTTAGGGTAAAAAATTAGGAGCATGATTATATGGTAAGTGTCAGCTTAATTTTATTAGAAATCAACTGTTTTCCAATGTGGCTGCTCTCTTTTGCCTTCCCACCAGCAATGAATGAAAGTTCCTGCTGTACCATATCCTCAGTAGCATTTGGTGTTGTCAGTGTTCTGGATTTGGGCCATTGCAATAGGTGGATAATGATAGCTCATTGTTTTAATTTACTTTTCTTGATGACATATGTGGAACATCTTTTTATATGCTTACTTGTCATCCCTGTATCTTTGAGGAGGTATCTTCTAATCTTCTGCTAATTTTTTAATTGGGTTGTTCATTTTTTTACTATTAAGTTTTAAGATTCCTTTGCATATTTTGGAGAATAATTCCTTATCAGTCTTTTGCAAATTTTCCCCCCAGTTTGTAGCTTGTCTTCTTGAGTTCTTGACAATGTCTTTTATAGAACTGAAGTTTTTAATTTTAATAAAGTCCAGCTTTTCAAATATTTTCTTCATAGGTCATATCTATATTACCGTGTTTAAAATGTCATTGCCATACTCAAGTTCATCTAGGTTTTCTCCTATATTATCTTTAAGTTTTACATTTTGCACTTACCATTTAGGTGTGTTTGAGTTAATTTTTGTGAAAGGTGTAAGGTATGTGTCCAGGTTCAATTTTTTGTGTATTGTTGTCATTTTTCCCACACCATTTGTTGATAAGACTACCTTTGCTCCATTGTGTTGTATTTGTTCCAGTATAAAAAAGAGGTTGATTATATTTATGAGGGTCTATGTCTGTACTCTATTCTGTTACCAGGACCACACTGTCTTGATTACGGTAGTTTTATAGTAAGTCTTTTTTTTTTTAATACACTTCTTTCTTTTTTCTTCTAAGTTCTTATTTAAATTCCAGTTAACATACACTGCATTATTAGTTTCAGGTGTACAATATAGTGATTCTACACTTACATACCATACCCGGTGCTCATCAAAACAAGCATGTCCTTAATCCCTATCACCTATTATAGTAATTCTTGAAGTTGCATAGTGTCGGGCCTCCAAATTTGCTACTCTCTTTCGATATTTGTTGGCTATTTTGGGTCCTCTACCTCTTCATATACATGTTAGAATCAGTTAATTGATATCTACAAAATAACCTGCTGGTATTTTGATCACTAATTGCACCTAAATGTACAGGCCTAGTTAGGAAGAATTGACATCATGGCAATGCTGTGTCTCACTGTCCATGAACATGTCATTTCTTTCCATTTATTCAGATTTTATTTTGATTTCTTTCATCAGAGTTCTGTTGTGTAATTCTGCTCATAGAAGTCTTGTATTTATTTTGTTAAATTTATACAAAAGTATCTTATTTTGGTGTAAATGTAAATTGTACTGTGTTTTAATTCCAAATTCCTCTTGGTCATTGCAGGTTTATAGGAAAGCAATTAACTTTTATGAATTTACCTTGTATCCTGTAATTTTACTTATTATTTTTTCACATCATTTATTTCCTTTGTGTGTACGTGTGTGTCTTTGTCTGTGCTTGTGTATATTGCTGCACTAGCTAGAACTTCCAGTACAATTTTGAAAAAGAGTGGCAGGAAGGGACTCTCTTGCTTTTTACCTGATCTTAGTGGGAAAGCTTTGAGTTTCTCACCATTAGTATGGTATTAGCTGTAGCCTTTTTGTAGATATTCTTTGTCAAGGTGAGGATGTTCCCCTCTATTCCTAGTGGACTGAGAGTTTTTTCATAAATGAGTACTGGATTTTTTTTTTGTGAGTTTTCTATTTCTTTTTTTTTTTCTATTATTTTTTTAAAAGTAGGCTTCCTGTGGTATGGAACACAGGGCTTGAACTCATGACCTTTAGATTAAGACTTGAGCTGAGATCAAGAGTTGGGTGCTTAACTGACTAAGTCACATAGGTCCCCATCAAGTGTTTTTTCTACATCTATTGATGTGGCCACGTAATTTTTATTTCTTAGTAAGTTGATGTGATGGATTAAATTAACTGATTTTCACACCCCAAAAATTACTTAATTAATTAACTAACTGATTTCAAAATGTTGAACCAGGCTTGATTGTCTGGTATAAATCCCTTTTGATTACAGTGTTAATTCTATTTAGGCAATTGTTGGGTACAATATGCTAATATTTTGTTGAGAATATTTACATCTATGTTCATGAGAAATATTTGTCTATACTTTTCTTTTTTTGTTATGTCTTTCTCTAATTTTAGTATTAAGGTAATGCTGGCCTCATAGAATGATGTTGGAAGTATTCTCTCAGTTTTTATCTACCGAAAAAGATTATGGGGAATTGGGATAATTTCTGCCTTAATTGTTTAGCAGTATTTACCAGTGAACCTATATGATCTTGGTGCTTTCTGTTTGTGAAGGTCATTAATTATTAATTTAATTTTTTAAAGAGAAACAGGCCTATTCAGATTATCTATTTCTTCTTGGGTGAGTTTTGGTGGACTGTGTATTTTAAGAGATTGGTCCATTTCATCTAGGTCATCAAATTTTGTGGGCATAGGGTTGTTTATAATATTGCTTTATTATCCTATAAATCATGGTATCTGTAGTGATATTCCTTCTTTCATTTCTGATATTAGTAGTTAGGATACTCTCTCATTTGTTCTTAGCCTGGGTAGAGACCCACTGATTTTACTGATCTTTTCAAAGGTCCACTTTTGGTTTTGTTGACTTTCTCTATTGATTTTTTTTTCCCTTTGTTCAAATCTTTTAGTTTTATTGAGACATATTTGACATATAACATTATAATAGTTTCATGTGTATAACATAATGACTCATGTATAGATCGTGAAATGATCACAATAAGTTTAGTTAACATCCATCACCATACATTGATGTAAATTTTTTTTATGACACACATTGATGTAAATTTTTTATGTGGTAACAACTTTTAAGATTCACTATCCTAGCACTTTTAAATATGCAATACAGTATAATTAACTATAGTGTCCATGCTGTATGTTATAGAACTTAATTATTTTGTAACTGGAAGTTTGTACTTTTTGACTGCCTTTACCCATTTTGCTCATCTCTGACCTCCCGCCACTGTCAAAACACCATTCTATTCTCTGTATCTATGAGTTGTTTCTTCTTCTAGATTACACATATAAGTGAAATCATAGTATTTGTCTTTTTTTGTCTGACTTAGTGTCACTTAGCATGATGGCCTCAAGGACCATCCATGTTGTCACAAATGGCAGGATTTCCCTTTTTAGGGCTGAATATATATCCCTTTTCTCCACATCCTCGCAAACACTCAACTAGCCATTCTAAAAGGTGTGAGAATATTTCGTTGTGGTTTTCTTTTGCATTTTCCTGGTGATGAGTGATGTTGAGCACCTTCTTATGTATCTGATGGCCATTTGTGTATGTCTTCTTTGGAAATAAATCTATTCAGATGCTCTACTCACTTTTTAATCAGGATGGTGGAGTTTTTTTTTTTTTACTTTTTTTTTTGGTTACAGGCATAGATGAATTCTTTGTATATTTTGGGTATTAGATATATGATTTGCAAATATTTTCTCCCATTCTGTAGGTTCCCTTTTCATTTTTCTGATGGTTTCCTTGGCTGTGCAGAAGCTTTTTTGTCTGGTAGTCTGGAAATTTTTTAAATTTGGGTATAAACACAAAGGGACAGAAAATGATTGGAATTAAGTTACTGTGGGCAATACTTTAAAAATATATATTAAGGGGCGCCTGGGTGGCTCAGTCGTTAAGCGGCTGCCTTCGGCTCAGGTCATGATCCCGGGGTCCTGGAATCGAGCCCCACATCGGCTCTCTGCTCAGCAGGGAGCCTGCTTCTCCCACTATCATTCCCCTTGCTTGTGTTCCCTCTCTCGCTGTGTTTCTCTCTGTCAAATAAATAAAATCTTTAAAAATATATATATATTAATAAAAACATGTATCCCTAAGACATATCTTAGATTTACTAATTCAGAATCAACAGGGGAAATTCTTAGGAAATATTTCAAAAGATTTCATGAATTCCTGTTTCTGATCACTTCCAGAGTTGCTATAAATTTTGCCTTTCCTTAGGATTTTTTGTTCCACTCTTCTCTCAAATATTTGAACTACACCTGTTTTCTAATAAATTCTTTTTCTTCTTTTTAAATTAGTCAAGATTAAGTGTCTGCCTTCAGCTCAGGTCCTGATCTCAGGGTCTTGGGATTGAGTTCCACATCAGGCTCCTTACTCAGCAGGGAGCTTGCTTCTCCCTCTGTCTGCTGCTCCCCCTGCTTGTGGTCTCTCTTTCTCTCTCTCATGCTCTCTCTGACAAATAAATAAATAAAATCTTAAAAAAAAATAAGTTAGTCAGGATTAATGTTTATACTTTAATATCATATATCCCAGAAACCACACCCAAGAAAATATATCTGTAATAGTTTACTGAGCTAAGATAAAAGCAAGTAAGATGCCCATTCAGATTCCAGAATGGCAAACTAGCAGACTGTGTCACGGACTATAGAATAATCTAATGAAGTATGCTTGAGGTATCCTGAGGCAATGAGCCCACTGAAGGTGAAGTTCTGGAAGGCCAGGTAACTGAGGTTAGAAAGTAATTTAAATGGGATGGTCTAAGATTTTTTTTACAGATCAGATAAAGCTTAAATCTCAAATTCTTCCCTCAAAGCATGTAATAAAACTCAGGACTATTACCTTACACCTTTTGCACACACACACACACACACACACACACACACTAAACCAAACACGAAGACTGATGCAAAGTTTGAATTATAGCTGTTGCTGGAGCAAATTAAGTGACAAAAGTTATCACAGTAATTATGAAAGAGTAAGATACTAATAATTAGAACAGTGATACATGGTTGGATACAGAAAACAGAGATAACAAAAAAAAATGCTCAGAAATTCTTACAGTCATGCTTTTCATGCCTAAAGAAGTCATTTATCCCTTGCATGTAAAATCTAATACTTTCCCCAAATGCCCTTCTTTGCACTGTGGTTAGGCAAGTATTAGCAGTTGAGTTCTCCAGGAAAGAGACTTTGAAATTGATATGCAGGATATTTGTTATGAGTGACTTTTGGTCAAAAAAATGCAGAAAAGAGGAAGGAAGCAGAACTGGGCAGAGGAAGAAGTCAAGCTGAGATGTAGGCCCAATCTTAGCCAAGGACATGAGGAGTTCCAGAACTAGACTAGTCATTCAGATTGGTCCTAGTTGTGCGAAGACGATCAAACCATTCAGGTGAACTTGAAGCAGGTGGGTTGAGAACATAGACTGATCATGTAGTGTGCTTTGTGGAAGTAATTAGAAGCAGAGTTTACCAGTGAGTTTGGGGTGTTGCAAAGGAGGGAGGAAGTTCTAATGTCTATCTGCTACCCATAAGAATGCTATTTGATGCAGTTCTGCCTGTGCGTGGATATTTTCCTAAGAGTTGTCAATGTTGGAGATTAAAAAAAAAACAAAACTGATTTAAAATAAAAAAAAGAGATGATGAGACCATTATACTTCTGCACTAATCAGTCATTGAACGTGGCTATCCTGCAAAGGGGCATGATCCTAAGCCAGGCAGATCTCTGAACGTAAGGACTCTCTGAAGGGGTTGACAGCTAAAGGATGTTTGCTGATATAGTATCTAAATCATCAAGTCCATCCTCAAAGAAGGATCTGGGAAGTGCATTTGTGTGTCCATCATAGTCCATGCCTTGTGCTGATTGGATTCACTTCATATATGTTTCAGATGCAGTTCCTCCAGGATTCTGGGGAACCTCTCTTCCTGGAGGAAATGTAGAAAAAGATTGGTGGGATGAACAACTCACAGTGCTCCAGTTGGTTTCAAGGTCACGGCTGATACTCATTTCATCCTCCAACCTTGTTTTAGATTCCTTTCACTCTAAAATAGCAACTCTGCTGGTATTGAGGACTTCCCTGGTGACATGATGCAAACCACAATTCATGAGGAGATTCAGCCCTTTGTCACTATTCCCTTTTCTGTTATTAGAATGGGAGAAGTAAGTAATCAAGAGTGACCCTGGAGGATCACACACACATTCTCCTGTTCCCATGGTGTAATAAGAGCCCCACGTGCTTCTGATGACAATGGTCAGTTACCGTTGGCAGGTTGTTGATTCCTCTTCTCGTCTGCTATTTCTTCTGCACAAGGAGACTGGAGTACAAAGGTAGCAGTCACAGCTTAGGAGTCAATGTTACTCTTCATGTGTCCCCTGGCAGAAGTATTCCTCATTTAGAACTGAAGACCTTTAAACTAGCAAAGTCCAGATTTGTTGGGATCAGAAGTGTATATTTTATAAGTGAGTCACTCAGACTGATAATAAGAAGTTCATGGTTTCCAAGCCCATGTAATCTTCTTACAGAGTACTAGCACTATATAAATGTCTTTGATTCAAGATATAAATGGTGTCCTGGAGATAGCACCCTATTCTTATGTAGTATCACCCCTAACTGGCATTTAAGTTATATTTTATTATTTTTTTAAAGATTTTATGTATTTATTTGACAGAGAAAGAGACAGAGAGAGAGGGAATACAAGCCGGGGGAGTGGGAGAGGGAGAAGCAGGCTTCCTGCCTCGAACAGAGAGCCCAATGCAGGGATGAATCCCAGGACACTGGAATCATGACCCGAGCCAAAGGCGGATGCTTAACCAACTGAGCCACCCAGGTGCCCCTTAAGTTGTATTGTAAGGAGGTTTTCCAGTGTTTAAGAGGATAGGGGCTTGTATTTTTTAATTCATTTTTTAAAAGTTTTATTCAAATTCCAGTTAGTTAACATACAACGTTACATTAGTTTCAGGTGTACAATACAGTGATTTAACACTTCCATACATCACCTGGTGCTCATCACAACAAGTGAACTCCTAAATCCCCATCACCTATTTCACCCATTACCCCCATCTCCCCTCTGATAACCATCAGTTTGTCCTCTATACTTAAAAGTCTGTTTCTTGGTTTCTCTCTCTTTTGCCTTTGATCCTTTGTTTTATTTAAATTCCACATACGAGTGGAATCATGGTATCTGTCTTACTCTCACTGACTTATTTTGCTTAGCATAATACTCTCTAGTTCCATTCATGTCATTGCAAATGACAAGATCTCATTCATTTTTACGGCTGAGTAATATTCCATTATTGATACATATACATACATAAATATACACACAGACACATACCCCATCTTCTTTATCCATTCATCAACTGATGGACACTTGGACTACTTCCATAATTTGGCTATTGTTAAGAATTCTGCTTTAAACATCTGGTTGCATGTAATCCTTTGAATTAGTCTTTTTGTATTCTTTGGGTAAATACCTAGTAGTGCAATTGCTGGATCTTGGGTAGTTCTATTTTAAACTTTTTTGAGGAATGTCCATACTGTTTTCCAGTGGCTACACCAGTTTGTTTTTCTGTCAGCAGTGCAAGCGGGTTCCCCTTTCTCCACAATTTCATCAATAGCTGTTGTGTCATCTGTTGTTGATTTTAGCCATTTCTTTTTACGATTTTATTTATTTATTTGACACAGAGAGAGAGAGATCACAAGTAGGCAGAGAGGCAGGCAGAGGGGGGGCGGGAAGCAGGCTCCCCGCTGAGCAGAGAGCCTGATGCAGGGCTTGATCGCAGAACCCTGAGATCACGGTCTGAGCCGAAGGCAGAGGCTTAACCCACTGGGCCACCCAGGAGCCCCTGATTTTAGCCATTCTGACAGGTGTAAGAAGATATACTATTGTTATTTTGATCTGCATTTCCCTGATGATGAGTGATGTTAACATCTTTTCAAGAAGCTGTTGAACATCTGTATGTCTTCTTTGGAAAAGTGTCTATTCGTGTCTTCTGTCCATTTTTAAATTGAGTGTTTGCTTTTTGGGTGTTGAGTTGCATAAGTTCCTTATAAATTGTGGATTCTAACCCTGTCTCAGATTTGTCATTTGTAAATATCTTCTCCCATTCTGTAAGCTGCCTTTTAGTTCTATTGAGTGTTTCCTTAACTGTGCAGAAGGTTTTTATTTTGATATAGTCTGAATAGTTTATTTCTGTTTTTGTTTCCTTTGTTTTACAGATATATCTTGGAAGAAGTTGCTATACCCAATGTCAAAGAGGTTACTTCCTGTGTTCACCTGTAGGATTTTTATGGTTTCCTGTCTCACATTTTGGCCTGCATCCACTTTGGATTTATTTTTGTGTGTGGTGTAAGACAGAGGTCCTGTTTCGCTCTTGTATGTTGCTGTCTATTTTCCCCAACACTGTTTGTTCAAGAGACCATCTTTTTCCCAATTGCATGACTCCTTTGTCAAAGATTAATTGGCCATATAGTTGTGGGTTTATTTCTTCGTTTTCTACTCTGTTCTATTGATCTGTGTGTCTATATTTATGCCAGTACCATACTGTTTTGATTACTACAGCTGTGTAGTATAACTTGAAGTCTGGAATTGTTATGCCTCTAATTTTGCTTTTTCTTTTTCATGATTGCTTTAGCTATTCAGGGACTTCTGTGGTTCCATACATAGTTTAGGATTCTTTGTTCTAGGTGTGAAAAATGCTGTTGGTATTTTAATAGATTGCTTTAAATGTGTAGATTGCTTTGGGTAGTACAGACAATTTAACAATATTTGTTCTTCCAATCCATGAGCATGGAATGTCTTTCCATTTATTTATATCATCTTCATTTCTTTCATCAGTGTTTTATGATTTTCAGAGTCTAGGTCTTTTATCTCTTTGGTTAAGTTTATTGCTAGGTATCTCATGGTTTTGGTGCAATTGTAAATGGGATTAATTCTCCAATTTCTCTTTCTGTTATGTAGAAATGCAACAGATACCTGTACATTGACATTGTATCCTGTGACTTTACTGAATTGACTTATTATTATATTCTAGCAGTTTTTTGGTGGAGTACTTTCTGGTTTTCTGTATCATAACATCTGCAAATAGTGAAAGTTTTACCTCTTCCTTACCAATTTGGATGTCTTATATTGCTTTTTGTTGTCTGATTATTGTTGACTAGGACTTCCAATACTATATTAAATCGAAGTGGTGAGAGTGGACATCCTTGTTTTGTTCCTGACCATAGAAGAAATCTCTGGTTTTCCCCAGTGAGGTTGGTATTAGCTGTGGGTACTTTTTCAATTTTCTGCATCTACGGAAATGATCATATGGCTCTTTTCCATTCCTTTATTAATGCAGTGCATCACATTGATTGATTTGTAAATACTGACTCACACTTGCAACCCAGGAATAAATTCCACTTGATTGTGGTGAATGATTTTTTTTAATGTATTGTTGGATTCATGTTGCTAGTATTTTATCAAGAATTTTTGCATCCATGTTCATCAGAGATATTGGCCTACAGTTTTCCCTTTTTGTGGTATCTTTATCTGGTATTGGTATCAGGATAACGCTGGCCTCATAGAATGAATTTTGATTTTTTTCCTTCTTTTTCTAGTTTTTGGAATATTTTGAGAATAGGTATTAACTCTTCTTTATATGTTTGATAAAGGCCAGAAACGTATAGAGGGTACCTCTTCTGCTCCTTTGCTGTAAAGTAAGTAAGTCTTCTGATTGTATGCAATGTTATATGGAAACTTGTGCAGCTAAATTCTGATCTTGTTCCAGAATATCTGGAGTCTGTCTTCTGATTCTCCATCTGGTTCCTTTTTTTTTTTTTTTGAAGATTTTATTTATTTACTTGACAGAGAGAGAGATCACAAGTAGGCAGAGAGGCAGGCAGAGGGAGAGGGGGAAGCAGGCTCCCTGCTGAGCAGAGAGCCCGACATGGGCTCAATCCCCGGATCGACACATCTCGATCCCAGGACCCTGAGATCATGACCTGAGGCAAAGGCAGAGGCTTTAACCCACTGAGCCACCCTGGCACCCCTCTCCCTCTGGTTCTGTCAAGAAACTCCACGAAGCATTTTTTTGACACCCTCACTATGTCTAGCACCATACATCTGCCAAATCATACATCCCAAGTGGAAGCTACATTTGTATCACAGCCTGGACCTGATATAGATCCCTTTCTTGCTCTGGGCCCAACTCAAAGCTAGCTGTCTTTAGGGTCACCTGGCATATGGGTTGGAGCAGTTTTCTTAGGTATAAAATATGCTGCTAAGAAAATATGAAAAGGCTGTCAGGCATCGTACTTCTTTGTCAGTAGAAGGTGCAAGTTGCAATAATTTGTCTTATACTTTGGATGGTGTATTAGTTTCCTAGGGTTGCCATAAGAAAATACCAGACTGGATGGTGTAAACAATAGAAATTGATTTTCTCACAGTTCTAGAGGTTAAAAATACAAGACAACAGTGTCAGAAAGTTTTTATTTATTTGTTTTATTCTGAGGCCTCTCTCCTTGGCTTGCAGATGGCCACCTATTTGTTTGGTCTTTACAGTCTTTCCCATGTGTATATGTACCCTGTATCCAAACGTTCTCTTCCTATAAGGCCACCTGTCAGGTTGGATTAGGGTTGCCTGAATGGCCTCATTTTTATTTATTTATTTGTTTTAAGATTTTATTTATTTATTTGACAGAGAGAGAGAGAGAGCAGAAACAGGTGGAGTGGCAGGCAGAGGGAGAAGCAGGCTCCCCCACTGAGCAGGGAGCCCGATGTGGACCCCATCCCAGGACCCTGGGATCATGACCTGAGCCCAAGGCAGACACTTAACAGATTGAGCCACTCAGGTGCCCTAATGGCCTCATTTTAAAACTCTTCTTTAAAGACCCTAACTCCAAATACAGTTGTATTCTGAGGTCCAGGGTTTAGGGTTTCAACATATGAATTCGGAGTGATGGACACAGTTCAGCCCAAAGCAGATGGGATATACTGGAATGGCCCTGACCAACAGATATGTAAATTTTTACTAATTTGTACAAGTCCTTAAAACTCTTGGATGTAACTGCCACTCTTTAGAGTGATAAAAATCAAGATTTCCAATATACTAGCTACTTTTTGTTCATACAGTATGATTAGTCAGACATCATAGATCTAATGAATGAGTCTCTTGGGGGATGATAAATGGGCAACAATCTAACACTATCTCCTGGGGACCTACCACACAATTTTCATTTACTTGTCAGAACGAGGCCATATGGAGTCAGATGACAAGTAGAATTTTCAGTTGAAATGCTCATATTTGACCATATAACAACAAACTCATACTGTTTTTTTCTCTTGTTTCTGAGAGGTTTGTTCGAAGACACATACCTTCAACCAGTGGCATAATTCCATTTTCACTTCCTGACTATTAAGTAAGGGCTACCTATCAAACAGTGTATTCCTCTAGGGGAACTGCAGAGTAATTTGCCACCATGGAATGACTTGAAAGATTTAAGCCCATTGATTCTTATAATAGCAGTATTTAATTCTCTCATTTGGCCAATAAATAGTCCAATAAGTCTTGGAGAGTAGTATTAGATATCGCTAAAGTTAATCAAATAGAGGTTTTGTAGCTACACATCAAGGTGTGGTCTCCTTACTAGAGCAAATCAGAAATGCTAATGTTACTTTCTTTATGCTCAGTTCAAAGGAAACTTCACTGCCCCGCAATTTCACAGGATGTCTGTTAGTGATGGACATTGGGGAGGGTATGTGCTATGGTGAGTACTGTGAATTGTGTAAGACCGACGAATCACAGACCTATACCCCTGAAACAAATAATACATTATATGTTAATGAAAGAAAATCTTGCTGAGATACTAGTAGTATCTAGTCTTTCCCAACACTTGCATGTCTTGGGAAAATGTACAAACATTGCAGAAAATAAATCTCAAGAAAATAGAGCAGAATTCCCAGGGACCTGCTCATCTGAAGGCATGTTAGGATATCTCCTTCATGGTGAAAGAGAAGTATCTTATAGCCTAAGAAAGATGTGTAACAGTGTGTGAGACTATTCTTTGGGGGTAACACGACATTTTTATGCTGCCAGATTTTTGTGGGGGCCAGAGAAGAGAAAGCTCTTCAGGTGCAATTATAGCATGACCTAGCCAAATATGATTAAAGTGTCACCAGTATATTTGCATGCTCTCTGTAGCCTATGGTAAACTCAAATAGGACAACTTATATTAGAAACCAGTAAGGTATTAGAGCAAAGCCATACTACCTTTTAAAAATAACTTTGGAGAAACATTTGATGAGCTGCTATTGGCTGTTAGTAAATATTGAAAACAAGACCATGAAGCAGTAACCATGACAGCCAAATGCTAGTCATGAATTAGATATTCGCTGAGACACTTAAACTTAATCCTTTTTTAAAGACTTTGTTAGAGAGAGAGAGAGAGAGATCATGAGCAGGAGAAGGGACAGAGGGAGAGGAAGAAGCAGACTCCCTATAGAGCAGGGAACCCGATGCAGGTCTCGATCTCATGACCCTGAGACCATGACCTGAGGTAAAGGCAGACGCTTAACCAACTGAGCCATCCAGGCGTCCCTAAGTAAACATAATCGTGGCCTGCAAAGGAGTATTTTGTTATCAAGTAAAAATGGCAAACCCTGAAGACACAAATAACTAATATAATTATATTGTTTACAATCCTAATTTTACTTATACTACAATTATGTTTTTCCTTCAACTGAAACCTGTGGTCTCATGAGGAATTTTATATAATCAGTTCACTGAGAATTAAAAATAACACTTGAGACTGGTTCACAGATATTTCTGTACAATATTCCAGTATCACTCAAAATTGAATTGTAAGATGTTATAGTTCCACTCTGAAATTACCCTGAAGAATAGAAAATGGAAATCCCAGCGGGGAGAAATCAAAGCAATCTAACCAGCAGAACATTCATGTTAGAAAAGAATTTTCTCAGGCTCTGGACCTATTACCTGATGTTTATATACATATATGTATCTAAAATTTCTTTTTTTTTAAATATTTTATTTATTTATTTGACAGAGACAGAGAGATCATAAAGTAGGCAGAGAAGCAGGCAGAAGGAGGGGTGAAGCAGGCTCCCTGCTGAGCAGAGAGCCCGATTCGGGGCTTGATCCCAGGATCCTGAAATCATAACCTGAGCCAAAGGCAGAGGCTTTCACACATTGAGCCAACCAGGTGCCCTGTATCTAGAATTTCTCGTCTTTACTCCAACAAGTTTGTTCCTTCCAAGTCCCTGTTCATACAATAAGAATAATGTCTGCTACTTTATGACTAATGTAGAATCTTATAATAGACCATCTGTACATCTAGGAAAATAAATAAGACTTCCTTGGGGACATAAAAAACAATTTTTGCAAATATTTATTTTTTCCTCATCTAATTTCCTATTATCTCACAGGAAAAGTAACAATACTGGTCATATTAGATATAATATATATCAGTATAATCTGAAGAACATGAAATTTTCCTCATTTAAGCAGACACAAAGTACAACCATTGACTAACCAATTTTCAAGCAGTGGCAACCAATCTTGTTTACATGATCTACCTAGTCATAGGTCTTAGGTTGCTTATGCTGTACCCCTCCTACTGTGGAGAGGACAAGACTTTATTCAAAAATATAGATTTTACCTTGGATTTGCTATCCATGCCCATTCTTCCTCCCCCAGCATGTATTAGCTTGCTAGGGCTGTCAAAAAGTTCGAGAGACAGGGTGGTTTAGATCAAGAGAAACTTATTTTCTGACAGCTGTGGATGCTAGAAGTCCATGTTCAAGGTGTTGGTAGGTTTGATTTCACTTTCTTTCTTTTTATTTTTTAAGATTTTATTTATTTGACAGAGTGAGAGATCACAAGTAGGCAGACAGGCAGACAGAGAGAAGGGGAAGCAGGCTCCCCGCTGAGCAGAGAGCCCGACATGGGCTCGATCCCAGGATGGACACATCTTGATCCCAGGATCCTGAGATCATGACCTGAGCCAAAGGCAGAGGTTCAACCCACTGAGCCACCCAGGCGCCCCTGATTTCACTTTCTGAGATGCTAGGGTTTAGGCCTTCGACATATACATTTAGTGGGGGAGGGGAGTTAGCCCATAATACAGAATATATGAAGTATCTTACACAATGATGATGCTTCGCTTCAAAGAAAAAGAAAAAAACCGATGGATTGACTGTCCATGCGCCTCTGGAAATGAAAAAATGTGCAATGATTGAGAGAAGTCTTGACACTTCTCTCAGAAACTGATAAATCACGAAGGTACAGAATTACTAGGAATATTGAGAACAAACCAAAGTGTTATTAAGTTTGTTTTAAACAACATATTTAGCATTTATTCTTTTCAAGCACATATGAAATATTAACAAAAACTTATTGTCTATGTCCCAAAGGAATTCTCAATGAATATTAACGAATCCAAAATACACAGACTGCAATCCCTGAGTAGAGTGTAATAAGGTAGGAAGTCAATAATACATACTTCTATGTATAATAAATAATAAATACTTTGGAAACAATAAAACACAAATGGATCAAATAAGAAACTATGTAGGAAATTATAAAATATTTAAAATAAAAGGTGAGGAAAATATGACATATCAAATTTCCTGGCAGGCAACCAATGTAGTACTTGGTAGAAAAATGTATGGGTAAAAATGCATACATTATAAAGTGAAAAAGATAAAAAATTAATGGATTAGTTGTTTCATTCTAGAAGTCAGAAGAAGAGTAACAGATGAAACCCACAAAAATGGAGGGGTGTTAACAGCAAGAATTAATGAATAGCAAGTAAGTAAGAGAGAGCTTCAACACACTAATGCTAGTTCTTCGAAAATTAATAAAATAGACAAACTGCTTTTTAAGAGTAGGCAGAAGAAAATCCTAAGAATGAGAATAGACATAATTAAACACAATACACTTTTAAGTAATAAAAGTATTATGAACAGTTTTTTCCTAATAAATTGGGGAAAATTTGAAATGGGCCATGTATAAACTATCAAAAATGATTCAAGAAGAACCAGAAAATATGAATTAGGATCCAGAAAATCCATCTTTATTCAAATTGTTTCAATTAAAAGTAAAAGAAGAGAATTCTTATTTCATTAAAATAAAAGAACAAAAATCTTATTTTTTAATCTAGAAGGCTTTGAAGTCTGATAAGAGTGGGAGAAGGAAACTGCAGAAATGAGCATAGATGCAAAATCTTAACTAATTATTAAAAAACTGAATCCAGTAGTATGTAACATGTATGCCATGATTAAGTACTCTTTTTGAGGAATGAAAAGATGCTCCAACATAAACCAAATCGACTAATTCACCTTTAAGAGATTAAAGGAGAAAAACTACATGATCATACAAATGAAAGCAGAAAAGGGCATTCTATAAATCAAACAGATGTTTGTAATAAAAACGCATAACAATCTAGATATTCCTCAAATAGATAAAATATATCTACCAAAAATCTGTAACAAGCATACTTAAAGTGACAGAGCTTAACTTTCATATCAGAACAAGAAGAGAACTTTCACCCTTGCTGCTTCTTTCCACATCACACTAAAATTCCTAGTTAACAATAACAGAAGCAGGCGCGTGGGTGGCTCCGACGGTCAGGCCACTGCCTTCAGCTCAGGTCATGATCCCAGGGTCCTGGGATTGAGTCCTGTGTCTGGCTCCCTGCTTGGTGGGGAGCCTGCTTCTCTCTCTGCCCCTCCCCCTGCTTGTGCTGTCTCTTGCTCTCTTTCTCAAATAAATAAATAAAATCTTTAAAAAAAATAACAGAAGCAAAATAAAGAAGAAATTAGAAAGTAATATGGGTTTCATTTTAAAAATCAAATTCCAGTTACACGATAAATGCATTTATAACGATATGACAGGAAGTCTGTAAGATCTGAAGATGAAGAAATGAAGAAAAGTAAAAATTCTTGCTAAAGGACTAAAAAGATGATCTGAACAAATGGGGAAACATCACAGTACAAGGAGTCACTCTTGAGTTCTCTCTCCTCCGACCTCACATTCAGTCCTATCCTCTGTACTTCCAAAATGATTTGAATCTATTGACTACTCTCTCCAAGCCACTCTTCTTCCCAGCTTTGACTGTTACAGTAACTTCTAAACAGGTCCCGGTGCTTCCATTTTGTGTTTCCACAATCCATTCTCCACATAGCCCCCCAAATGGTATTTTCTCAATGTAAATACAGCCATAGTTTTCCCCTCACTAAATTCTCCAAGTGTACATCTTTTTTGAAAAAATATATTTTATTTATTTATTTTAGAGAGAGAGAGAGTGCGCACAGGAGAGAAGGGAGGAGAAGGGCAGAGGGAGAGGGAGAGAATCTCAAGCAGACGCCACACAAAGAATGGAGCCCGATGTGGGGCTCGATCTCATGACCCTGAGATCATGACCTGAGCTGACACTGAGAATTGGATGCTTCACCAACTGAGCCAACCAAGTGCCCCTCCAACGGTACTTCTTTGCACATAAATTAAAATCCAACCTCTCACCATGCCCAAATCTCCTTTCTAGATCTCTTATTAAAATCTTTTACCACTAAAAAAATAAAATAAAATAAAAATAAAATACTCTTACCCCTGCTTTCCTCACTCATCTACTCCCAACCACACTGGCCTTCTTCCCATTCTTCAAATGAGCCTCACTTTGTGGCCTTGCAAATTATTGTTCTTTTTGTCTGAATCGGTCCAGCCCAAGGCTTTTTCTTGGCATGGACACTTCAGCTCAAATGGCAGCTCTTCTGAGAATCACTTCCGGACCACACTTTTTAAATGACCTTCCCCCAATCTCTCTCTCTCTCTCTCTCCTTCTCTCTCTCTCTCTCTCTCTCTCTCTCTCTCTCTCTCTCTCACACACACACATACACACAGGTACTGAACTGTGACTTCGACTCCATTTTATTTTCTACATAGCATTTACCTTAAAGTATTATTTTTATCTGTCAATAGCTCATTCTATAAGTTCATAATAATGAGATGTGGTGAAACTTTATTTTCCTTTCTCTCTCCAGCACCTAAAATAGTGTCTCACATGTGGTCACAGCAGACTATGTCTCAGTGGAGAGGCACTATTTGGGCTCTAACTTCAGTAGGTCTTTGCTAAGTGAAAAACGAGAAGAGGGCATTTTAAGTGTATTCCCAGGGATATCTGGGCAAATAATGAATTATACATTTATATAACTATATTTATATGTTTATATAATTGATTATATCATTTTCTGAGACTGATAGTCTGAATGGTAATAAACAGGGAAAACACAGCATTTCTTGTTAAGTATTCTTGGCATTGTTGAAACTATTGATTGTATTACTCTGGAGCACTCATTAGATTATGAATCATTTATCTTCAAATAAATTCCAAAAGCTTCAGTATTTTGGACTAAAGTGAATAGTCACACATGTCAAAATGGTTGAGATGATAGAGTGAAATCTAGAGAGACTACATAAGTACTGCAATCTTTACTAATAGTTATTAGACTAAAGGAAAACAAATAACAAAACAAAACAAAGCAAAGCTACCTACCAAATTAAAAATTTGATCTGCACTAGGCACAAACATGACTTCTATTTTTACAATTAGATACTCCAACTACGGTGTATTTAGCACAGATTTGATATAAAAATGTATATACCAGAATATAATTTAATTCTGTGCATCTCCAGAGAAGCCCAAATCACCAAATCATTTTACTCAAACTGGATTGATATTGGAAGAAAAAGCAAAGCCTGAAGACCAACATCGGCAGTGCAACTAGATTTTCAATGGGCACAGATTTGTGCACCTTTGGGATTGATGAATGGCAAAGAAAACTATTTGACCCACATACTAAACAGCAGCATCTCACAACTCTGATTGCCAACAGAGTTAAATTTGAAGAAAAAGGAATGATGGTAATCTTCAGATTCTACTGAGTTTAAGTCAAATAAAATGCTTGACCAAAGATGTTGGCTTTTCTGCAGAAGCTACAGAACCGTATTCAAATTATTCCTTTGAGCTTTGGTAGCTCATTGTCAAAGGTAGAGAAAATAGCACTTACTTCTGAGCTATTTGAAGATTTAGATTAAATAACACAGGTAATGTTTTGCACATCTTACCACTGGTATTTGTTTCAACCAACTTTCGCTGTGTAACAGAATTACCCAAAAACTGAATTGCTCAAAGTAACAATCATTTGTGAAGTCATGATTCTGAGGGACAGCAATTTGGGCTGGGATCAGCTGTATGATTCTTCTGCTGATCTTGTTTGGGTTTACTTATTTGGGTCTAGTCAATTGTGAGACCAGCAGGGGCTGGTCTGCATAATATAGCCTCACTCACATGATTGGTGGTCTTCAGGTTTTGGCCAGGATGCCTTAATTCTCTTCAATGTGGTTTCTCTAGCAAGTTAGCTCAGGCTTCTTCACATTATGGCAGCAATCTGAAAGGGCTAGAATGGGAGCTACAAGGCCTCTTGAGATTTAAAATCAGAAGTAGCCTGTCACTTCTGCCACATTTTATTGGTCAGAAAGTCATATTGCTAGCATTGGTCAGAGGTAGGAAAAAGTCACCTCTTGATGGGAGAAGCTAAAAAAAAATTGTAACCATTTAATCTACCACAATAACCTTAGTGAAATTATTTCAGTGGAATGATGGAGCAAAAGGGTTGGGTCATGATAGGTTGGAAAGTAAAGTGGAAACTATATATAGATACTTGTAAGAAATGTGTCTGTGAAGAAAAAGAGAATGAAACTGTGAGAGCTAAAAGATGCAGGGTCAAAAAAATTTTTGTTCACTCTTTGGATTCAAGAGAAACAATAATGTTCATGTTCATATGCAAAGGGGAAATTTAGAAACATGGAAGCATGGAAGAGATTGACAATACACGATAGGAAATGAGTAGTGGTATAAAATTCTAGAAGCAATGGACTGGAGGAAATGGAACCTTCTTTAGGACCAAAGGAAAGTCGTTAAAAATAGTTGCTAGCAGCATGAAAATATTTGTAGAAAGCACTGAGCAATTACAAGGGAGTCATACTAAATGGCTTTTCTTGGAGAAATAGGAGCTATGCTGATGTTAGAGATGATTCTGAAGGTCATGGATTTGTAGTGATACAAATGTGCACTGAAGTGTAACTCTGACCAGCATTGCTCAGTAGCCATTTCAAAGGAGTCATAATTAGGATGTTTCTGTATGCTTGTAGATGAAGGGCAAGAGGACAAAAGAGTTTAGTGGTAATCAAAAAAAATCATTTCATGGACAGACCGTGAAGTACAATTTTGATTTTTAACTTTAAATGGACATGAAGGAACTGGCTAGATTGGGAGAAATCCATAAGGTTTAACAATTGTAGTGGTAAGGTATAAGAAAATGAGAAACCTATAAACATAGAAAAGGATTTTGAAAACAAAGGATTGTGGGACTACACAGTGCGCTTGGGACAGTCCTAATGTGATTCATAACAGACCTCCCCCTATACCTTTCATTATCAAGAGCATTCTGGCTTGGACAACAAATTATATTGTCATTCATCATTTTAGATTTTTAGATTTATAGATTGGGGTACTGAGTATTTCTGGGTGCAGCAACAATGAAAATGTCCTTCTTAGGCATCTTTTATAATAAAAAATGTATTGATCAAAGCCTCCACCTGCTGCTTTGCCCTTAGTATTCTTCCATTATTTTAGTATTATTCAGTTATTGGTGGGGAGTAGTGCATGGGAGTTGTGGCCTTGGTGCAATACTAAGGTCAGCATGTTCCCGGGAGACAAAGGATGCCTTTGTTGGTCTATTTTGGTTCAAGGTCATCCTGATGGCTTTGTGCAAAGTTCTTTAGAATATACTCCAGATTGCTTCCACCCAACTTTCTCTCCCTCTATTCTTCCCTGGCTTTCAGAAGATTGGACAGCTCTTCCAGTTTCCCCAGCTTACTCCATATTCCCTTTCACAGTCAGCCCTCTAATAAAATCCTTGTACAATCTGTCCTCTCTTTGTGTCTGTTTCTTGGAGGGCCCAGGCTAAAATAAATGGTAACCGGAATGGTCTAAAACAGTGAGTAGGATAAGGATTTCTAACTGGTTCACATGCCCTTCCATATCTACCCCACTTCAACCCACACTAAAGATGAAGAGAACACAATCTTGAGAATGCTGTAGCAAGTACAAGGATGCAGGATTTGGAATATATGAGCAAAAGAGTGCCTACAAAGACAGAGGAGTTGGCTGGTGGATGCTAAGCTGTGTTGACACATTGCATACAGATAATGAAAGACTTAAAGCCATTAACAAGCAGTTAATAGCTAAGTGCAAGAACCAAGGGCCTCAGTGGTAGCATATATAGACGTCCTCATCACCTGCAGCAGAAGGCCAAGACACAATCAAACAGCAGGCTGAGCAACTAATTGTGAGAGTTGCAGAGCTCCAGAGACACTAAAGCAAGTCTGTTATGTGAAGGTCAGGACCCTGTTAGGGAAAACCTAGTATCCTGAAAACATGAAGGGATGCATTGGACGGCTGTCCTGAGGATACTTACCTTATAGCCCTCCCACATCCACACAAAAATGCACTAGGCAGTCTCTCATGGTTCATCTCCCCCTCTGATTTCCCCCCATTCCCCCCTTCCTTTCTTTCTCACAATGCCCTCCATGTTTTTCTTTATGCTCAGCACGTAAGTGAGACCATAAGGTAATTGGCTCTCCTGTATTGCGTGGAGCAATGGGTGTGGTGCATGAACAATAAATCTTATAACACTGAAAAAATAAAATAAACATATTTGGGGAAAAAATATATAATAATATTTTAAATTTTCAACAAGAAAAAAAAATGCACTAGGCATGATGTGTAGATGGCCCACTCTTACCATATAATGGATAGGGCTTCCGCTGTAATTCAAGAGACTGCAGAAGCCTCTCTTCCCCCAAGGCAATGGGTGCCCCTTTTATTCTCCTCACCACCAGGCTTATAACTAGTGTCAAATTGCAGTGTAATCTTTTTTTTAAAGATGTATTTATTTATTTGAGAGAGAGAGAGAGAGCGCGTGTGAGTGGGGGGAGGGGAAGAGGGAGAGGAAGGGAGAGAATCAATCTCATGCAGACTCCCCACTGAGCAGGGAGCCAGATTTGGGGCTTGATCTCACGACCCTGAGATTATGACCTGAGATGAAATTAAGAGTTAAACAGTTAACTGACTGAGCCACCCAGGTACCACAAATTTTAGTATAATCTGATTGTAGACAAACTGGGACTGATAAGGAAGTTAAGAGATTATATGCTTAAAGAATTGGAAGAACAATCCAGCATATACCAACAGGAACTAGGGGAATACTCCAGGGACTGTGTTATGAGGGTACTTGATGGGGTCAGAAGTAAGGATGAATAAGCAAGAATTCATTGACTTGGTAAATTTTCTTGGGGCGTGAGGTTTAATCTTAGCAAGGACTCCAAGGAATGGGGCAAACTTGCTGTTAGGATAATTCTTACAAGCTTTGAAAAAATGATGGCCAATGTTCAGCAAAGAAGACATGCATACATTTCCCAGCAAGATGAAAAAAGAGGAAATAAAGAAGCTTAGGGAAGTGGACAACCAGGCATTGATACATTAAGGCCAGAACTCCACAACAGATGTATGTTTCCTGAGAGAAGCCAGAGTATGCATAATTCACCAAAGTCATCAGGATTGGACTGATAGGGACACAAGCATCACTAGGGACACAGAATTTCATTGGTGGTTCTCCTCATTAAGGTTGGGTCACTATTAGGAAAGGCACTTGCAGAGCTGGACTCATTAATAGCCATGGTGATGAAGGAACCATGAAGTAACAGGCTAAATGATAGTGCTTCACTACTAGAAGTGGAAGGCCACTTTTACCACAATTACCAGCAAGAACCTGAGAAGCTGCTGAAAGGGTTTGACCCATAGTGAGCTGCAGATTGTAATTACAGATTGTATATTACTAGGGGCAAAATAAAGGGTAGACAACAAGGGTGCTAGTTAATATTTACAACGAGAAAAAGGTACGAATCAAGAAGCAGAAGGCTAAGGGAGGTCACCCCAATAAAAAAGTCATATTCTCTTTTTCAGTTCCAAGATCTGAGCTAATTGTCATTTCTAGAATGCATTGACTGAAAAGGAATCTGAATCTCTAGGGAGACCGACTTCGTGACACCACGGAAAATATATGCCATGACAATTCCCCCAGGCCTTGCCCAAAGGGACCTATGGCTATTTACTCACATGACTGATAAAATGGGAACAACTAGACATTTGAGGAACTATTAGACACAGAATGTGAGTTGATATTGATACACAGAGGCCCAAAGAATCACTGTAGCTCCCCTGTGAGGTATGGCCCCATGAAGATCAAATAATAGAGTCTTGCCTAAAGTCTGGCTCACAGTGGGCTCAGTAGTCATTTACCCAGACGCTAAGTAAATAATCAAAATGGATGTACATGGCATTTGGAGTAATCCCCACATTGGGGGGGCGGTCCTTGGCTTGGAGTAAGAGATATACTAAGGAAGGTCAAGTAGGAATCACTGAAAATGCTCCCTATCTACCCCAGACAAGATATTAAATTAAGAATAATGTATACATATTATTGGAGGTGAAAATTATGGAAATTGTAAAGGCCTAAAAGATGTTGAGGTGGTGGTCCATATCTTATCTACAATGAATGCACCAAGGTGGCCACAGATCCCAGAGAATGACGGTAGACTACTAAAGAATTAATTAAGCAATATAAGCCCTGATTATAGTTTCCATTACCATTTACAATATCACTGCTAGAGCACATTAATAAGGACTGAGGTACATGGCAGCAACCAATGGAGCATTCAAATGTTTGGAGACCTGGAAGAAGAAAGACGGATACATAAGGCAAGGAGTTTAGCAGTAAAAGCATGTGGATGGGCGTATGGGAGAACAAAGTGTGAAGATGTTTGTGCCACAAGTCAATACCCACCAGAAAGTATCTACCTTAGAAGAAACAGTGTATAACCACGTCGACAAAATAACTCGGCTAGTTCACCTTAATAAGCCCTCATCATTGGACATTCCAAAACTGGCAGAATTGAACACATGAACATGTCTATGCTGGCAGAGATGAAGGCTACATGTGGGTCCAACAACATAGACTCCAACTTAAGGAGGATGCTTTAGTTACTGCTGCCGCTCAATAATAAAATTGTCAGCAACAGAGAACAATAATGAGCCCATAGTCTAGCAGTATTTCTTGAAGATACTTACTGGCCAAGTTGGCTATCTGAGACTCTCTCATCCAGGAAGGGCCAGTAGTTAATCCTCACAGGGACAGATAATTATTCCAGGCATGAGTTTGCCTTTCCTGCTTGTAGAGCTCCAGCCAGCACCACAATCTATGAATTTACGGAATTCCAATCTATACGCCTGCTATCCCACACAACATAGCATCTGATCAGACTAACCTCTCACACAAAGAGTAGGCCAATGACCACTGGTCCACTGATCATATGACATACCACACCATGCAGAAGCAGTTGGTCTGAAAGAACACTGGAACAGCCTTCTAAAGGAACAACTGAAGTATTAGCTAAGAAAAAACACTCTGAAGATAGAGGGAAAACCTTGAAGATAGAGTATATTTATTAAATCACAAACCCCTTATATGGAGTTCTACCCTATATCAAGGATGTTGAATTTGGGAACCTAGGGATGGAAGCAAGAAGGGACCCAATTACTTTTACTCCCAATGGCGCTTGGAGAGACTTATGCTTTCTGTCCCCTCAACTCTGGGCTCTGCAAGGCTGGAGGGTCTGTTTCCCAAAGCAGTACACGCTTTCCCTTTCCAGGGCACACAGCAAAGTTCCCAATGAATTATAAGCCAGAGCTGATTCTACAGCATTTTGGACTCCTTGTGATCAGGGACCAGAAGGTGAGAGGAGGAGTCACTGTCCTGGCAAGGGTCATGGATCTCAGTGCTCTGGATGAGGCAGGGGGGGCTTTTCCACAATGGCGGCCAGGAAGAATTCTGTGTGTATCCCAATTGATACATGTGAGTATCTCCTATTACTCCCTTGACTCACTGTAACTGTGACTAATGGCAAGTCTCATACCACTCAATCCTGAAGGTTTGGGTTCTACCACCAAATAAGAATCAAGATATGCTGAGAAGACAGCTAAAGGGCTGGTGAATTTACAACAGGGAGTGCATGAGGAAGAGGGTGAGTGGCAGTTGTGTCAAGACCAACTACAATGACTGGGGTTGTTGTCCATCCTACTAACTACCTTCTTCTGAGCTCTCCTTCAGAAAGAAATGTCCATGGGAACTATGTAAGAGCTTCTCCAAAAAACTTTGTGGAAATTAGATCTGTATAGCCCAAGGGTTGGATGGTGGCGGCCATAAGAATGCACTCACAGACCTCCTACATCAGGGATCATAATTAACCAAGGGCCTCAGCTGCTGCACTCAGAGATCCATCCTTGTGTTTGTGCCAAGTGTGTCCCCCATCATCTTCTCCCAGTATTTGAATACTAAGGAAGTTATGAAGGCAGTCCTACTCCAAGAAGATATGGGACTCCTATTGTAGCAGACTTTGGTTCAAAGAGTGTCCCATGACTTTGTCAAAACTTCTGTAGAAAGCACTGAAGTCTAAGTCACTTTCACTCAACCTTCTTTCCATCCACCCTTCAGTTGAGGTCATATCTGGCATGGAGATTTGACTGCCTCCTCAGCCTCCCCAATGCCACCATATTTACATTCACAGAGGCATTTCTCCTAATAAAACTTTCATACATATCACCCCTATTGGCATCAGCTTCTTTGAGGATTCAAACTATACTAAGGGTAACTAAAAAGAAATGTACATTATGAACTCGGAAGAGGATGGCTCAAATGGAATGGGGTCATTGCAGTTTAGGAGGTGAAGAAATGAAATACTAGGTGTTGGTGTGGGTCATTCAAGTTTGATATTAACAAAATCCCATTAGTGACAGAATTAGAGTTGGTTGTAAAGTAAGTAAAGTAACTAAAGATAGTTGTAAAGTGTTCAATGAATATATAAATGCCGTCCAGGAGAATATCTGTACCTAACTAAATCAGAGGCTAAAGGGTATTATAGCAAAAAGAATGACGCTCCATGAATATGTTTTACACAGGGATGACTGGGTGGCTCAGTTGGTTAAGCGTCAGCCTATGGCTCAGGTCATGATCCCAGAGTCCTGGGATTGAGTCCTGAATCTGGCTCCTCATTTGGCAGGAAGCCAGCTTCTCCCTCTGCCTACTGCTTCCTCTGCTTGTGCACTTTCTCTCTTTTTCTGACAAATAAATAAATAAATAAATAAAATCTTAAAAAAAATGTTTTACACAAAGAATATTTCTATTTTATAAAGACCGTAAATATAAATATGACTAAATAGATGTATTCTATACATTCTATGCAGAATATAGAATACATAGAATATATGTATAGAATACACTAAAAATATATAGATACATAAATATATAGATATAGAATATAAGTATATTTTCTATCTATAAATAGAATATATCTAGGGGCACCTGACTAGATCAGTTGGTAGAGCATGGACTCTTGATCTCAGGGTCGCAAATTAAAGCCCCATGTTGGGTGGAGAGATTATTTAAGAAGAAAATCTTTAAAAAAAAGAACATATAAAAAAAACATATCTATATATCTATACATCTCTAATTCTATATCTATGTAACTATACTAGTGTAGTGTAGTATAGTATAAGATAAAAGGTAATTTGCTTATCAGGGTCATACATTCCAGTGATCCAGTTGGAAAAGTAGAGCAAGATAGGGTGAGATTATAGGAAAAGATAGGTGAAAAGAAGGTAGTATAAAAGGGTGATAGAGGTATGATTTATGTAGCTTTATGGTTCCAAAGAAATTATAGCATTTTTCCTGGATAACAGACACTGATATCGTAGGATTGGTACATTTTACTGTTTGCGGCCTAGTTAGACATTCTTGGCCTTTGCTTGGGATTTCAAACTGAACAGAGAAAAAACGGATTTTGCACTATGAAATGTCCATGATATCTTTATTTCCATTAAAATTACTTCAATTCTCTTATTCCTTTGTGTTTCTCACATTCAACATTTTGTATAGCTTCTTCACCTTACTCATGGGACACAAACTCACCACATTTATAATGCCTTACATTTATACAGTGCTTTGCAAAACAGTCACATTCAGAATCTCATTTATGTTCACTAACAAGTAAGAAAGTGAAAGGATTCGTTTTCCCATTTTAATGAAGAGGGAACTAAGAGTTAGTACATACTGAAACTTCCAATTCCAAGTACTGTGGTCAATTTTCACCAATGTGCAATGTATCAGTTCACATTTTTGATCTATTTAAGGTATAAAAGGAAAATTAGAGAATAGAACCTCTGCTCATATTTCACAAGTTACATGATTCTAAATGATATTAGAGAGGATTCTTTGAAAAAAGGATTAATTTATAAATATTTACATGAAATTGTACATTTAAAGCCACTAATTTCCGGTTCTGCCAGAGGATCTTGTATCACACTAGTCATTGCAGAATCAGTCATTGTAAACACTAAGATATTGTTTAAAATATTAGGACCTATTTTTATCTTACACTTTTAGAGGTCAGAAGTCTGAAAGGGATCTCACTGTGCAAAAATCAAGGTGTCAGGAAGGCTGTGTTCCTTTCTGGAGGCTCTAGGGGAGAATGCATCTCCTTGCTTTTTTCAGCTTCCAAAGGTGCCCACATTTCCTGGCTCATGACCTTCTTCCATCTTTAAAGCTACCGATGGTTGGTCAAGGATTTCTATCTCTCTAACTATGACTCCTACATCTTCTTCCACTTATATAAGGACTCTGTGGTTACACTGGGGCCATCAGGATAATCCTACTATCTTAAAGTCTGCTGATTAAAAATTTTAATTCTGTATGTATCCTTAATTCCTCTTTGCCATATTCCAGGTTCCATTGATTAGAACATAGCCATCTTTTGGGGACCATTCTGCCTATAAGGCCCACAGAAGTGGGTAAAAGCATGGGAGAAGGGAAAGAGTTCGACCTCTGAAAGGTGGGCACTCAAGGGAGTAAGATTCACATTTGTATAGCTTTTAGTCTAAAGGCAGCCCCAGCCCATGCTGCAGAGGAAGGCTATGTGTTAAGCAGGAGGCTGCAGTTATATTAGCTTGAGAAGAGAACCCAGGTCGGGGCTGCTAGAGTATCAGTATCTTTACTGAGAAGGAGAAATGGAGAAGGGAAATCACAGGAAGGGAGGGAAAGAGTGGAGAGAGAGCCTCTAAATCTACATATATACTTCACTCAAACCCCACAAATAGCTGGAAGTCTGAAAAAAAGTAACAAAAAAGAAAGTTAATAGAAGCCAATACCAACATGCCTGAGATGACATAGTTAGGATACGAGGACAGTCAATTAATTCAATATGGATATGTCCAAAGCGGTAAAGTACTGCCATAATGAGTGAAGAGAAAGCAAGTATTAATGACAAAATTAAAACTATAAAAGATGAGGAGGAGAGACAGGAAAGAAGCCATCTGAAATCAGAAATTCACTAAATGAGCATACGAGAAAACTTGGCCCAGGAAATCAGAGTCAACTACTTGAAGGCAAATTAGTAGAATATACACAACTTGCAGAATAGAGAAAAAGTCATGATTACAAAGAAATAAACAGCCACAGTGACATGTGAGAAAATGTCAAATCACAAACATATAATTGGAGTTCCAGAAAGAAAGAAAGAAAGGAGAGAGTAAAGGAGAAAAATTGCTTGAATAAATAATAGCTGAAATTTCCCAAATTTGGTAAAAAATATCAACTTACAAACTCAAGAAACTATAAACAAACACTAAGCAGGATTTTTTTGTGTGTGTTTCTTTTTTTTCCTTCAAATTTTTATTTAGATTCTAGTTAGTTAACATATAGTGTAATATTGGTTTTAGGAATAGAATTTAGTAATTCATCACTTACATACAACACCGGAGGTCATCACAAGTGCCCTCCTCAATGCCCATCCCCCATCTAGCCCATCCTCCCACCCATTCCCCTCCAGCAGCCCTCAGTTTCTCCTCCATCTTTAAGAGTCTCTTAAGGTTTGTTTCCCTCACTCTTTTTCCCGCTTCCCATACATTCATCTGCTTTGTTTCTTAAATTCCACATATGAGTGAAATCATACAGTATTTGTCTTTTTGAGCAGGATAAATTTAAATGAGTTAGAAGAGCAAAATAATTAAACTGACATCAAACTTCTCAGAACATAGTAAGCAAGGCAACAATGTAGAAACATTTTGAAAAATAGTGAAAGAAAGTGCAACGAAGGATTTTACGTTCATTCAAGCTGCCCTTTAATTATCAGGGCTTTAGAAAAACAGCTTTACACATGCAAGAACATGAGGATATTCTTTAACCATAAGTCCTTTTGAGAGCAAACACTGTAAAGACGTCAAGAGAAAAGACTGATGATACATAACTAAAACAAAAGTGGGACAGAGGGTAGAAAATGAACTTACAAATCTTTTTTTTTTTAAATACTCTTTTAAGATTTTATTTATTTATTTGCCTGAGAGAGAGAGATTACAAATAGGCAGAGAGGGAGGCAGAGAGAGAAGGGGAAGCAGGCTCCCTGCTGAGCGGAGAGCCCAATGCAGGGCTCCATCCCAGGACCCTGAGATCATGACCTGAGCTGAAGGCAGAGGCTTTAACCCACTGAGCCACCCAGGCGCCCTGAATTTACAAATCTTGTATGCTATGTCAAAGTAGCAATTACAGACTAGTCAGATGCAGGCCCTCCCCCAAAAAGTAAGAGAAAGAATAGATTTTGCAGCCTTCCCAGAGAACCTGAATATCCCCAGTGCTAGTTGTGATCTTGAGGGGAGGATCTATTAGCCCATTGACCACTGGGAAGCAGGACACACCTTCAGGAGTTCATCTTCATCCAGTCCTCTGTCTTTGGTTCACTCTTGGTGTAATGTATTCTTTAGACAACTGTATAATCACATCGATCCATCATTACTGTATCATACAAAATATTTCCACTGCCCTAAAATCCCCTGTGCTCCGTCTGTACATCACTCTTTTCCCCTATACTCCTGGCAACCACTAATCTTCATAATGTCTGCATAGTTTTACCTTTTCCTGGATGTCAGATGGAATCATGCAGTCTGTAGCCTCTTCACGTTGGTACCTCTTACTTATTAATATGCATTTAAGTTTCCCCCATGTCTTTGATGACCTGATAACTCATTTCTATTTAACAACGAATAATATTCCATTGTACAGATTTACCACATTTTATTCACCCATTCACCTATGAAGGGACATCTAGGCTGCTTCCATGTTTTGGCAATCATTAATGAAACTGCTATCAACATCATGTGCAGGATTTTGTGTGTGTGGGGAGGGATAAGTGTTCAACTCATTTGGGTAAATAGCAAGGAGTGAGATTGCTGGATCATATGGCCCATTGTGGTTTTAATCTGCATTTCCCTGATGACAAGGTAATGTGGAGTATCTTTTCATATGCTTATTTCCTCTTTGCATTTCTTCTTTGGTGAGGTGTCTGTTGAGATTCTTCATCACTATTTAACACTGGACTAGAGGTATTAGTCAATGGAACTCAACAAGGGAGGAAAAATCAATCTGAGGTATAATAACTGGTAAATAAGTGAAGCTGTCTCTATTCTCAGATGCTATGATAGCACATCTGAAAATCTCTAAAGTGTCAATGATAAAATTAATTGAAACAATAAAAACATTCAGTTAGATATAGCAGTATATAAAATTAATGTACAGAAATTATTAGCTCTTATATAGAAAAACAGTTGTGAGTTAGGAGAAATAATGGGACAGAAAATACCATTTACAACTGCACCAGACACTATTTTCCTAGGAATAGAATGAACATGAGAAGTGGAAAATTTATATGAAGAAAATGTTAAAACACTCGAAACACATCCAAGCAGACCTGGATACATTGAAAGCTATGCTCTGGTCTTCTATAGGAGGAATCAACATCATAAAGATGTTCATTATCTCTGTTAACTTGGAAATTTAATGTGAGTCTAATAAGAATACTTATTCACATTTAAGTGGAGCTAAGTACATTGATAATAAAGGCAAATTGATAATAAAATTTATTTTTTATTTTTTAAAGATTTTATTTATTTATTAGACAGAGAGAGACACAGCAAGAGAGGGAACACAAGCATGGGGAATGGGAAGGGAGAAGCAGGCTTCCCACAGAGCCGGACGAGGGGCTCAATCCTAGGACTCTGGGATCATGACTGGAGCCGAAGGAAGACGCCTAATGACTGAGCCACTCAGGTGCCCCAATAATAAAATCTATATAGAAAAAAATAATGCAAGTAGAACAAGGATAATGCGAAAAAGGAAAAACTACAGGGGGGACACTAGCCCTTTCAGACATTAAAACATACTGTAAAGTCCCATTAACTAAAACAGAATAGTTTTATGACACATGAATAAAATGAACAGTGTGAGAAAATAGAAATGCCAAAAAATGATATTTACTACATAAGGAAATTCAGTCTATGATTAACGAGGCATCTCAAAACACTGGGGGAAAGGTGGACTTCTTTGAAAATGGTGCTGTGGGGCGCCTGGGTGGCTCAGTCAGTTAGGCTCAGGTCATGATCCTGGGGTCCTGGGATGCAGTCTGACATCAGGCTCCCTGCTCAGCAGAGAATCTGCTTCTGTCTCTCCCTCTCCGTGGCTTGTGTTTTCTCTCTTGCTCTCACTCTCTCTCAAATAAATAAATAAAATCTTAAAAAAAATGGTGTAGTCAAAATTGGTTGAGGATTTGGGAAAAGATGTAATAAACTACTTCACACCAAAATCAAGAACGATCTCCAAATAGATTAGGACTCTAAATGTAAAAACTGAATGACACCAACACTAGAAGAAAACATGGGTGAATTTCTGTCTATCCTATGAAAATAGCTAAGTTCTCTAGCAATGGCTCAAAATCCAGAGGAAACAAGAAAAAATATTGATAACATTGATGCTATGTAAACATTAAAAAACTGTTACATTGCAATCAATAAACAACCTACCATAAATAAATCAAAAGGGAGCTGACAGTCTGGGAACAAATGCTTGCAATATATGTCATATACAAAGAGTCAATGTTCCTAATATATGTGAATATCTCAAAATCAAGGGGGGGAAAACTCTCAAACTCTTGACTGAATAAATGAAGAAAAGATAGGAGCAAAAAATTCACAAAAGCAGATAAAAAATGGCCCTGAAAAGGTGAGAGGATGTCCATTCTCACTCCTATTTGGGGGTGAGCAAATTAAAACCATGCCAAGAAGCAATATGCCTATCAGACTGACAAAAATTTATTAAAATGACAATATATGATGCTAGTGATGGTGCAGTAAAATGGAGGTCTTCGAACACTGCTGGTTAACACACGAGATGATAACATTCCATGGGAGGAAAATTCAGTAATATCCAACAAAAGTACAGATGTACTGACTATTTGACATAGTAATTCTACTTTGGGGAACTTACCTAGAAGATGTATGTCCAAGAATAATAAAATATGCACATGGATATACACGTCAGCATTATGTGTAATTATAATATATAGAAAATGATCTGAATTCCCAAGCAGAGAAGAGTGATTGGATAAATTATGGTAATCCATATATTGCAATATGATAGAGCCGTAAAAGGACAAGAATGGCTTCTGTAAAGAGATAAGAAATGATTTCCAAAATATACTGTACATAAAAATTAAGTACAGAAGATTATCTATAATAAGCTATATTTTAAGAAAGGTAAAGAAGAAAATTACACACACACACAGATACACTCATTTGACAAAAAGAAAGGCAAGGAGAATAAACCAAAACTAATGGGTCAAAACATATGGACAATAGAATGGGGAAGACAGAATGGGAAGAGAACTTTCTCTAAGTATAATTTTTTACATAATGTTGACCTTTAGATATTCATTAATATTTCTTAGAATCTACAACAATAACATTAACTAAAAAAAACCCAAAACTACAAGGATGAGAACTGAGACCCAAGGGGCGCCTGGGTGGCTCAGTGGGTTAAAGCTTCTGCCTTCGGCTCAGGTCATGATCTCAGGGTCCTGGGATCTAGCTCCGCATCAGCTCTCTCCTCAGCGGGGTGCCTGCTTCCCCCTCTCTCCCTGCCTGTCTCTCTGCCTACTTGTGATCTCTCCCTCTCTGTCAAATAAATAAGTAAGATCTTAAAAAAAAAAAAAAAAAAGAATTGAGACCCAAAATAGAATACAAACAGAATCAAATAAACATAGCTGTCTTATATGACACTCACATAACCATAATGAAGAGCTTTTCTAACTTTGGGAAAAAATACTATGACTATATTTCTAGGGGCAAAGACAAAAATGACCTTACAGAAACAATGTAGTGTAGTTAATAGGTTATTTTTTGTTCTTTGTTATGATTTTACTTTTAAGTAGTCTTTACACTGAATCTGGGACTCGAACTCCCAATGCCAAGATCAAGAGTCACATGTTCCACTGACTGCGCTAGCCACTGCTCCAAGTTTGTTTTTCACAGAAGTATATGTTATCAATTTTCAAATTTCTTCAAATGTATTTTAGAATTGAGAGAATAAGTATATAGTATACAAAGAGTGATCTATTTCTCACTGTCAAAGAAAAGAACTCTAAATAAAGAAGGGATGAACCTGTGATATTTGAGTAGAGTTGGTAACTTCAGTATGACCCCGTGGTCTTTAATAAATTTACACAGAAATAGAGAAATTGATAGACAGATGTGTACATAAATACATGCATATCTTATCTCTGGCCATCGAGGCAGCCTAGTAACAATGATACCCTGCTATCAGTGAACACAACTAGTATCCAGGTCTTGAGTTTGAATTACCAAGAACCAGCAAAAGGAATGAGGGATTCATGGAGAAGTGGTTGATTCCAGGGTGAGGGCAGTAAAGTAAAACTTCAGCCTGCAACATCTTATAGTATCAAATAAGGACGTGCATACGAAGTGACAAGGACACAAATGCCAACTTGAAGGGGCTCTCAGTGGTCTGATCAGGGACAATCCAAGCAATAAAGTAAATAGTAATGTTAGTTAATTTGTTTTGTTTTTGTAGATTCCACATGTAAGTGAAACTATATAGTATTTGTCATTCAGACTTATTTCATTTAGATACCTCTAGGCCCATAGTTATTGTCAGAGGAGATGGGGTGAGGGGATGGGTGAAATAGGTGAAAGAGACTAAGAGGAACAAACTTTCATTTAAGAAATAAATAAGTCACAAGGAAGAAAAATATAGTATAGGGAATATCGTCAATAACATTGTTATAATGTTGTATGGTGAAAGATGGTAATTAAAATTACTATGGTGAGCATCACATAATGTACAGAATCACCAATTCACTGTGCTGTACACCTGAAAATAATATAATATTTATGTCAACTAAAAAAAAAGAAAATTGTACTCTGTAAAGAAACAAACAATAACAACAAATTTCGTTAAGTTCCTGCTGTGATAAATAATAATTTAATAAATAAATGGGGGAGTAGGGAACTTTCTTCCTCACAATATAACTCTTAAGTAATAAAAAAAGAAGGAATGATGAAATAGAAAAATACTCATTTGCAGGGCGCCTGGATAGCACAGTTGGTTGAGCGTCTGATTATTTTCAGCTCAAGTCATGATCTCAGGGTCATGAGATTAACCCCATGGAAGGCTCCATGCTGAATGCTGGGTCTGCTTAAGTTTCTCTCTCCCTCTTCATCTCACACCCTAAAACCCCACTCCTCTCTCTCTGACTCTGTCTCCCAAATAAATAAATATTTAATCTTTAAAAAAAAAAAAAAAAGTACACCATTTGCGAGCACAACAGTACTAATCATTTCAGGCAAGAATCATCAAAGGATGCTAAAGTTAGGATGAAATATATGATGAAAAACAGGATGATTACAGAGGCTTATGGTATCTGCCTCAAGAGGCCCAATATAATAAGTTAAAAATAGTAACTTTATGTTGGAGAAACCTAGTGGACACTGCCTTAACCAAATGACCAAAGTTAACATTCCAACCAAGGAGATGAATCAACACCATGTCTTCTTCCTCAGATGATGCAAGGAGAAGGATATAACATCATTTATGTGGTACTCCTGTCAAGAATTCATAAGATGAACATAATTGAAAAGAAACTTCATACAAACCCAAAATGTGGGACCTTCCACAAAATAGCTGGGTAGTAGTCTTCAAATACACTGAAGACATTAAACAAAATAAAGGGGCGCCTGGGTGGCTCCGTCGGTTAAGCATCTGCATTCAGCTCAGGTCATGAACTCGGGGTCCTGGGATTGAGCCCCACGTTGGGCTCCCTGCTCAACGGGGAGACTATTTCTCTCTCTCCCTCTGCCCCTCCTCCTGCTCATGCTCTCTCTCAAATAAATAAATAAAATCTTAAAAAAACACACACACACACAAACATATAAGGACCTAGGACTGAAATAAGAATAGAGAAACTAAGGAGCCATGAAAACTAAATACAATGTCTGATCCTGGGTTGGATCCTAGATGAGAAAAAATGACTAGTAGGATAATTGGTGACCTTTGAATAATGGTCCGACTTTTCTATACATTTTATTACAGCACTGCAACAATGCTACTATACTGATTTTGACAATTGTACCATGATATTGTAAGATGTTAGCACTTGGGAATCTGAGTGATGTATACATACTTAAACTTTGGACTATAATTATAACATTTTTGTATGTCTGAGAGATTAAGTTTATATACTTAATTAACCCAACAAAAAGCAGGACAGGAAAACAGGAACAAAAACTATGTGATATATAGAAAACAATCAGCAAAGTGGTACACAAAAGTATAATCATATTCATATATATTAAACATATATATACACACACACACTCATACACACACACAATGGAATATTACTCAGCCGTAAAAAGAATGAAATGTTACCATTTGCAATAATGTGCATGGAACCAGAGGGTATCATGCTAAGTGAAGTAAGTCACAGAGAGACAAATACCATGTGATTTCACTCATATGTGGAATTTAAGAAACGAAACAGATGAACATTGAAGGACAAAAAAAAGACACAAACTAGAAAATATCTTAACTCCAGAGAACAAACTGATGGTTTCTGGAGGGGGGGGCATGAGGTAAATGGGTGATGGGGATTACGGAGAGCACTTCTTGGGATGAGCACTGGGTGTTGTATATAAGTGATGAATCACTAAATTCTACACCTGAAAATAATATTATACTATATAACCAATTGGAATTTAAGTAAAAACTTGAAAAAACAAAACCTATGGAAAAATACAATCTAAACTGATTAAAAAAGATGTAGGAGGCACAAAGTAAGAAGAAAGCTGGAGTGATAATATTCATATAAGACAAAGCAGACTTTCAGACAAACAACAGCAGAATGAGCACGGTTCAAGTGTGCGTAAAATATTGACCAAGAGAGACCATATTATTTCAAAGGATTCCAATGATATAGAGAATATGTCCTCTACCACAAAAGAATAGAGTTAAAAAATCAATAATAATACCTCAGAAATCCTCAGGTAACTGTACATTTAAAAAAAATATGCTTCTAAATCACTCTTCAGTCAAAGAAGAAATCAAAAGGGATATTACAAAGTATGTTTAACTGAAAAAAAGAGAAAAGACATCATTAAAATGTATGGGTTTCTAACAAAAGCAATGTCTAGAGAGAAATTAATTTGAGTGCTTATATTAGAAACAAAACAAAATCTAGCTTTTCATCATGGCAATCTAGATAAGGTAGATCACATAAATCCAAAGTAGAAGGAAGACTATAATGAACTAAAAAGAAGGAAAAAGGAAAAAAAGAAACAAAGCCAAAATTTGTTTCCTTGAGAGATCAATAAAATTGATTGCTCACTAGCAGACTGGCTGCAGAAAAAAGGAGAAAAAACAGAAATTTCCAGTGTCCAGAGTGAATGATGGGATATCACTATATATCCCACATGTATTAAAAGTACGATAAAGAAATATAAAGAACTTTATGCCAATTGTTTTAACAACTTAGATGAAATGAAAACATTTCTTGAAACACACAAATTATCAAAAATGTTAAAAATGACACAGAGACTCTAAATGCCTCCATAGCTTTTAAATAAATAGAATAACTTGTTTACAACCTTCTCAAAAAGAACACTACTGGCCCAGAGGGTTTCACTATTGGATTTTAACATATAACAGAGAAATAGTTCCAATCTTAGACAAACACATTCAGAAAACAGAGGAGGAGAAAATACTTGGCAACTCATTTTATAAGGCCAGCATAACCCTCATACCAAAATCGAAGAAAAAATTACAGTGAAGGGGCGCCTAGGTGGCTCAGACCTTAAGTGTCTACCTTCGGCTCAAGTCATGATCCCAGGGTGCTGTGATTGAGCCCCGCATTGGGCTCCCTGCTCAGCAGGAAGCCTGCTTCTCCCGCTACCATTCCCTCTGCTTGTGTTCCCTCTCTCGCTGTGTTTCTCTCTGTCAAATAAGTAAAATCTTAAAAAAAAAAAAATTACAGTGAAACAAATGACCAAACAATATCATCTGAATACAGATGGGGAAAAAAAACACACAAGCAAATCAAATTTGGAAATACATAGTATTTTAAGAACAAGTACAGTTCATCCCGAGGAATGCACAAATGATTTCCTATTAGAAAATCAATTAATGTGATTATATTAGAAGAATAAAGGAGAAAGTCATTTGATCATTTACATACATGTAAAAAAGCAGGATTTAACAAAATTCAGTTCTGTTCACGACAAAAACTTCCAGGAAACTAGGAATAGAAGGGAGTTAATTCCGATCGATAAAAAGCATCTACCAAAGACAAACAAAAAACCTACAGTTGTACTCATGCTTAACGATGAAAGGCCATACACAATTCCCTTGTATTAAAAACAAAGATGACACTGGAATCTCTACTGCCGATTGCAGAAATAATGTGGTTTTAAGTTTGCTGATTTTGATACCGGTACTGTTGTCTATGTAAGAGATTGTCATTGTTCTTAGGAAATATACCTTGCTATATTAGGGCAAATGGGCACAATATCTATAGCTAATATCAAATGATTCGCTGAAAGTGTAAAGAGCCAGAGAAGGAGACAGAGAGGAGAAGATAATGCACCTGGGGCAAAAATGTGAAGAACTGGTAAATCTTGGTAAAGCGTAGAAGAGAAAGCAAGAAGAGTCTTTGTAAAACTATTGTGACTTATCTTTGTGATTTACAATATATTAAAATAAAAAGTTAATGAATTCAGTTCTTAGTAGAGTGTCTGGTCTAGTGAGGCCAGTTAGAAGTGATGGGCATCGTTATGAATAATGAATAAGTGAATTAATTTGAACTGCAGTAGAAACAAGAAAGGGTAAAACTAGCTGATTTGCCAAAATAGTAACTCGAAGCAAATATATAAAACGTAATGAATTTTTCCAAAATGTTTACACAGTTATCACATTAATAATCAATTTAGTAAATTTTATTCAGATATTGAAATCTCTAAAATCTTAGAATTAGTAATTTTTCATGCTAATATTTTTAATACAAACAAAGACCTGGTGCTATAAACAATTAAAAAAGAATTCACTAACAAAAAAATCAAGCAGTTTCTTGACATATCCTACATAAATGTGCAATAAGAATGCTACTGACTATTTTTACATGATTTCCGTCAGATCACAAATTATGTTATTTCTCTGGGAGAACAGCACTTGAGCACTTGATGATTTTAATTTTTGCTAAGTCTTTGCTCAATAATGCATTCTTCCTGGATATTCACTAATATTTGGTGATAACAGCTATTGCAAAACAATAAAATGTTCATGCCAACTTTTTATCAGAAAAGAGCAGTCTGAGAAGAGGTTAAGTCTTACATTGAATTTCTATGTTGGGATTAACGATGATTTGAGGTAGGAGCATTGCCCATGAAGAATTCAGTATTTACACTCAACTGCTTCCTATCTTTGCCTAGAACTTCCCCAGCATCCAGTTATCCCCTTGTTTATAATTAAGGATGGGCAGAGAATCACTATGTTGGGCCCTTTGTAATATACCAGGCACCGTACAAAGTCACTTTAAGTAAAAAAGAGCCTTTTCTCATTAAATGCTCCCAATAGCCCTATAAAGTATTATTGTTATGGGGTTTTTTTTTTAAGGATTTTATTTATTTATTTGACAGGGCAAGAGCAGGAGCAGGAGGTTAGGGGGTAGGGGCAGAGGGAGAGGGAGAAGCAGGCTCCAATGAGGGACTGCATTCCAGGACCCTGGGACCATGACCTAAGCTGAAGGCAAATGCTTAACTGAGCCACTCAGGGGCCCCATCAATAAAGTATTATTATCTCTACGTAACCTCAGGGATCTGAGATCAGGGAAGTTCAATGACTTGTTTCAAATCAAGCAGCAAGCATGTCCATATTGTTTCAAACACAGCACGGTGCCTTGGTGTTGCCACTTTTATTACTTGAATTTGTTTTCCTACACAACAAGGGAAATCAATTTTGCATATCATCAAACTGTATAGATTATGAAATGATGATGCAGTGCTTTTTTTTTTAAGATTTTATTTATTTATTTGACAGAGAGAGAGAGAGAGATCACAAGTAGGCAGAGAGGCAGGCAGAGAGAGAGGGGGAAGCAGGCTCCTTGCTGAGCAGAGAGCCCTATGCATGGCTCGATCCCAGGACCCCGAGATCATGACCTGAGCTGAAGGCAGAGGCTTTAACCGACTGAGCCACCCGGGCGCCCCAGATGATGCAATGCTTTAATGTGAATCCTGATTCCATCCAGAATCTTGGTGATTTAATCTTCTGCCTCCTATCTTTGGTTGATCTGAGTGAATATGGTGAATACACATATTTCTTTTTCCCAATATTTCAAACTATTTCAAATATTTCCAATATTCCAAAACATGGTGTTTTCAAAATATTTCCTCTTATTACTACATGAACTTTAACAAAATCTATAATTGGCTAACAACTGTAGTTTTTCTCTCGGGCAAAATGAAAGTTGAAATGTTCCTTTATGAAAACATGGCTCTGTACAACTTATCAATCTCAGTTTTTCTTTGAAGAAATGGAATATTAAGTGCCTACTCCATAAAACACCAATATGTACCCCATTATGGGAACAATCCACACTGTAAAATCAAATAAATATTTCAACTCAAATTGGAAAATGAATGAAGTCCATAATCTACTTGACAAGAGAAATTAAGGTTGGCATAGTAGCAAATGAAGTTTAAAATGTTTGTCTGGAAATCAATAGCGCTGCTCTACAGATAAGTATGCATTTAATACTATATGGAAAGAAACGGAAATACTGCATTTAAGTGAGGAAATGTAGTGCAAGTATGTGGGATCTCAAGGAATATTCTGCCCATCTTTCTTCCATTGTTAGGCTGTGGTAATCCAGGGGGAAATATGAAGTTTATGTATGGTAGAGAGTTATTTTCCCCTTTCATTCCATTGTCTACCCTTTGCACTCCTCCCACTACAAAGTGATACCAGCTAGACTATATTCTTTAAAAAAAAGAAAACAAAACAACTCAACCTTGCATACATAACAAAAAGTACAAAAATCACAACTGTACACATTGATAAAATTGTACAAACTGACCACACCTATGCTACTCCTTTTGTGCCCTCTTTCAGTAACTACCCACTCCTGTCCCTACTCAAGGCAAAATAATATCTTGACTTCTAACAACATTAAGTTTGCTTTGTATGTCTTTGGTAAATGGAAGAAAAGAGTACATGCTACCATGTCTGGCTACTCTTGCTCAACGTGCTTGTGAAATTCATCCAAATTATTATAGGTAATTCTAAGTTGTGTATTCTATTGTTGCTGTGTAACATTCCATTGTGTGATAATGTCACAATATATTTTTTAACTATCTTTTTTTAAAAAGATTTTATTTATTTATTTGACAGAGAGAGAGATCACAAGTAGGCAGACAGGCAAGCATAGAGAAAGGGGGAAGCAGGTTGCTTGTTGAGCAGAGAGCCCAATGTGGGGCTTGATCCCAGGACCCTGAGATCATGACCTGACCCAAGGGAAAAGGCTTTAACCCATTGAACCACCCAGATGCCCCTGTCACAATATATTTTTTTCTACTCTTGATTTCATGGGAGGTATCACAAGGGGTGCTGCTAATGGACATTCTTTTATATGCTTTTTAGAGATGATCAGCACTTATTTCATTTTTGACAAGTCCCCAGAGTTATAGTGTGTACAATTGTTTGGCTTTTTTTTTAAGTGTTCACTTTTATGAGATTCTCCCAAACACTGTTTTCCAAAGTATCTGTATCAATTTATACCCCAATCAACTATGTCTGAGAATTCTGGATGCTCCACGTTCTCATCAACAGTTGGTATTGTCTATCCTTTTTCTTTCTTCTTCTTCTTTTTTTTTTTTTTGGTTGTTAAGATTTAATTTGTTTATTTAACAGAGAGAGAGATTGCATAAGCAAGGAAAGCAGCAGGCAGAGGGAGAGGGAGAAGCAGGCTTCCCACTAAGCTGCAAGCCCAGTGCAGGGCTTGATCCCAGGAACCTGGGATCCTGAGCTGAGCCAAAGGCAGAGGCTCAACCAACTGAGCCACCCAGGCATCTCTATATATTATATATATAATACCATATATTATACCTTATAATTTTTGTTTGTATTAACCCTTCCAATGCTCCTTTGGGGGGGGTTTCTTAAAATATAGCCCTAAATGAGGACAGTGCTTTCTACCAAAAAATGTCCACTGTGATCTTATTTACAATAAGAAAAAAAATGGAAGCAGTATAAATATCTAACAGTGCCAAATGGTTATACAGTACTGGTATTAGTAATGATAATATAAATTCACCATACCTTAATGGTTTCCTCATATTTTACTCAATATTAAGCATAGTATACATATATATATAAATATATATGTGTATATATATATATACCTATAAAAAGGCTTAGAATTACTTATTTTTTAAAAAAAGATTTTATCTTTAAGTAATCTCTACATCTAATGTGAGGATAAAACTCACAACCCGGGGCTCAAACGTCACAGGCTCTACTGACTGAGCCAGCCAGGCCACCCTGGAAATACTTCTTTTTTTAAAGATTTTATTTATTTGACAGAGAGAAACACAGCGAGACAGGGAACACACGCAGAGGGAATGGTAGCGGGAGAAGCAGGCTTCCGGCCGAGCAGGGAGCCTGATGCGGGGCTCGATCCCAGGACCCTGGGATCATGACCTGAGCTGAAGGCAGAGGCTTAACCCACTGAGCCATTCAGGCACCCCTGGAAATACTTCTTTATAGCAGCTTTACTCATAGTAGGCAAAACTGGAAGCAATTCAAAGGTCCATTAACAAATGAAGATGTAAACAAATTTGAGTGTATCTATATAGTTGAGCACTACTCCCAAAGACAAAGGAAAAAACTATCGGTATCACAACTTCATAGATAAATCCCCAAAACATGCTGAAAGTAGCCCGATACGAAAGAGCATATACTATTCACTTGCATTTATATGAAATTTTAGAAGAGACAAAACCAACCTATCGTACCACAGAGTAGATTGGCGGTTGTCTAAGGCTGGAGGTGAGGTAGATTGAATTCAATGGGGCATGAGGGAACGTTCTGGGGTGACGGAAATTTTCTATACTTTGGTAATGATGTGATTTCACAGATGTATACAGTTGACAAGACACTGGAAAATACAGTTGAAGTGGGCTCATTGTATTGTGAGTAAATTATATCACAAAAATTAAGGGTGACACCTAAGAGACATAAAAACCAATCTTTTCACCTCACTTTTCTCATGTCACCTGAAAGAAATGTATAGCTTCTGAAGGGAAACGGTTCCTCCTCTCCTCACCTATCTTTTCTAACAGCTGGTTCATTTTTTAAAAAATCTTGGAACAGCCGTGCCCTGAGAAAATATTTTGTTATGTGTGGATGCTCTGTTATAATATCAAATTAGATTGTCTTGAAAAATAAAGCACCGTAGTCATGCGAAACTCAAAGGCTATTTCCTAACACCAAAGGCTATTCCCTGACACCACAGGCAGTTTTCAGTGGTCTACATGGTGAATTAGCTTCGTAGCCTCTATTCATATTAGGAGTTTTACTTCTGCTCTACAGCTGATGAAGCAGAGCATGCACCTTAGCTTCGGGGGTTTGGGTTCTCATTTGGACTTCATAGGAGAAAGCTTATGTCACCATTTTTAAATTAAAAGTCAATAAAAAAAAAAAAGAGAACTCTTGCTTAACAAAATGCCTAGAATGTGTCCCTTTTGTTTGAAACAAAACTGTCTGAACAGACTCTATTGATTATTTAAAGGACATATGCTTGGAGAGACTCCTGGAAATCCTTCGGTAAGAGATGTGTAATACTTACAGAGAGTGGGTATTAGCTGCAAGGATAGGGCCACTCTTCCTTCTCTCTTCAGACTCACTAGTAATCCTTTTCTCTTACTGGATAGAAATATTCCAGCAAGCAAACAACCATGAGCATCTGTGCTTATGATACCAGGATTCTAGCTAAAAAGTTATTTTCATTCTATCTAGTTTTTATTTCTCTCGATGTTGGAGGAATGATAGTGAATGTCAATCAACTTCATTCATTGCTTTCTACATATGTCCTCCTGGTTCAGATATTCAGAAATCTTACTGAGGGAAAGAAAATAGGTATTGCATTCTGAGTAGCTATGCCAGAAAAAAAATGAAAAATGATGAGGTCTCTAGTGAATAGCTTTCACACGATAACCCTATGTAGTTGGTACCTTTTGCATTTTTTAAAAAGATTATTTTTAAGTAATCTCCACACCTGACGTGGGGCTCAAACCCACAACTCTGAGATCAAAGATTGCATGCTCTACCAACTGAGTGAGCCAGGTGCCCCTGGCACCTTTTGCATTTTGAAGCCTTATATTTTCCTAACAGACTACCAGAAATCCGTTATCATAAGGCAGGGATATACTCAATAGGATATAGTACTCCTTCTACTTTATATATATAAGGTCTTTCACATATTGATATAATCTGCCCTACAATTGAGCCCCCATGTACTTGTACCTATGTGTATTGGAGAAATAATATTCCATCTTTGTTTATTTTTCCATTTAGAAGTCTTATTACTGAGTGCACTTTGGGTTACTGTACTTAGAGACTGTTGGACATAAGGCATTTTCAGCAATTTTTGTTGAAGTAATGCAGTTGGGTAGAACCAACACATCTTTGATCTGCTTCTGTTACCCCCAAAATAGGAAATATGCTCTTCAAACAGTAAACATAATGCTATGCATAGTGCAGGCCGTGTACAAATCTAATAGCCATTTACTGGGCATCTGTTAATGTCAAGCAAAGAGAAATATGACATGATAGCTGCTTTCCGAGGGCTAATGGATAAGAGATTTGTTGGGGAGTATAAAGAATTCATGGTTTCCTGAAAAAATATATAATAATGATACTAACAGATCTGTATTATGTTAGATTAAGTAGGAGTCTTGGACAACATGCAGGGTACCCTTCTGCAACAGCCCCAAGGAGTGTTCACACAGGCGCTTTCCAAACACATGTAGCTACTAAGAATTTGCTAACTCTTAAAATAGCTCATTCCATCACTGGCCAGCTGTCTGTTAGAGAAGATTTTTCTTATATCAACTCAAAATCCATTGCTCTGTGACTTTTACACACAAGTCCTAGTTATTCCCTCAGGGGCAATAGGAATATAAACCTAAGTATATTTTTTCTTTGAAAATATTATTCACTTTAAGCTTTCACTGTATGGAAATGATAAGAGGCTAAAACAACCTTTATTCATATAGTCACTATCACTGAGAGAAATCTTTATTTTTATGCTCACAAAAGTATATGCCATTTGCTTTCCAGAGACTATGAAAGAGCCCATGTTTTGAACATTTAAAATGTCAAATACTAAGGAGACCCAGTACTTAAGGTATATGGATTTGATTTTTATAAAGGGAAGAAAACGAAATTAAGGAAAATAGCGTTTATTCACTATCAGCTACTGGGAACTATGCTAACTACTTACACATCTATTATTTAGTGATGGCAGTGTTGTGAGGGGCTATTTTATTTCCATTTTTCAGACGAGCATAGTAAATCTAAAATAACTGATAGTACTTTTCAGCATGAATTTCTCTTCAGGACTCTCCGGGAGATTTGCTTAGTGCTATGCTCACCTCCATTGTCTGCTTGTCTTCCTTGGTCACAGAGCCTGGCCTGAATGTTGATTTAGCTCTACTGGTGAACAAATGTCCTTCCTGCCCTTTTTCAGGGTCACTGGCTGGCTGGATTCCAACAGCAAGGAGTGTCTGAAATTGCTGGTGCTTTCATGTGACAAGGTCAATGTTATGTTCACACATATTCTCACCAAGCTATAGCTTTCTCTGTGATCTTCAGTGTGTTGGACTAGTTTGAAAAGGTGGGCTCCTATGCCGAGTCCTATTTGGAAGGTTGGAATATTCTGCTGGAGCCCTGACTGGCTCTTGTCAAACTCTTTTCCCTGGACAGCAGGCCTAATCCCTGATATCACTATTGCTTTCTGGGGAATCTTTCCCCAAATACGTTGATCACCCATAATCACAAAGCTGCTAACCATGTGACTATATCCATTTAAGCAGTAATTAAATAAACAAGTAACCGAGTATCTACTATGCGAGGACTGGGGATGGAGACATATTTAGGAGCTCTCAGTCTATTGAAGTGAGGGCAGTAGCATTCCTATCAATGGTCTGTTCCAGAATTAGGGAGAGAAGGCAACTGAGTAGGTAGCAGGAAGAGGGGTCAAGGACGCTCTCCTAGAGGAGATGATACTTGTAAAGGAGTCTAAAGATTAAATACAGCTCATTTAGATAGAGAGGGGTTGAAAGATATTTGAGGAGAGAGAAACTGCACCTACATGTCCCCTACCCCACACCCCTACCCAGACCCAGGCAGGAAACTTGGGTAATGCATGCAACATACAGTGGTAGGGAGGAAATGTGAGGGATGATGGAGAAGTAGGCAGGTGCCAAATGACACAGGACCTTATTCCCATGCTCAGGAGTTTGGACTTGGCATGGAAACACCTCCTTTCCCATCTTATCATTGGCCTAGGCACCCTTGGACTTCAGATCTAGAACCATAAGTCTACAGCCAGGGTACGCGTTCTAGCCACACTCCTCACAGCTATCTCCGCCCCACGATAGTTTGGAGACCCAGCTCTCTACTTGTCTCCAGCCATCACTGGAGGTGAGCTACGGACACACCATTCAGCAGCTCGGGGCTGCCTGACTCAGGAAAGAACTTGGAAAGTCTGCCCGTTTATAATAGTTAAGTGTACTCTGCGATGTGCATAGAAGGGATGAAAAAGTTTAATTTTTCAGAGACTCGTATGTGCCAAAAGATAATTTTTACAAATAACTTGACATACAGATTTTACACATTTGCATTTTGAAGAAAAAATTCCTTTAGCTCAGAGCTACTGCACAGGCAAACAAGTCCACTGTGTGTGTGTGTGTGTGTGTGTGTGTGTGTGTGCTTGCACACATGAGCATGCATGTATTTTAATTTTTCTGGACAGGAAGGAAAACAAATCTAGGCTTTCTGGGTTTCAGCAAAACAAACCTGGCATGCCTTCTGGTTGGGTCTGGCTAGGGGACTGGCTTAAGGAGAGGCTGGAATCCCACTATTCCAGTGAGAACCCCATGTTACAGTGTATCCATGGGACTCCACTGCACTGCTACCTCAAGGCTGAATCCAACTCACCACTGCATTTAGGAGATAAGTAAGCCTGTTAAAAACTGCCTAAGCCATCAATTCAAAGGAGCGGTGGTGAGATAGAATTGGGTCATTAACATGATTTGAAATACTATATAATGTTTCAGTTATTTAGCTCCCTGGTAGTGGGCCCTTGGCATTCTAAAGAAGGCATGGCAGAAAGCCTTGCGGTTGGGGAGCAATCTTTGAATCTGTTAAGCTATTCATAGCCACACGACTTTGAAGCCCACTTTCTGCAGCAATCTTATTTACTGTATATTATGACATTTAGTTAGAAGAGGAAATCCAGCTACTTGGTGGGGTTAATGTTGGTATTAAGTTTTTAAAAGGAAAACATCCAATTTCCATATGTTAAATCAAAAGTACCACACAGAGGTGAAAAAGAACCAATCATCCTCACTCTTCTTTCACTCCTGTTTCTGGAAATCCAGGGTTGAGGGGAGAGCTTCACTCAGAAGAGAGGTAGACAGAAACATAAAAATAAAACCCACACTGTTTTGCTGACTTTTAAAATGATAAAGCTTCAAGATTTGGTAGATGGAGAGGTAGGGAAGAAAGACTGTCCATTCCAGGACTCCTAATATCGGTCATCTAAGAAGTTCTTCATGTTCCATCCCTGAAATGTTACTTAGCCCAGAAAATACACTGTGAAGGCCCCCCACATCTTGCTGCCCCTAAATGTTGAGACTACTAGAACCCTAGATTGTAGTCCAGGATCATGGATTGGCCCTAGGCTTAGGTGGGAAGAACAGAAAGAGTCTGGGGTCAGGAACCCCCTGGGTAAGTGTCTATTGCATAGAGTGTCTAACCCCCACTGACCTGCATACCCCAATTCCCAGTGCTTACATAGCTAGAGCCATTCTTGTTCCAAAAAGGATAGCCTTTTTCAAAAGTACAAAAAAACCCAACAAATTAAACTATGCAAATTAGTATGTTGTACAAATTAATAGGTTTAGTCCATGTTATAGACATGGAAAAACTCATATATACATATATATATATATATCTACATATATATTTAGTCAGAGGTCTGGAAGATAGCACTCCTCATTAGAAGTTGTCTTTGGTTAGAGGGATTATGAGGTTTTTTTACACCTATTTTTCTCTATTTTATAACATTTTGTGCAATGAACAGGTATGACTTTTGAAACTACAACTGATTTTTTAAAGAAAGCGAGAAAATCAGTGAAAAGAAAAAATAAAGAAGGAAAACATGACATGAGGCCAGGGTTGAGGTTAGTGCCCAAACTGAATTCCACAAGTTACTGTGAACTTGCATTTTTCATCTGACAAATATTTTTGTTCATCTATCATTTGATGGGAACTATGCTAGGAACTGAGAATAAAGAATTAAGAAGGTAAACAGTTTTGCTGTCTTCAAAGAACTTATTCTCTAGTGGAGGAGGCAGATATTAATCAAATAATCATATAAATAAGTGAAAATGTATATCTGGGATAAGTGACATGGAAGAATGTGTACTTATGTAAACATAATGAAGTAGCTTCTTTGGTTTGGAAATTATGTTGTTCAATGATTGATTCACTGAATACCACACTTTACTATCTGTGACCACTTTATTTGTTTCTAAGCTTCCTAGTAGCCAAAGCAAATAAGAAATATGATTGCTTGCATGATTCATTGACAGGAGAAGCATAACTGTTTATTTTTAGGATAAAGACAAAGTTTCCATAAGACCTTGAAAAGATGACACTCTTCAACAGCATTAAAAACCTCTCACTGGCTCAAAGATTATGTAAGAAATCTAAGGATCACTTTTCCTCCAATTTCATTTCCACTACATGCACTACTATCTGGACATTAGCCCATTACATGATGCTTTGCTTAGACCTCCCTTTCGGTCTGAGTTTTAGCATTGTGGCAGAATGTTTTCATCCCTAGTCTTGCTGGCCTCCGGTTAAATAGCCTTGCCGAAACATATGTCTAAAACTCAAGCAAGCTCTTAATGAGACCTAATAAAACAACAGTAAAGACAATAGTCATTCTCATTAATGAGCACTTACTAGGCAACAGTCCCCATGCTAAGCACTTTAAATACAATATTTAATCCTACCGTAACCCGGTAAGGCAGAAAATTAGTCTTGTCCCTATTGTTAGGATGAGAAAATTGAGACAGAAAAATGGAAAAGTAATTTGCTTAAGGTTATACATCTATTACATGGACAATCTGAGGTGTGAACCAAAGATCATACCCCAAGCTACCTAGCTCTCTCCACTGCCTGTCGTTATTGATAATAGGCCAATGCCTATTTTCCATGCAAGGACATCCCTAGACTGGCTCAGCCCTTAACCTCTGCCATTATTCATATACTCATTCATTCATTCATTCATTCACTCAACTAATATTTATTGAGGGTGTCTTATGAGCAAGCACTAGGCTAACCATGAAGGCAGTGACAGTGGGCGACAGAGATATAGACATGCCTGCTGACACAGATTCACTCGAGCATGTAATTAAAACTGTGATAAATGCTGTGCAGTCTACACAGGAGAACCCACTATAACCTGTGAAGTTTGAGACTGGAGACCTGAAGAATGGATAGTAATGAAATAGGCCAAAGTGTGTCACATGACGGGGAGGGGCAGTTACGGAGTATTTTAAGCAAAAGAAATAACTTGTGAAAAAGCTTTGACATTGTAAAGAATGTGACCAGTTGAGGAAATTACATATAACCAGCACAGTAGGAATCAGGGGACACCGAAGGGAGGAGTGTAACACGCAGTAGGAGACTTTGGTTTGGGACATACTTCTTCTGACCTAAGTACTAGGAGTAGATATGATTATGGGAGATAGACTATTTTTTATCAGAAGAGTAATGGAAAGCTATGAATTAAGCAGGTGAATACCATGAATTAAGTAGGTGGATACTATGCATGGCTTTGTTTTATTTTGTTTTGAAATTGGCAAACAGTAGTGGAAAACCTTAGAAAAAAGCAGAAAGAAGTAGGAAACTAGATTTTATTTCTTCATTTGACAGAGAGAAAGAAGGTGAGGGCACAAGCAGGGGGAGAGCCAGCAGAGGGATAAGCAAGCTCCCTACTGAGCAGAGCCTGGATCCCAGAGCCTGGGATCCCAGACCTTGAGACCATGACCTGAGCCTAAGGCAGACGCTTGACCAACTGAGTCACCCAGGTGCTCCTAATCTTTCTCTTAATTTGAGATATACTTGACATATAACACTAGTTACATTTCAGGTGTACAACGTGTCAATTGGAGATGTTTCTATATTACAACATGATCACCACTGCAGAGTTAGCGAACACCATTCTAAAGGCCTGGGTTTTCAGGGTAATATGACAATTGAGCAGGATTCTACCTGTATACATCCCACTTGAATAACCCAATAGTTTAGACACAACCGTTACAAAGAAATGGATTAATTCAGTAAAATAACTAGTTGTTTTGGAAGTAATCTGCCTACAGAAAAATTGAACAGTCACAAATTAGGGTATGCAAAAACGAAACTTACATGTAATGCAACTCAAACGCTACATCTGCACACAGTGAATGGACAGATCTATTACATTCTACAATAATCAAATCAACTTCAAATATCTGTAAGCCAAACTCAAGAAATATAACTTATGTCAATATTTCCTAGCCTAATCATTTTCAGGAAGTCCTCAGCCCTTAACGGTTAACTTCCCTCCCTCTGCCTGCATTTCTGCCATGTGTGATGGAAGTTGTTTAAGTCGTGGTAGTAGGGAGCAAACGTGTATTACTCTGGCAGCGTGGAAGTGGTGGCCGGTCATTTCAAGTTGCTTACTGGGACTTCCCACACTGCTAAATCTCTAGGCATCAGCTCGCATCCTCAGGCACAATGCCCAGAGCTCAGTAGGGGATTATTGAGTGTGTTGTTCCGTTAAACCAGAAGAACATTTTTGATATCTCACCGTTAGATTACTCATGGAAATTTCTTATAGACTGGACAATGTTGTAACCATGCTGTAGAATCTTTCTAGAAAAATGCTTTATAAATAATGCCTATTCCACAAATATTTAATGAACAAATTTGAATTAATTTATTCTCCGAAACTCCCATCAAGTATTCTGCAACTTTCGCTTTACTTGCTAGGGGGTAGAATTAGAAGCAGGGAGGTTTGAATCAACACAATATCTACATGTACTTTTATCAGATTTGTGTTAGGTCCATGATTTGTGTATCTAAGCTTCACTAGGCTGTGAGTTTAGAACGAGGTTTTCTTTCCTTACTAAACTTTCTTTCTTTCCTTACTAAACTCTAATGCACAATTTATAACAGCTCAGCCCTCTACTGACTCAAATGTAGGAATCCCCCCCAACAAAGTCCATACCATCAGTTCTGGTGAGCTAAAAAGCATTATCATGGATATGCTCAGAGCTAATCCTTGGTGCTCTTCCTTTCCTGCTCTCAGGCCTCCTGGTTGGAGGCCACTATCTATGACATCACCTAAAGAAACTCACCACTGCCATTATCACACTGTCTTTGTAGAGACTTCCTTGGTACCAGGAATGCTTCATCCCAGTGTTCCTTCACAAGAAGCCTGAGTGATGCTCACTCCTCTGCAGAGCTCGGAGGATTTGCCCTTGCCTTGATTTGTTCTCATCTTGTCACGTGGGCCCTGACGGGACACTGTTCAAGTCCAGAGTCTCACAGACTATCTCAGGAATGCTGTCTCTTCAAATCCTTCAAACTTAGTTACCCTAACAATTTATGCAACAAAACATTAACACTTAGTGTTTATATTTCCTATCTCTATCAACAAATATATTTTTGAGTAAAAACCATGAAGGACATATTTGCCATAGGCACTTTCACAATGAATACACACTGGCTCTAGATATATAAGAGATTGGAGGGAGCTTATTTTCAGAATTTAAGTGCATGCCCAGGCAAAATACAGTGAATTTTAGTTAAAAGTCCTTTTTTGTTTCCTTAAATGATTTACATAATCTTTTCAACATCTTGCTAAACTGTTCAGAAATAGAATATCTATGTTAAAAAATAATATAAACTATTATAGACATGTAAAAATGATAAAAGAATCCCATTTATAAGCCAAAAGAGAAAACAGCCCATATATATTCTTTAAAGGAAAACAAATGTACAAGAGAACAATAATGCAATTTCACTTACTAAGTGCCAAGTGGGGAATAAAGAGGCTGTGAAAGACACCGGGGGGGGGGGGGTGGATGGCATAATTGCCAACCTCAGTAATTTTTCTTTCTCAATTATTTTTAAGTTATAATTATTTTTCATTTGTAAAAGATTATAGAAAAACAGTGCCACAATGGAATGAATGATCTATTCATCAGAGGAGCCTGTTTATTGAAATGTTGAGATTAAAAATTTTTATCTCAGTAATAATTAGAACTTCCGTATAAGCATGAGTGTCATTAACTTCTAGTTTCTATATTATATACCTAGCTTGCCTAACCCTGTTCTTTCTCACTGGCATCTTGTAAAACTGTAGATAAGCAAGTTCTAGAGCATGGGTTACTAAATGTGGGCTGTAATCAGCTAGGAAAGCTTGAAAGAAATCATTAACTTGGGGCTTCACACCTAGAAATTCTGATTAAATTGGTACATGGCATAGCCTGGCTTTGGGAAACTACAAGTCACCAGGTGATTCTAAGGGCAATGTTACCACCCGGCTCAGATTTCAGATGAGGATGAAATTAAATAAATTCTGCAAAGCATTCAGCATCCTGGCACATGGAGAACATACAATATGGATTAGCAATTCATAATTTTGATTATTACTAATAACTTAAATAATACACATAGATCCTCTATCAAAGAACCCGACACACTAAATGTTTGTTGGTCTTGTACTGTTATGATTATTTAAACGACACAACTTAAACTCTATTATTTATTTATAAAATTTTATTATTTAAATAAAGTTTACTTATTTAAACTGCATTGCCTTCTATGGTAACATTATCAAATGTAAGCCCTGTGCAGCAGCCAAGTTTTAAAGAGCTTAATTAAGAGATAAATCTGTTCCTGGACTTAAAAAATAGACTAGAATGGAACACCTCGTCTTTTTAAAGATGAATTTGAACAAAAGCCCAGGCTATCCATCTTCATGTCCAAAGTATAGCTCTGATAAGCTAAAAATTAAAGTAGTTCAGAGATATTATATGCTATACAGATTGAAGGGTTAAAGTGCTCCTGTTGTAGATAAACAATTGCTTCTTGTATTTACTTTAGTGTTGCATAAGTAGTGAAAGATTCTTTTCATATCTACGTGAATGATTATGCACAAACAAGTGATATCGGAGATAAAGGCAAAAAATAACACAAATAATGAAATGAAGAAGGTTGTGTCAAATTCTCATTTGAAAATACCAGGTTCCAACTGATAGGATGTTGGATGGGTGGTGAATGCTTCCTGTTATGACTTCTTATTTTGAAATAATTTTAGAAATTTAGAAAAGTGGCAAAAAATAGTACAAAGTCTCCCCGTATGACAGTGTTTTACTCACTTTCCCCTAATGTTAACATGTTATGTAACCACACTAATTATCAAAACCAAGAAATTAACATTAAAATTGCTATGAATGATCCTATAGAATTAATTTCAATTTCACCAGCTTTTCCCCAAAAGTTCATTTTCTTTTCTTTTCTTTTTAAGATTTTATTTATTCATTTGAAAGAGAGGGACAGCAAGAGAGGGAATACAAGCAAGGGGAGTGGGAGAGGAAGAAGAAAGCTTCCTACTGAGCAGGGAGCCTAATGCAGGGCTTAATTCCAGGACCCTGGGATCATGACCTGAGCCAAAGGCAGATGCTTAACAACTGAGCCACCCAGATGCCCTAAAGTCTTTTCTTTTTCTGTCCCAGGATCCATTACAGGGTACCACATTTAATACAGATGTCACATCTCCTTGCTCTCCTCTAACCTGTGACAATTTGTCCTTTCTTGTCTTTTGACCTTAACTTTTTATTTTATTGTATCTTATTTATTTATTTATTTGATAGAGCAAGCAGGGGGATCTGCAGAGGGAGAGGGAGAGGCCACCCAGATGCCCCTTGACCTTGACATTTTTGACCTTAACATTTTGAAATGACCAGTTGTTTTGTAGAATATCTTTCAGTTTGGGTGTATCTGATGTTTTCATCTGATTAGACTGTGGTTGTGGATTTTAAGTTAGAAGGCTACAGAGGTGAGGTACCCTTCTCAGTGTAATAATTCAGGACATAGAGGAGGTGGATAGATCTCATTTTATTGGTGTTAACCTTGATCACTTTGTTAAGGTGGTGTCTGATGGACTGAGTCTCTGCTATAAAGTTACAATTATTCCCTTTGTAATTATCAAATATCTTGGGAGTGATACACCGAGACTACATAAATACTCTGTTTCTCCTCAAACTTTTACTCACCAACTTTACCATCCGTTGGTGGATCTTGCTTGCAGGAATTAGTGTTACAATTATTAGTCGGTCGTTATTTCCTGTTATTCTCATTCTTTCTACTCTTATTAGAATTTGACAGTAAAGAGCATCTGCTTGGCTCGGTTGTTAAGAGTCTGCCTTGAGCTCAGGTCAAGATCCCAAGGTCCTGGGGAGCCCCGCATGGGGCTCCTAGCTCAGTGGGAAGCCTGCTTCCTCCCACTCTCCCTGCTTGTGTTCCCTCTCTCACAGTGTCTCTATTCTGTCAAATAAATAAATAAATAATAAATAAAATCTTTAAAATGAAAAAAAAAAAGAATTTGTCAGTAAAAAAGAATCATTCTTATTGAAGAATTAAGTGGGTGAGGAAGATTAAGGGGTGAAGATTTCCAGTTATAAAATAAGCGGGTCAAGGGGTACCGGGGTGGCTCAGTGGGTTAAGCCTCTGCCTTCAGCTCAGGTCATGATCTCAGGTTCCTGGGATCGAGCTCCACATCGGGCTCTCTGCTGAGCAGGGAGCCTGCTTCCCCCCCCCTCTCTCTGCCTACCTCGCTGCCTACTTGCGATCTCTCTCGCTCTCACTCCCAAATAACTAAAATCTTAAAATAAGTGGGTCAAAGAGATGAAAAGTACAGCATGGTAAATGTAGTCCATAATATTGTAGAAACTTTGTATGGTGACAGATGATAACTACACTTCCTGTGGAGAGCATTGAGTAAAATATACAATTGTCAAATCACAAGGTGTATTGTACACCTGAAACTAATATAACAGTATAACTAATATAACATGTATGTTAACGCTACTTCAATAAAAAAAATAAAACTAAACAATAAAAAAAGAGCTATTGCTTTCCTGCATTTACTGAATATCTATAGATTTCCATCCAGTACTATAATTACTTATTTTGTTGTTTTAACTGTTTCAGCTTCCTACACTGAGAACTCTTTCAGGTTGACGTCTCTGCCCTTTCTGTGACTCCTCCTTCTTTGAGCACTTAATTTTTGGCACTGCAAAATGTTCCAGAACTATTTTGTATTTTCTCTGTCCTAGTCCTAGAATCAGCCACTTTTCCAAGTGACTCTGGTTCCTTTCACTGGAGAATGGTATTTAGAAACTAATACCTGGTATAAGGTGCACTCATTGTTACTGGGTATCACTGCATCCAGGCGTCTTCAGTGAGCAGAACTTGGATATACATATGTACAACCCATGCCTACATACACATCTATATTTATTTATTTATTTCTCCCTATACATCTATACCTATCTATACATCTATGTTTATTTCTCTCTATATTTATCTATCAATACATCTATGCATATGTTAACAAGAACATGCATTATCTCCAACTCCAATCCAACACCATGAGATTCAGTCTACGACTCACTCTTATTTATAGCTTCTTTTTCTGACAGTGAGAACTTGTTCTCATTTTCTACAATATATTTACTTCTTTAGCATTGGTGCATGTACACATGTCGTAGTTTCAGAATTGCTAACCCATTCCTATATGGGTTACTATTAACCAGGATAGTCCAGTTATTAACTAGAGTATAAGTGTTATGTAGAGTTATTTTGTCTTTACTTATACAGTATTTAGTCAAAATATTCTTCAAAAGCAACTTGAGCCCCCAATATTTTTACCCAAATAAAGGTAAAGAAGCATCATTCTTTCCATAAGTAAGGTGAAATTTATCAAATATTCCATGTTTTCATTTCATCCAATAGTATCTTATGAAGTGTAATCTTGAGGGAAGCCATCATATATTTGTATATTTTTGACCATCCAAACATTTCTTGAAGCCAAAACTTTTCTCTCCAGCTTCTATACATTGGATTACATGTTTATAAATTCTATATTTAAATAATACAGAAGTTATCAAGAGTCAATTAATTCTTATCATTTAATTCTTTAGGGGTACATACTGGAAGCATTATTTTATGTGTAAATGTGCATATTAATAATTTAGAAAGAACAAAAACCCAAACCAAGAACTTTATTCCAGCTTGTACCTGGAAGCCGTGGCAAATTTTTTTTTTTCAAAGATTTTATTTGACAGAGAGAGAGAGATCATAAGTAGGCAGAGAGGCAGGCACAGAGAGAGAGAGAGGGGAGAAGCAGGCTACCTGCTAAGCAGAAAGCCCAATGCGGGGCTCGATCCCAGTATCATGAGACCATGGCCTGAGCCGAAGGCAGAGGCTTTAACCCACTGAGCCACCCAGGTGCCCCACAAATTTTTTTTTACTCAGATATAATGTATTATTTGCCTCAGGGTACATTTCTGTGAATCCTCAAGCTTACACATTTCATAGCACTTACTATAGCACATACCCTCCCTAATGTCCATAATAACCCAGCCACCCTATCCCTACCCCCCCGCCTCCCAGCTACCCTTAGTTCGTTTCGTGAGTCTAGGAGTCTCTTATGGTTTGTCTCCCTCCCCATCCCTTCCTGTTTCATTTCTCTCCCCCACCCTGCCTCTCAAATTCTACATATCAGAGAGATCATGTGATAATTGTCTTTCTCTGACATACTTTGCTTAGCATAAAACCCTCTAGTTCCATCCACGTCATTGCAAATGGCCAGATTTCATTTCTCTTGATGGCTGCATAGTATTCCATTGTGTGTGTGTGTGTATATATATATATACACACACACACACAAAACCTCTTCTTTACCCATTTATCTGTTGATGGACATCTAGGTTCTTTCCATAGTTTGGCTATTGTGGACATTGCTGCTATAAACATTCGGGTGCACGTGCCCTTTTGGATCACGATGTATGTATCTTTAGGGTAAATATTCAGTAGTGAGATTGCTGGGTCGTAGGGTAGCTCTATTTTCAACTTTTTGAGGAACTTCCATACTGTTTTCCAGAGTGGCTGTACCAGCTTGCATTCCAACCAACGGTGTAGGAGGGTTCCCCTTTCTTTACATCCTCACCAACATCTGTTGTTTCCTGATTTGTTAATTTTAGCCATTCTGACTTGTGTGACGTGGTATCTCATTGTGGTTTTGATTTGTATTTCTCTGATGCCAAGTGATGTTGAGCACTTTTTCATGTGTCTGTTGAAGCCATGGCAAGCCTTATACTATGATCTTATCCTATTACTACTAGTGAACTGTGGCTTTCCAAATAATTACATACAAACATATGTAATGGTATGATTATATATTTATAAAAAAAGGTTTATTAATGCATGCTCTGTGATATTCCTTTTGTGGAATAATTCTAGATGGATTACCTTTGTTGTAAGAAACTCCTTTGGTATTACTGAGATCTTTTTCACAAAAGCAGACACTAAGAAAGTGAAAGATATGTATCTTGTGTGGGTAACTGAAGTCTGTGGCCCATAAGCTGTTCAGTGCTTTTAAAAAAAGCTGATCTTTTACTTTATTTTATTTTAAGATTTTATTTATTTATTTGACAGAAAGGAGAGAGATCACAAGTAGGCAGAGAGGTAGGCAGAGAGAGAGAGGGGGAAGCAGGCTCCCTGCTGAGCAGAGAACCCGATGTGGGGCTTGATACTAGGACCCTGAGATCATGACCTGAGCCGAAGGCAGAGGCTTAACCCACTGAGTCAGCCAGGCGCCCCTGATCTTTTAAAATAAAATTATTTTATCAATCAAAGGGTAAAGAACATTTATCATTATTAGTACCATCATCTATCTTGTAGATTTTCTCAGCTGCGTGAGAGCTAGTTCATATTTATAGATTTTGCTTTCTGCATGATGGCATGGGGCCAAGACAGAAGCCAAATGAGGAAGAAAATATGCAGAAAGCAAAAAGTGCCTTTGCTTCTGGGCAAGCAGTAGTAGGGTGATATGCAGACTTAGGAGGACTGCCAAAAATCCAAGACCTCCAGATTCACTCAACCCCAGTAGACAGTGGGTGTGCCTTGAATTAGGAAGGGTGTTGTCTTTCTTGGTGTTCTTAAAATCCTTTGAGTTCTGATTACATTCTCTCCCTCTATGGCTTAGCTCATAATGGATACTCAAAAAGCATTTCCTGAATGAATGACTGAATGGCTTGTCAATTATTTGCTGTTAAGGGCCAGGGAAAAGAGACCAAAACCTGCAGCTCAACAGCCATGTTTTCCCAGCTGCCTTTGGGGTCAAATTTAGTAGTGAGGGGGGACAGAGGTTCCTGAAGAATCTTTCATCCACACTCTGAACAAAGGCCTCATGCATGAGTTCAGAGAGGATAATGAAGCTGAAATTCTTGATAAATTTTCTCAGGATTTGTCTTCAGTAATTGATCATTCCTTCAGGGTATGGATTTTCCCTTTAAAGAAAAATTACTTTCAAAAAAAAAAAAGAAAAATTACTTTCTTTCTCTTTTCAAGTTACTATGAATGAACAGCAGCATTCATCATTGTGAGCAATTCTTACTCCAATTTAATTTAGCTGTCATCCATAAATATCCCAATCTTAGGAAGAGAGTAGGATTATTGTTTGAAATCATTTTCTCATCTTGGCTGTCTCCTGATTTGATCAAAACCAATATAAACTAAATGATTTCAGAGCATCAGATAGGAACGTTACTTTCTCACAGGGATATAAACTTCCTTCTTAGCACTGAATAATTCTTTGACAGCAAATAGTACATTAGAATTAAAAAAGGAAAGGACAACATAGACAAATTTCTGCACCTGCATATCTCTTTATTAGTAGCATCTTATACCAATAAGGCATATAAAATACCTTAACAGTCCTTTAAGGTGATAACAATTTCAACTGCATCTAAAAATTCTATACTTTTCTCTGGCCACTTCTTATTTTGTCACAATTTACATTATTTTTATAGTGTATTCATTAAGAAATTATTGTAGTTATAGTATTTTAATATTTTTGACTTTTATTTTAAATATTTTATTTATTTGACAGAGAGAGCGCACATACGCGTGCATATAAGCAAGGAAGCAACAGAGGGAGAGGAAGAAGCAGACTCCCCAATAAGCAGAGAACCCAAGGCGGGGCTTCTCACAAGACCCTGAGATCAAAGCCTAACCGGAAGTCAGACATGGAAGTCAGACACTTAAACCGACTGAGCCATCCAGGGGTTCCAATACTTTTGGCTTTTAACCTTTGTAAAAGAAGTAAAACTTGCCTTTTACCACCAAAACATGCCATTACCACCAAACATTACCCAAAAAAGTGCCACCCTCAAGGTACTAGAGTATTCTGAATTTGACTATATACTTACCCTTGCCAGTGCTGGGTTCCCAGACTGACAGGACTGGAGCAGAGTTATGTGGCTATTGTGGGGTCCATAGTTTGGGTCTGTGCATAGCAGGCCTGTCACTTCCAATCAGATACCTGTATGGATAGGATTGCTCCTGCACCTGCGGGCGAGAGCCGAGGTGAGCAAGTCCTTGGGGCCACTTCTGGGTTTGTAGTCTACCCACAGACACTTGGCCTGTTAGCAGGTACACAGATGGGTTTGACTCCCACTAGGTCTCTGAGAGGGCTCCCCAGGTGGACAGGGCTGCCTCAAGGACCATGGCAAGGTGGAGCCAGAGGTGGGTCACAGGGTTGCCCCAGGGTCTATCCACAGGTATAAGGTCATCCAGCCTGCTACCAGGGATTTGAGCTGCCATGTCTTCTATCAGTTCCATGAATGGCCAGGACATCCCCCAGACCAGGGCAGAGTGGGACAGGAAGTGAGTCTCAGAGCATGGACTGGTATCGTTGGGTCTCTGGGCCAGGAGGATGGCAGCCAAGTGAAGTTGGATCCGAGTACATAGTCGATTAGGGCTCGTCTTGATCAGTTGGTGAACCTCCCACCAGAACGAGGGCCTTTCCAAGACAGCACATTTCAGTCTTGGGGTTCATTGGGGTTTTCCAGCCTATTTCCTGGATCCCAAAGCTCCCACAGTGGCACTTTTGTCCTTGGATAGCTGCAAAATTGTTTGAATGGGGGACATGAACTGGGGACCTCCTATTCCTCCATCTTGCTGCTGTCACCTCCTCCTTGAGGTTTTGGGTTTGCATTTCCTTAATGATGAGTGATGTTGACAATTTTCCTGTACTTCCTGGCCATTCATCTATTGCCTTTGGAGAAAAAGCTATTCAAGTCATTTGCCCTTCTCTTAATCAGGTTTTGTTACGGATGTGGTTGATTTGTTGGTGTTCTTTTTTAAAATTCTAGATGTTAACATCTTATCGGATATAGTATTTTGAAATGTTTTAGTCCATTTCACGGATTGCTTTTTAACACTGTGGATAATTTGTTTTGATATATAAAAGTTAGTATTTTTTATTTTATTTTATTTTTTTAAAGTTTTTATTTTTTTAAAGTCCAATTTATATGGTTTTTCGTCCATTACCTACACTTTTGGCATCACATCTAAGAAATCACTGCCAAATCCAATGCCATAAAATTTTCCTTTATGGGTTCTTTTGAGAGTTAGCTCTTAAATTTAGGTCATAGATCCCTTTTTAGTTAGTTTTTGGATTTGGTACAGGGTAGGGGTCCAGCTTCGTTCTTTTGCATGTGGATACCTATTTTTCCCAAAAATATTTGTTGAAAAGACTGGCTTTTCCTCAGTTGAATGATCTTGGCACCATTCTAAAAAACTTATTTTAAATTAAAATTCAGCATTTGACTTTATTGTTAGCAGAAACAGTATTGGTCTTGATCAAAACTCAAATACTAATATTTGATCTGCCATCCCATACATCTAATATATGTTACTCCGTTGGCCAACATCAGATAAAATTCATCCCAATAAGCAATATTTTGGAGACAGCCATAGAAAATGATGATGTCACAGAACATCATACTCTGCTGGTCCATATATAGGCCACTTTACCGCTCTGAAAATAATTCACAATTTTGGAGCTTTGGTCATGAAGAAACAAAATCATTCATATATTTTGGTGATCTTAGTCAAGAAACCAAAAATATTATTAATGAACATTTTAAATTGTCTCATTTTTCATTAAGAACCAAAAATCATCTTGCCAAATTGACAAATCTTTTATATCATCAGCTATTGGGTCTGCTGTCCAACGTCGGTAGCATCCCATTGTACTAGTAAACACATCGTCTATATGACATTGACACCAAGTGATAAAACAAGGGAAAATAAATCACATTAACCTTTCCATTGAGACATTGTGAACAGTCTGTTAAAGAGAAGAAAATCCCAGTACATTTTGAACATTTTCTTAAGAACAAAAGAGCATGTCTCAGGGAAAAGCATGTCTCTGTTTGTAGCCTTACTATAGGGAAATCTAATTCACGTTTGCTTAAATTTACTCAAAGAAATGACCTTGAAAATGAGGTAATCTTTGTTCTAATATTCTCATTTAATCCATACATGAGTGAACTGTGATAAGAACTGTACCTAAGTGATTTGTAGAATTCTTTCCCAATTCTCTCACCTTTTAAAGAGAATTTTTTTCTGTATAGTGGGAATATTCATGTGAATAATAAATGAGAACATAAAAAGTCAGACAACTTTTGGGAAATGTGGAAAATCTTTTCAATTTTCTTATATAGGCTGTATTTATTATACTGTAGAGATTTATTTAGGAATAAATAATTTAGAACCTTGGAAAATTTACCACCACCACCAACAATACATTTGGAGGTTTAAACAAGCTTAGGTTTTTGAATAGAATTCTAAAATGAAGAGGAAGAAAATAAGTGTAAGGGCATCTTCACCAATACTGCAGTGAATGATAAAAAGAAACAAATGCAAGTAAGGACAGCTTACTAAACCACACTGAAACTATTTGGAGACGGGCACCTGGGTGGCTCAGTGGGTTAAAGCCTCTGCTTTCAGCTCAGGTCATGATCTCAGGATCCTGGGATCGAGCCCCGCATCGGGCTCTCTGCTCAGCAGGGAGCCTGCTTCTCCCCTCTCTCTCTGTCTGCCTCTCTGCCTACTTGTGATCTCTCTCTATCAAATAAATAAATAAAATCTTAAAAAAAAAAAAAGAAAGTGAAACTATTTGGAGAGGGAGAAAGATACCAAGTTTCGAAGAACATGAAAGAAATGCATTTTTTTCATCATTATAAATAAATACAATCCAGGTTAGCAAAGTGGGGCTAGAGCTAGAAAGAGCTTTAGTAACTGGCAGTGGGCATCCCAATGAGTGGTATGAGAATGAGTGATTTCTTTTTTTCAATTGAAAGGAGGAAGAAGAGGAAGTGGAGGAAGAGGGTGAGAAAGAGGGAGAAGAATCCATTGCCTATATAAATATTTTTAAAACACTGCTTGAGGCCAATAGAAATACCTATACTTGAGATTAAAAAAAATATCTGGAAATGGGGTAAGGACAGATAGCAAAAGAAAAACACAGCATCTTAAAACAGCAATGAAAATAACTTTTTTCTCCTCTTTGATTCTTCAATGAAGAAAGTACTGGAATTCTTTGAGGACATAGTATTTTGGAACCGTAGGCCCAAATCTTCAAACTTTTCAAGGTAATAATTTGACCCAGTTGGTTGGTTTTGCTTTTTTCCATTTCAATTTCCTGGGTAGTCATAAAGTACTTCATTTCTAGCGCAGAATGGGCTGGTCTAATATTCAAAAACCCAAGAATAAGGCTTGTTGGGGTGCCTGGGTAGCTCAGTGGGTAGGTGCCTTTGCCTTCGGCTTGGCTAATGATCTCAGGGTCCTGGGATCAAGCCTGCATCAGGCTCTCTGCTCAGCGGGGAGTCTGCTTCGTCCTGTCTCTCTGCCTACTTGTGATCTCTCTCTCTCTGTCAAATGGATGAATAAAATCTTAAAAAAAAAAAAAAAGAATAAGGCATGTAGAATCTAATCTATGAATTGATATGCATTTGACTTTCACATAAAACTTGTTTCTTTCTGGTTCCTCTACACAATATATCGTTTCTGATAATGCACACTAAGTAAATACCATCTAGATCTTGGTTACATATAGGGGAGAATTCACTATTACACAACTCACAGGAGGACATAACAGATAATCCCCAAATAATCAAGCAGGACACATTATCAATTCATGTCAACAAAAACAATTATTAAGTACTGAATGTTTGCTAACCATAGCATGCAAGGGGCAGAGTATAATGTAATAGTGAAAAAACAAAAACAAAAGGCTGATACAAAAATTGAGTGAAGTCATAATGAGTAACAGCCAAGACTCAAGATGTCTTCTGATTATAAGGCAATGCTTTCCTCATTATGTCTATATGTAGATATTATACATCTACTCTTTCATCCCTAAGAGAGGTCATCCACAAGGCTGTTCATTAGGACTAGCCACATACAAATGGTATATGCATGAAATATATGGATACCAAATATGTGTGACTTTTCGTTGATAGGTTATTAAAGGAATTCTTGTGATTCTCAAACATCTTTAAAATGATTCCTTTTCTCCCTACAGCATAGTGTGTTGGTGGAGGACATGGATCTTCCAACCAAAAGATCAAATTCTGAATCCTGTCTCTGGTGCCTAGTAGCTGTCCAACCTTGGACAACTTATTTAAAACTGTTATGCCTTGGTTTGGTCAATTTTGCGATTAATACAGACTAACTGCTTTGTGGGGTTGTCATGAAGATTAAGAGTTAGTATTTACAAAATTTCTTGGAATGGTGTCAGATACCAAGTAATTATGATATGTTTGTTAAATGAATATAATAAATGTTTTTAAGGTCTTTGAAGATTCTCCTTTTACTCAGAATGCAGAAGCATCTCACCCTGACCCACTTCTCTCTCTACCCTTCTATTTAAAGAAAAGGTTTCCATTAGTTAAATATCCTAGAGCAGTCTGTATTCTTTAGCTTGTAATAAAGAAAGTTACAGCTGAATAAATTCTCCACCTGATGGGCTAGATAAGGAACACAAACAATCTAACTGTATTTAATACAAAATAACTGAATGAAGAAATACATATTTATGTACAGAGCACACTAATTTTTGTTGCATTGCTAAGATGGTCATAGATTCAATATATCAATGTGGAGAGAGCAGAATATATTTTCTTGGCTTTGATTTCAATTCTGTAGGCGCGATGGAGAGAGGTGCCATCATGAATACTCATTATATATGAGAAGAAAAATGTGATGAGAACCAAACGTTATGAATGGTCTCACAGGTGAAAGTAATATTAAATCACGCCTTTCCAAAGGACTACGTAGGATAGGACTTGAATAAGTATGACAACTTAAGAAGGTGAAAATGTTGGTCTAGTATCTGAATTTTTCCTATGTACTTCATCATAATTTGCAGAAATTACTACACTCTGGTTTCATTCTTATAAAAAGAGCAGAGTCGAGCAAGTCCAAAGTCAACTTCTCCTCTATTATGCTTTTACCTCAATTACACTAAATTAACCTTTCTTGATTGGTATACAACTCTTAACATATATAAAAACTTGCGTGGCAGATTTAAATAGCAGGGTTGATTTTTTCTTCCTAATGTAGGCTTAAACTTTTTCCTAGTGGTAGTGAAATGTAGTGAACAGAAATGAAGGTTGATGATGGATACATCATTTTGTGACATTTTGTAAATTAATGTCTCTGAAGCTTTAATTTTTCTCACTTACAAAATGGGCATAATGATAACTATCTGCTAGAATGGTAGTGAAAGTAAGAATGGTATTTTTAAAATACTAGCCATTTTTCTCTGCTAACATATAAGCTCTCCTGCTTCTTCCCTCACATCATCTCAAGAATTGTGGTATATTTTGCGTCAGTAGAAGGATGTGACAGAACAGAAATCATATCCCACAAGGAAGAATTCCTAGATTGAGTTTGGAATAAGGACTTTAGGAAAAGACAGAAATACTGAAAGGCAAACAGAGATTTTCTTTCCATCACAGTTGTTATATATTGCCGCATAACAAATTACCCCAAAACTTCGCAGCTCAAAACAACAAACATCTCTTATTCCACAATGTCTAAGAGTCAATAATCTGCTAGATCCTGTGTCTCAGAGGTTATCATGAGGCTGTAACCAAGATAACAGCTTGTGGTCCCATCGTAAGGATCAATGAAAGAAGGACATGTCAAGATACCAAAGGGATCTATATTCTGGTTACTACGTAGGAGACACAAGCAGACAGCAAGATCCCGGATTAGGAATGGTTCTCTGTTGTGTCTCAGTAGAAGAAGCATGAACAATCCAGCAGTGTTTCCACAAGCCCAGCAGGGAATGACTAATAACAGATGGATTCCCAGATCCGTGAATATGGTGGAGAAGTAGTGGCAAGAATCACCAGGGAGGTCTACGAGGAGAAATGAGGGATGCCTCCACAGTTTCCTGCAAGGATCCCATCACCTGGGTGAGAAACGGATGTACCAGCACCCCCACTCATTAGCCCCATTCTCAACCAATGTTTTGGAATCGTCTAAGCCCTAATCGAACCACACACAGGGATGGGGGAATGGGAAGGAGGAAATCCTCCCATAACAGTGAGTCACTCACTGTCTACTACCCTGAGACATGTGGGCCATAAAAAAAATTAGGTCAATCAAAGAAACACAAAGAAAGTTCTATCTCTTTCACACGTGGGTGTGCAGATTATCTTTCCATCTCATGTATAGAAAGGGCTTAGTTCAGGTGGCTTGGTCAGATAAGCGTCCGACTTGGTTTTGGCTCAGGTTATGATCTCTTGGTAGTGATATCGAGTTCTGCCGTGGGCTCCATGCTGAGAGTGGAGTCTGCTTAAGATTCTCTCCCACTCTCCTTCTGCCTCTCCCGTGCCTCATTCAAACATGCACTTGATCTCTCACTAAAAAAAATAAAATTAATAGAGTACCTGGGTGGCTCAGTGGGTTAAGCCTCTGCCTTTGGCTCAGGTAATGGTCTCAGGGTCCTGGGATGGAGCCCCACATCAGGCTCTCTGCTCAGCGGGGAGCTTGCTTCCCCACCCCCTCCACCTGCCTCTCTGCCTACTTGTGATCTGTCTGTCAAATAAATAAATAAAATCTTTAAAAATAATAATGATCATAATAAAAATGAAGGACGTTGTTCGTATCTTGAAACACTGTAGATGCTTATTAAATGGTAGGTATTATTTTAATTTCTCAAGTGAACTGATATTCAGAACACCTCATAGAAATCCGTTCTATTTAAAGAACCTAAGCTCGACTACAACCAAGACTTTACTTCTATCTTGAGGGAACAGAGAATAGTTGATCAATGTGTTCTCAAAATTACCTATCTAGTAATACTGCTCCTGTACTGAGACTGAAATTTGGCTCACTGACAATCATCTTCTCATAACTATTTTCAGAATTGCATTTGATCTGTGGGAATCTCATTCTCCCCACCCAGAAAATGGGTACCTTAACTTCCCAACAAAACATTATTTAAAAGTAGATGGTAGTGCTGAAATAGTGTATTATTTGATGCTAATAATAAAGAATTTGGATTTTTTTAAAGATTTAATTTATTTATTTGACAGAGAGTGAGAGAACACAAGTAGGAGTAGCAGCAGAGGGAAAGGGAGAAGCAGGAAACCCACTGGGCAGGGAGCCCCCGATGGGGCTAGATAGATCCCAGGACCCTGGGATCATGAACCGAGCTGAAGGCAGATGCTTAACCAACTGAGCCAGACACCCAGAATTTGGATTTTTAAATTCTTTCCATTCAGTTTCTAAACAGAATAAGTATACTGAAAGCGCAATGAATTGTAATTGTTTGATTATATAGGAGATGACTAATTATCTGCATCAGGAAATGATTGCCAATATTAATGACTAATATGTCCGTAGGACTTTTCTAGTTGTTTTGAATATATTATCTCATTTAATCCTCGCCACAGCCCTATGAAGCAAGTAGCATAACAAGTTCCATGGTAGACACGAGGAAACTGAGGACCATGCTCACATAGCTGGTAGGTGAATGAGCCAGAATTTGGACACATGCACCCTGGATCTAGAGTCTAGATGCTTGAGGCGCTGGGACGGCTCAGTTGGATGAACCTCTGAGCCTTTATTCCGGCTCAGGTCACGATCTCAAGGTCACAAGATGGAGCCCCATTTTGGACTCTGCACTCAGCAGGGAGTGGGGGAGCAGGGAGACTCTTGATATTCTCTCCCTTCCTCCACTCCTGCCCTACCCCCCCTCATATAAACAAAGAAATCTTTAGAGTCTATATACTCAATAACTTTCTCAAGAATAAACTTGTGACATAATCAATGCAGGGAAAGTGCCGTGACTGAGATTGAGAGATGGCTCAGTCTGTATTTGATACAGACTGTTTTGCTACTAACTACCTGAACACCTTTGAACAAGTTATTTGACAACTTCATTTTCGTCAACTGGATACTAGTACCTACCTGCCATATTTGTGGTTAAGAATGGAAAGAAGCAACCCTTGTGCAATGTTGGTGGGAATGCAAACTGGGGCAGCCAGTGTGTACAACAGTATGGAAGGCTCTCGAAAAGTTAAAAACAGAACCAGCTTATGATTCAGTAATTCCTCTACCGGGTATATACCCAAAGAATACAAAAACGTTAATTTGAAAAGATAGATGAACTCCGATGTTAAGTGCAGTATTATTTACAATAGCCAGGATGTGGAAGCAACCCAAGTGTCCAACAAATGATGAATGGATAACAAAGATGTGGTATACATATACAAACAGGTGTGTGTGTATATATGTATATACATATATATATGTATATATATAATATTCCATCACATAAATATATATATATAATGGAATGTCTCTGTGTGTGTGTATGTGTGCGTGTGTGTGTGTATGTACTTAACCATCGAAGAGAATGAAATCTTGCCATTTGCAATGACATGGATGGATCTAGAGAGTATAATGCTAAGTGAAATAAGTCAGTCAGAAAAAGACAAATACCATTTGATTACACTCGTATGTGGAATTTAAGGGGGAAAAAAACAAAAAGAAAAGAGATTGAAAAAGTGCCCTCTTAAGTATAGAGAACAAACTGGTAGTTACCAGAGGGGTGCTGAGGGGAAAGGGTGGAATAAGCGAAAGGGATTAAGAGTACGCTTAACCAAGATGAGCACTGAATAATTTACAGAATTGCTGAATCACTATATTCTACACCTAAAATTAATGTAACGCTCTGTGTTAATTATAATGGATTATTATTTTAATCTTAAAAAAGACTGGAAAGAAGCAATCCAGATCCTGGAAGATATTAATACTTGTCTTGGGAGATGCTATTTTTAAATCTTATGTCCAGGCTTCTTAGATGATCAATTGAGATAATTTCAGTAAAAACATTTTGAAAATTGTAAGTCAAAAGATAAATGAAAGAAGCTATTTCTATTAATTATCATTCTTAATATAAATAGCTAACAATTTTAACGTACCAGGCACTGAGCCAAAAATTCTGATCTATGAGCTAAAAAAAAACAAAAAACAAAAAACCCAACTCTAAAGAAATTTTTAAAAATCCCCAAACTATGAAGTGCTATTTTACAGGTGTGAATGCTAAGTCACGGAAGAGTTAAGTAGCATGTTCCTGGGTAGCCAGGGAGTTCTGGAGTCTAGCGTTTTCCTCAAACATCATTAATTCTAAAACTGTCTGCTTTATAGCATAAAACATAATTAAAAACATACTGCTTCAAGCACTTTAAAGTTTATTATCATTATTATTATTTTGGTTTTTTTTTGGTAAATGATACAGCCAGTGTGGGACTTGAACTCACAGCCCTGAGATCAAGGATCAAATGCTATTCCCAATGAGCCAGCCAGGTGCCAGCTTTAAGTACTTTAGAGGCAATCATTGCACTGTGAACAAAATAAATCTATTGTAACCAGGCAGCCAGTTACTTCAGCTGGTGAAATAATATGTTTAAGACTAGCGCATTCTGGAGCACCTGTGTGGCTCAGTGGGTTAAAGCATCTGCCTTTGGTTCAGGTCATGATCTCAGGGTCCTGAGATCGAGCCCCGCATCGGGCTCTCTGCTCGGCAGGGAGCCTGCTTCCCCCTCTCTCTCTGCCTGCCTCTCTGCCTACTTGTGATCTCTTTCTCTGTCAAATAAATGAATAAAATCTTTAAAAAAAAAATTGATAGAGTGGTCATGACCAGAGCCCAGAGGCAGCAAGTGTCCATTCCACCTGGTCAGCACAGCCCCTTGAGCCTCCATTTTGGCTCCATATTCAGCAAACTATGTGTTTGTCTCAGCAGCAGTTTACGCTGTCTGGATCTCTGATACATGTTGGCATGCAAGATGAAGGAGTACACAAGCCCCTCGTTGAGGAACTTGCAGTTTAGCTGGGTGGACACACAGTTGAACAACTAAATCTGATGGAGTGGGAACTGTTTCGTTAATACCACAATTCAGTAGGAGCACAAAGACGTGATTAATCTGAGGAGAAAGGATAAGAAAGCCTTCAAGAGGGATTGATGTTTGAAAAGGATTCTGGAAGGGAGAAAAGTGAGCAGGACATTCTAGGGAGCGAGGGGCAGTAGTAGTTAGGCAAAGAGGAAAGCATGAAAATGAAATTCAAGGGGAGACTACAGATAGTTGAGTTGGCTTTGAAGAAAAGACTAAACTCCTGAACACATCTGAAAACCTAAAGCAAGCAATAAAGCCTTTTAAAGATTTTTTTTTTTTTTTTATTTGATAGATAGAAACACAGCGAGAGAGGGAACACAAGCAGAGGGAATGGTAGCGGGAGAAGCAGGCTTCCTGCCAAGCAGGGAGCCCGATGTGGGGCTCGATCCCAGGACCCTGGGATCTGACCTGGGCCGAAGGCAGACGCTTAACGACTGAGCCACCCAGGCGCCCCAATAAAGCCTTTTAAATGGATAACATGGATAGCATGCCCTGTACTTACAGATCATGTCAGACTCCACTTCGTGTGCCTTCAATCTCCTCTCTTTTTTCCCTTCTTTCTCTTTCATCCATGAACTTTAACTACCTGCTCAGTCTTCATAGAAAGTTGCAAGGAGAAAACTAGTTGAAGGAAGCCTGTGCACACCATAGCAGGGAGTTGAGGGAGAAGTTCGAACAAGCTATTGAGAACAGATTCACTTAAGAATCTTTTTTTTTTTTAAAGATTTTTTTATTTATTTGACAGAGAAACACAGCGAGAGAGGGAACACAAGCAGAGGGAATGGTAGCGGGAGAAGCAGGCTTCCTGCAGAGCAGAGAGCCTGATGCGGGGCTCGATCCCAGGCCCCTGGGATCTGACCTGGGCCGAAGGCAGACGCTTAACGACTGAGCCACCCAGGCGCCCCCACTTAAGAATCTTGAGGTGGGGAGAACATCCTGCATTATCCAGGTGGGCCCAATCCTTATAAGAGGTAAGAATGTCAGTCAAAGAAAGAGGTGATGTAAGCAGAGGTCTGAAGAGAGGGGAATTGGAAGATCCTACACTGCTTTAGAGGGTGCATGAAGAGAGGCGCCAGCCAAGGAGTGTGACCAGCCTCCAGAAGATGAAGAGGGAAGGAAAATGGAGATCTATCCAAAAAGGAAGGTGGCCCAGCTGACATCTTGATTTTAACTCAAGGAAGTCTGTGTGGAATTTCTGACCTGCAGAACTAGAAGCCACTACATTTTATTGGTTATATCTCTCAGTTCGTGGTAATTTGGGACCGCGGCAACAAGCTGTATTTAGTACCTGATAGTGACCCTGAGGCATCAGAAACATTGTCATGGTGTTAAGCACACTTTTTTTCCTGAGAGGGAAGCCATGATTGGGGTCGATCCCAGCTTAAATAGAGCTTAAAATTATGAAAAAGAAAATCTTTTCTTTGTAGAATTCAAATATTCAGAAATATTTCCCTCCTTTCATTTCTTGAGAGGAAGTGATACCTGTCAGCACACAAACAGGGCTGTGCATTGAACGACTTCCCCCTTGCATCTTATTTTATATTCTCCAGAGAGGCAGGAAAAGAAAATGATTGAGCAATCGATCGCTGCATTTTAGACTATGTAAACACTTTTCCGTTGCCCTATAAAGACTGGCCAAGCAAAGTAGTTTGATTTCCATAATGCCAACTTCTTCCAGGCAGATGATCTTGAGCCTTCGCTTCTGGAGACAAAGCATCATGACACATAGTGCTCTGGCCAGTTCAGGATTCTGTGTATAGCATTGACAATAAGTCTGAGTTGCGGTAAGACTTTAAGGACTCAATAGGGCAACATGTCAACAAATTTGACTCTATAGTGAAAACAATCAGCGTGCCTTAACACCAAATGGAGGCTCTAGGGAAACTTATATTCCTCTATAGAAAGCTTTCCCATTATATGTTAAAGTGTTTAGCCCACTGATATTGCTGCTGGGGACCCCATATCTGGTGACTCTGAAAATGGCAATGGGAGGAAATGAATGTTGTCTCGCAGCTTGTTAAAAATGATGTAACTGTGTTGTTAATAAATACCGAGCTATAGAACATCACCCGATAGAGTTCTATGTTAATGTTCTGATGTTTATCTTTCTGGGACTGCTTCATTAGAAGTGAAAAATACTAAATGATTCCAAGCAAAAACTCAGAGTTACCGGATTTTGTCCAGTTGCCTGGAAGCAGGATGGAATATTGAGTCCACACGGAAACCAGTCTGATTTGAGACTATTTCCACAAAAGTCGTGTGGAAATCAGTCTGATTTGCAAGACAAATTGCAGTCTGATCAAGACAAATTGAGACTAATATTTTATTAGAAAGCGTTGGCTCCCTGAATTATATCTCTTCATGACCTTCACCACACTGTCCAAATGTTTCAGCCAGCCATACACAGGCCTCCTTGATCTTCTCACTGCTTAGCTGTCAAGTGTCGGAAGTAGGTGGGAAATTACAGCCTGATGCCTCGAGGACCTCTCTCCTGTGTTACCTCATCGAAGTGCCCGTCTTGTCTTCTCCTTGGTGTCTCGTCCTGATTGTCTTCCCAGGCTGTATTCCTGGAGCCAAGGGGCCTGCATCTCTACTGACCTTCTCCCACTTTCTACCCAACTGACATTATGGCCTCTTTTTTTCAGTTTTGTGTCTTCGTCTTCAGGAACTTAGTAGTGTTAAATTAGTCCATTTATTCACACCTAGTATCTTTAATTTTTTGATTTCATTTCCCTTCCTAGCTAGCTCATTTCAACATAGCTCCAACCCATCCCATCAACCTCTGTCTCTACCTCTGTTTTTCCTAGCCCTTAGGCTAGCGCTCCGAAGACCTCTAGCCTGGCTCTAGTTTGAAACTTCGTGAATAATATTTATACAATCACATGATGGCATTAATGGAATGGGGCAGGGTAACATAGGAATCCGAGAAATGTTTCTAAGATTGCTTCTAGGAAAATAGTGCTTCTGTTTCCAGATAATCAATTATGGGCCGATAAATAGGTCTTTTGTTCCTAGACATGCAATTAAGACATGGTGAACATTAAAAATAAAAAGTTTTTCATAAACTGGGCAATGCTTATGAAAAGATGAAAAGGTGATGTTCATGAAGCATTACTGAGTGCTTGCCACACGCCAGACACTTTGCTAAGTGTTCTAGATGCCTTATCTCATCCAGTATTCACAACGGCGGTCTGGGATAGAGAACTTCTTGGATTTCCATTTTGAGATTCTGTGACTTTTATAAGTCACAGGAATGGGAATTTTTTTTTCTCAAGATTTTTTATTTATTTATTTGTCAGAGAGAGAGAGAGAGAACACAAGCAAGCAGAGAGGCTGCCGAGGCAGAGGGTGAAGCAGGCTCCCTGCTGAGCAAGGGACTCTCTCCCAGAACCCTGGGATCATGACCTGAGCTGAAGGCAGCTGCTTAACCAACTGAGACACCCAGGCGGCCCAGAAATGGGAATTTCTGTGGCTGTTGCGTGAACTTAAGGTATGTCATGTTCTAATGCTCTGTGGTACAGTGATCAGAGTAAAGACTAGTCTGTTGACAGATAGGTATGGAAAGAAGTAAGGAAGAAGTAGATAGACTGATCCAAGAAAAGATAGATCAAATGATGTGAGTATTGTGTAACAGGATCGAAAGTACAGCATTGTACTGTTTCAGTGGCTTTTAGTACCTCCCTTCCTCTCCGCCAGGTACATTGAGCCCTGCCGAAAATATATCAGCCATTATGATAGAAATCAATAGTCTTTTTTTTTTTTTTAAGATTTTATTTATTTATTTGAGAGAGAGAGAGATCACAAGTAGGCAGAGAGGCAGGTAGAGAGAGAGGGGGAAGCAGGCTCCCCAATGAGCCACCCCAGGCTCCCCCCACTCCATTACTTTTCACGTGCTAAAATTCTGTGAGAAATATCTGACAAATGGATGAACAAATGAAGGTAAAATATTGATTGGGTATCCCCAAATTATTGCTCATTTTTCTTGTCACCCCAAGAGGGAACCACAGCAATAGTAACAGCCACCATTTAGAGCTATGTATATCAAACCAGTACTCAGTTTGCCTTATCTTATTTACAGTTCCAAATAGTTGCATTAAGTAGGTAACCTTATCCACATGTGACAGTAAGGAAATCAATGACGGAATGTCTTCTGCCTGAGATTGTGATATTATCAGGTGTCACAACAGGAACATGAACCCAGATCTGTTATCTTAACCTCTACACTGTACGACAAGCCTTTGTCTACTGTTTATGTTGCCAATGTGGTTTTCAGTACCTCATCCCATTTATGAGCTGGAAAGGACAGAGCAACATGATGGTTCATAGCATAGGCTCTGGGATCAGACATATGGTTTACAATATCTGATGCTTCTACTTAGAATCTGAAATTTTTGCAGACGTTACTTAAATTTGCTGAACCTCAGATAGCTCATCTGTAAAAGTGGGAATAATACATCCTAATTTAAAAGGTCATAGTGATGAATGAATAAAATGATACACAGTTTATTACACTATCAGACTGTATCCTTCCTAGTGTTGCTTTCAGCAGTAAATTTGGCAATGTATCAAGCAAATAGTTAAAATAAAAATGGCAGTTGATATTAAAGAAAATATGTGGTATTTAATGTTATATACTGTATTCGTGTTATGTGATTTATGTATTATATGTATATGTGCAATATATACATGTATATTATACATGATTTCTACTATCAATTAAATATAATACAATAATATCATATAATATATGATGTTTAACAGTAAACAAAGGGGGCGCCTGGGTGGCTGAGTCAGTTAAGCATCTGCTTTCTGCTCAGGTCATGATCCCGGGGTCCAAGTACTGAGGCCTACATTTGGCTCCCTGGTCAGTGGGGAATCCACTTCTACCTCTCCCTCTGCCCCTTCCCAGGGCTCCCCCCCAAAATGCTCTTTCTTGCTCTCTGAGATAAATGAATAAAATCTTAAAAAAAAAACAATAAACAAAGAAAAATGTTGTCTTTCCCATTTTCTGAAAACTACATATTTACATAACAAGCTTACTTTCCCCAAGAGGGAAGCTTCCACTTAGCTCAATCATCACAAATTCTGAAATAGAATAATCTACAAGAAAAATATTTTGTTATGTGTGAAAAGTAGCTTGTTTTTGCCTCCCAGTCTAGAGAAATCTCACGCATGATAGGAAGACAGGATCCCCTACATAGAACAAAGGATGTGAAACCAGTTGGTACAATCTATCTCTAGGATATTTGCCATCAAGAGCAGCTTGGATGAGAAATTCAAACAGTGGATTCCAGTGTATGGAATGACTCAAAATGTTTTAGAGAATCAGCCACCTTTTGTCAGTCGTATGGATTCGTTATACCACAGTATGGGGAGGTGAGGCATAGATTAATCTATTCAAGGATTTGAGCCAGCTAATTTAAGTGCATAAACCTACCAAATTATCAAAAAGATAGGTCAGGACAAATGGATAAGAAGGGAATTAAGAAAAATATACTTGGGGATAAAGTTAGCAGTAAGAAAAGAAAATAGCATACCAGAAAATTCTACATAATTGCTAAAGATACATTATAAATTTGCCTCTATACATCCCAGTAGCCAGGGCAAAGAGGAGAAATTATGATTCATATGATAAAAAAAATGGCACACAGCAGTTCCTCAGGGGGGCCGCAACTTCTCTTGGTACTGAGGTCTGAGAGAACTATCTGTGGATGCACATGGTAAGGTCAGTGTTTCAGAGGACACAGTCTTTTCGTGGCATCCACAAGTACCCTAATTGCCATGGTGATTTCATACCACTGCACTGAATTCCCACCTCAGTGTCACAAGAACATAATTTAATAAAAGCAATTTCATGAAAACCAAACCAAGTGTGTTCACCTTTCCTGCCTTCTGATGACAGGCTTGAATCAGGGAATGTCCTTAGAATACCTGACATAGTTACATGGAAAGTCCAAACGCGACCAAGTTCCACATTTCCTTTGGAAACAGTAAGGCCACGGGGTGCCTTAGGGTCTGGCTCTCCCCTCCAATGTCATCCAGAGTAACCCTGCTTTTGTTTGTTACATATACTTGGGTCCCATATAAGATTTAATTTGAAAACAGAGAGTGGAGTTTTCTTTTTTTCTTTTCTTTTTTTTTTTTTTTTAAAGATTTTATTTATTTGACAGAGAGAAACACAGCGAGAGAGGGAACACAAGCAGGGGGTGTGGCAGAGGGAGAAGCAGGCTTCCTGCCGAGCAGGGATCCCGATGTGGGGCTCGATCCCAGGACTCTGGGATCATGACCTGAGCTGAAGGCAGACGCTTAACGACTGAGCCACCCAGGTGCCCCGAGAGTGGAGTTTTCTTCAAAAAATTTGTAATTAACTACTTTAGAGGAATACATGATTGTAATTTTTTCAGGAAATCGTCCAGTAATGAAGAGCATTTTTCACACCTTTGTTTTTAAAATTGACTTATTTTTCAATTTCATTTTCCTCCACGTTAAAGAATTTACTTTTATTTTCTTCTACTTTATTTCAATTCAAAATCAAACACACTTATATATTATTTGAATAAATTTATTTATAAAAATGTGACTTGCAATAATTCAAATAATACATTCAATAACCTCCTGCCACTTCAATATTACCCACCTAATGTAGCCCTTTTGCTATTTGTTACACAAATATCCACATATTTAATTTTTCTTATACAAATCTACAAACTGTGTGTGTGTGTGTGTGTGTGTGTGTGTGCATGTATTTAGATATGGGGGAAGGAGTGATGTGTGTATATGAGTTTGTCAAGAAATGCAAACTCCCACTCACTATACATACACAAATATGTTGACTTACTCTTTCCACTTAATACAAAAATGCCTCTGAATGTGTGTACATACACACATAAACTTATTCTTTTTTAATAGCTGCACAATAACCTAAATTATAGAAGTATTGTATTTTATTCAACTATTGCTAGTCATTAAGACTATTTCCAGGGTATTTTTATGGGTTGTTTTTTTTTTTTTGGTATTATCAAACAATGTAACTACAAACATTTTAATAATACTTTACCAATTGGAATCTTTGTTTCTGTCGCTAGATCACCTAGGGTGGGATTATCAGACCAAATGTTCTGAACATTTATTTTAATAAATATTTCTTGGGTAGGGGCACCTGGGTGGCTCAGTTGGTTAAACATCTGACATCGGCTCAGGTCATGATCTCAGGGTCCAGGAATGGAGCCCCATGTCAAACTCCCTGCTCAGTGGGGAGCCTGCTTCTCTCTCTGCCTCTACCCTCCCCCCCCGCTCCATCTTGCTTTCTCTCAAATAAATAAATAAAATTAAAAAAAAAAACAAAACACTGCTTGGGTATTTTCCAACAATACTGCCATTAATGAATATAATATAATTAGTCACATTATTTTAATTTCTGATTCCCTGAATCCTGGTGAAGAAGAGCATACATCTATATTTCATTTCATTTCTTTCCGGTCTTAACTCTTAACACTTTCATAAAATGCATAATGCAAAAACTACCAGAAATACAAGGAGAAATACATATTATCACAACTACTGTAGACGATGTTAACAACTCTCTTTAAAACTTTGACAGATCGAACACATTTTTTTAAAGGGTTTATATTACTAATAACCAACTGCATGTATACTTTACACCTTTACAAAAACCTCTACCATTTGATAATAGGTGGATAGCAGAATGTGTGCATTCCAGTTTTCTGTTAAGAACCTAGAAAGTAGCGACACCTGGGTGTCTCAGTGGGTTAAGCGGCTGCCTTCAGCTCAGGTAATGATCCCTGGGTCCTGGGATCAAGTCCAATATCAGGCTCTTTGAGGAACCTGCTTCCCGTCTGCCTGCCGCTCTCCTGCTTGTGCCCTCTCTCTCCCTGACAAATAAATAAAATCGTAAAAAAAAGACAGAACCTGCAAAGTATTTATTACACTGCATTTTCTTTATATCACTACAGAGATCAACACAATAGAGTCTGTCCAGACCCTTCTGAGAAGGATGTGCCGAAGATATAGCCTTAGATATAAAATAGTTTAGAAATAGGAATGTCTATTACTTTTCTGGGTCATACTCTTAATATCTATCTTGCTTTCCCTATCAGCTTCCCATATCAGGAGAGGTTACTGTGCAGCTATTTAAAAAGTTCATTTTCATTTGATTGATTTCTAGCATTACTGAGATATAATTGACATATAATATTGTGTAAGTTTAAAATGCACAATGTGATTAAAAATTAAATTTAAAAAAAGATGTACAACGTGATGTTTTGACCCACACACGTATATATGCTGCAAAATGATTAGCACAATGAGATTAGTAAATGTTCCTCATTCATGTAATTACGTTTTCTTTTGTGGTAAGAATATTCCGGACCTATTCTGTTATCGACTTTCAAGTATAAAACATAGTATTGTTAAGTATGGTCAGCATACTATACATTAGATCCTCAGAACTTACTCATAACGGGAAGTTTGGACCCTTTGAACAACATCTCATAACTCCACCCTAATGCACCCAGCCCTTGGCAACCATCACTATATGCTCTGCTTTTAGAGATCAGCTTTTTTAGATGCCACAGGTAAGTGAGATCACACAATATTTGTCTCTTTCTGTCTGACTTATTTCACCTAGACTAATGTCCTTAAGTTTATCCATGTTGTCACAAATGGCCAGATTTCCTTCTGTTTTATGGCTGGATAATATATATACGTACATATATATGTAACATATATTAAATATATAGAATATTGTATTTAAATATATATTATGTGACATTTGATAAAGAAAATGTGACATTTTCTATATCCACTCATCCAATGAGTTTTCTTTAAATTTACTTCTATATACCTTCAAAATAAGCCATGAAAAAATTTCTTCCAGCACATCAAAGTCTCATCTTTTTTTTTTTAAAGATTTTATTTATTTATTTGACAGAGACATCACAAGTAGGCAGAGAGGCAGGCAGAGAGAGAGGGGGAGGCAGGCTCCCCACTGAGCAGAGAGCCCGATGCGGGGCTCGATCCCAGGACCCTGAGATCATGACCTGAGCCGAAGGCAGAGGCTTTAACCCACTGAGCCACCCAGGTGCCCCCATCAAAGTCTCATCTTAGGTAAGGATTATTTTCCAAAATTTAGTTTAGAGATTAAATCAGGTATGTCACTATCACTCTTTAAATATTTTAAATGATCCATAATGTATTTATATCATTCTTAATTAACCCAGAACAGGCAGTTTTTCCGTCAGTCTGTTGAAAGAGACTGCTATTTGAAACTATGCTATTTTTAATGTCGAGCACGCACTGAAAGACTCGGCTTGATAGTGAGTTTATGTCACGCGAGAAATGTATGTCATTAACCACTGGATTCACACTGAGTCCTGAATGCAAACAGTTTGAGTCATGTGAGTTCATTGTGCATAAAGATGGTAAAATATTGTGGCACAAGCTGCAAAATCCCTCCATTGAGGCTCTTTATTAGAAGAGGGATTTAAGTTTGCAACCTCGAAAAGATGGCAGAGGAGGGACTGGGTATTTTGCAGTGCTGATTTGAGAGAAAAAAAGTCCAGGAAAAGGAAACCAGAATCTGACAATCACACTCATGTGCCTATCAAGGAAGACGCTCTTTAGCATGAAATAATCACGATTTGAACTAAGATAAAATGTTTTCCAAGTAGATATGAAGTTTAATAAATAGTCATTTAGCATGCCCTATCACTTAAAGGTTTTTGGGTTTTGTTTGTCTTTCTCAACCATCCAAGTTGTTAATCGTATCTCTGAAAGTCCTCATGATCCCAGGAGGCAAAAGTCAACTGCACATTGCAAAATCAGAAAGACATTAAATCTTTGAAAGGTAAAGCAAACAGGATAAAATGCCTGTTCGTATTCTTTATAAATATAAAATAAAGCAAATGGAATTCAGTTCTTTAAACTTCATAGGAAAAGGCAGAGCTGAGTGTTTAGGAAACAAGTGATATCTGGAAATCTGGTGGTACTATTAATATTACTTTGTTATGTAAATAGCTTTTATGTTCTCTTTTACTAATACACTATTTTAATTGAACAAAAACTCAGTGGTTTTCACAATTACACCCATGACCACGGTCCCTTTGGCTGAATATTTCCTACATGATCTGAAGGTCTTTAACCCCAAATTTCTGTACTAGAACTGTTTGGGCACCTAAGCCTCATTGCTGGAGAGGAATTAATATCCTGGAATTACAATATTATTTGAAGGGAAGAGTATTCTATTGCAAAGGACATGTTTGTACACTTTCTATGAGCGGGGAATATGAATCACACATCTGGAAAATGTCAGAACCTCTTGGGCAGGGATGTCTCTGTTGTCGATTAAATAGAATTTTATGATGAATCAGGAAATATGTATAAAACATTTGATATAGAATAAAATCTGTATGTAAAGACAGAGCTGTGAGTCATAAAATTCGTTTGAAATTTTTAATTCTCGTAGTACAATTTTGTGGTTAAAAAGGTACCTCTCTGGCCTCAGTTCCCCACCTTTAAAATGTGGCTCATTCTGATTCTGACTCAACTTTGAGATCCTTATCGGGAAATAGCAAGAACGACACCAGATGAATGAAAACATTTAAAATACTTGAAACTGATAAATTACTGAACTCTACATTGGAAGCTAAAAATGTACTCTATGCTGGCTAATTGAATTTAATTAAAAATGAAATGAAATGAAAAATAAAATGAAATACTTGAGCTGTTGCTCTGACATGTGTCAAAAACAGCTTGGCCATATGTCTGGCTTCCGACGATGTATGCAGCAGAGAGACTCAACTCTTTAAAAGGCTTAACAACCAAAAACGGTTACTTATCTCTTCATAAATAGTCCAGACTGGATAGACAGAATACTCTGCTCCATTTGGTCACTTAGAGATTTTGGCAACCTTTTTATTTCTTTAGCTTTATCCCTAGGCATCGTTCTCATTGCAGGTATGTCTGTGTTCTCTCTCCCAGGAAGAGGAAGGAGCTTGGAGAAATTGACATGCAGTCCTACAAGTGGCAGGCTATTCACTTCCTCCCGCATGCAGATCTAACACTAGGAAGGAGCAGTACAGCTGACGGGATAAAATGGCCAATGGGAGGTGAGTGTGGATAAGAAACAAACCTTCAAGAGTAGTGCAAAACACCTTGGATTTGTTCAGAAAACCACTTACGGCCCAACTCAGAGTCATTTTTGTTGTACCTTGGTTGCTGTCTTTGTTCTCTGAAGTCAAAATACATTCTTTTTCCCCAAGTGCAGGTGTTCTGAATTTTCTTGTCAGAGCTTTAAAACTGCTTTCAATATATCTATAATATATTTTTAAATTCTAGAGGAAAACATGTTTTTTTCCTCACAAAATGAGTCATTTTCTCACTCTAGTTCTTGCAAGGTTGCTCAGTCCTGTACACTTTCTAAATAAACATGTTTATAAAATGCCAAAGCTCTTCATCGCCTAATTGGTCATCCTAAGATGAAGTCAGGCAATGGGAGGTGTCCTTTAAATAATGTTCCCAAACTTTGGTGATGAATATCCTATTTTGCCACTATCATCCTGGTGTGTCTGACCATAAATGGAATACAGTATTTATATGAATTTTAAGCTTTCAATTGGGGGGAGGGTACTGAAACTTTGGGAAGCCCATGCATTTTTGAAAAAGCTTTATTTTAAAAATGCTCATGCTCTTCAAAAAGTGACTGACTTATAATAATAACAGCTTGAATTATTCAAGTCCATCAATTTCAATTCAATCCCATGTTGTAATGTTAGTTCAGCTTGACACTATCATGTTAAATCAATAATAATGTGCAGCTGATCTAGCAATACGGTGTAATGTCTGAGAGAGCATTGACACTTTTCCAAAACCTTCCAGATCACTTATCTTTTTAAAATGGCTCTGTTCTCTGAGCTTAAAAAAGGGCTCTTTTGGCAGGCCAGCCATTAGATTTTAAACTTTCTCCATAGACTGTTTTCTCCTGCATTTGCTCCAGTGCCTTGGTGCATAGGGGCAGTCAGTATTTATTGCCCTCATGTGTTTTTAGAATTTCTACACTTTATCTTAAAAAAGATTTTCTTTATTGAGGGAAGAGCTGAGATAGGGGCAGAGGGAGAGGAATAAGCAGACTTCCCGTTGAGCACAGAGCCTGATGCAGGGCTCGATCCCAGGACCCTGAGACCATGACCTGAGCTGAAGCTGGCCGATTAAGGCACAGAGCCACCCAGGCGCCCCAAGCATCTGTATGCTTAAGCATCTTATCTCATTAACCGAACCGTAAGCAAATGGAAATCAAAGAATGATTATTTTTCATCTTTTTTCCCTCCTATAGCACTTACTACATTCCTGAGCATAGAGAAATAGAGAAGTCATTAAACAATTTTATGTATGTGTGAAAGATTGAATTAATAACCGTAACCAAACAGTATGCATGGATATAGCATACTGAGCTTATGAAGGCACACTTTCTTCTGCCTCCCAAATTATTGGCATCCTAAGAAAAATATAACCAAACCGAAGTTTAAGTATATAATTATATGTCAATGGGAAACCCACAAGTAAGAAGGAGAGCGAGAGAGAATAAAGCCATAACAGAATAGGGGAAAGGTGATGACGCCAAAGTGGCTCTTGTGACCTGTACACCCGTGGAAGGCTTTAGACACTAGGGGATGGGACCAGAGACTCAATTTGACCTTATAGTGACAATACATATGTCAGTGTGACTCTGCAAGGAAAAATGGTTCTTGTGAGTGATACATTGGTCAGGGAATCGTTCCCTTTCTGTCTCTATTTCTGCACAAGGTGGCCCAGAACTCCACTGTCTAACTGGTGAGTGTACATGCATGGAGAACTATTGGATGCAAATGTCCGTATGTGATGGCATGGTGGTATACCCATGCTCAAGGTTAGCCTAATACTGAGATCTTTCTATGATATGAAATCACACATTCCATGAGCATATGTGACTATTTGTTTAATGATTATACTGGAATGTGAGATCCTTGAGATCATCTATATACAAGATATTCTGTATAATTCCAGGTAGTACTGATGATCTTTTGAAGTCCATCCATTCATTGAATTAACCGAGCAGTCACTGCATACCAGATACTACATTCAGCAATGACATAGAGGAGTGAACAAGTCAGGGCTAGTTACTCTCTTTAGGACATTTCCTTCATTGCTACGTTATTAGAATCATTCACATACCACTGTATTTCTACCTGTGAGATGATAAGCTGATTGAGAATTTCAATCTGGACCCAACAGGGTTTGTGGCACATGGCTGCACGGGATAGGAAACCGAACTATTGTTGTTGTTGTTGATTTTAATTGATTTAGCAGACTAATAAAAAACTGGCACTTCAAGTAAATTAGCTATTTTTCATTACTTAGAAGTGTCATATGAACTCCCCACCCCACCCACATGAGTAGTGGGTGTTATAATTTACTGCCTAAATAATTTAATAAATCAATGATAATTAATCCTTGCAGAAAGCTAGAAATCTCTTTTCATAGCAACCTAGAGAAAAGAGAATTTACAATCACACAATTTCACGGGGGATTTCATGGCAATAAAAAGAATGATAGTTTTACGGTTTGTACTTCACCACAGAATCAGAGATTATAAGAAATCTGTGAGGAAGGAAAATATATAAAACAGCAGGAGAAAAATTGAACTCTTCTGAATTAGTAAATAGTTATGCAATTTGGCAGTGAAGGAACAAGAGAAAGAGAGTGAGAGAGACTGAGACTTGTCCCCTGAAAAAATAGAGAATGTGTCTTTTTGTCAAGCACATCTGGACCTGGGCACACACCAGGCTACCTAGGATGGTCACTTATGTCCAGAGAATTTACATGAGATACTGCATACCTTTTCTTTCTGTCACAATGAGATAGTATAACATGTGAATAATAAAAAGAGAATAGGAAGAAAATGGAAATTATAAAACACTTAGAACTGAGTGATGATGAAATCACTACATATTAAAATGAACAGAGTGGGAATTTTTATTTTAGGAAAGAAGAAAAATTAAAGTCTACTGAGAAAAGTGCTGTTCTCAAAAAGAAAACTAATCACAGAGTAAATACAAATAAAGTGGGAGGGAGGAATAAGTATGCATAAGTAAGAATTAAAGAATAAGATTATAAACAGTGGAAAAAGATTATAAACAATGGAGAGCACCAAAAAACTCAAATGCTATAGCACTTAAAAGAAGAAAAGGGAATCTTCTGAGAATATATTTCTACAAAAAAGTAAAGTAAAAATAAACATTAGCAAATAAATATAAAAAATATAGATATGATAGCATATTAGGTATGAAAGTCTTATAAAAATCATTAATGAATTTGAAGTTACAAAGCGTGCATTTCTAGAAAATATAAATAACCAAATATAAGAAAAATTAGAAAATTTCACTAAGTCAATAATATATATATGTTTAATATGTGGTCCTCCTTTCAAAATAAGCAGAACATTCAAAAAGTTTTAAAGTTCTGTTTTTACAAATGTTCAAGAAACAGACAATTCTAATCCAACAAAACCCTTTCAGGGAAGGAAGAGAAGAAAAGAGCCTGAAATAACCTTGAGAATAACACTTGACAGGGTCAGTACAATAAATAAAAATTATAGACCTCTCTCATTAATTAGAATACGTATAATAAACTTCCATAAAATATTGATAAATTGAAATCAATGCATAAAATATATGATGCATCATAATAAAGTAATGTTTAACCCAGCATCATGAGTATGGTTTCATATTAGAAAATCAATTACTATAATTTAAAATTCAATACTCATTCATGAGAAAGCTATGAGAGAACTAGGAACATAAAAAAGGTTCTTAAATTCATAAATCATGTCTTTCAGAAACCTATAACAAACATCATATTTAGTGTTATAGCTGTACTTTTAAAAAGATTTATTTATTTATTTATTTGAGAGAGAGAGAGAGAGAGAAAGAGAGAGAGAGAGAGGGTGAAGGAGAGAAAAACATGCAGACACTGCACTGAGTGCCAATGAGTACCAAACCAGAAGTGGGGCTTGATCTCACAGCGCTGAGATCACGACCTGAGCAGAGACTAAGAGTTAGGTGCTTAACTGACTGGGCCCCCCAGGTGCCTCTAGTGCTCTAACTTTAAAAGCTACCATTTCCAAGTCAGGATCAAGTCAAGAATGCCTTCTATCATCCGTACAATTCATTTAGTATTAGACATCTTAGTCCATTAAATAAAACAAGAAAAAGAAAATATTATATGCTTATAAAAAAAAACCAAGAAAATGGTAGTAATTTATAGATGACTTGATTGTCTTTATAAGAAAATCTAAGAACAAATGTAGACAAACTATTAGAATTGATAACAAATCTATTGTTTGTTGTATGTAAGAAGATAATCATAATTAATAGTATTTCCATATACCTCAACCACCAATTAGAAATGGTCATTAACAATTCTCCATTCACTGGTGCCTAGTGGCACAGTCGATTGGGTGTCTAGCTCTTGGTTTCAGCTAAGTCATGATCTGAAGGTGGTGAGAATAAACTGAGCACTGAGTCAGACACAGTCCTCAGCAGGGAGTCTCCTCTCCTTCTTCCTCTCCCTCTGCCCCTACACAACCCCCTTCCACCTCACTTGTGTGTGATCCCACTCTCTCAAAATTAAATAAATAAATCTTTAAAATAGTAATAACAATAAGTCTCAGAAAAAAAGGCACCGTAAAAAACTGAACTTAAAAATAAGGATTTTAGCACATTTATGAATGAAAAGTCTGAATATCTCATACTAATTTAATTCCCTGGAAAATTGTTGAGAGTATAATGCTCATGGAACAAAATTCCAGACAGGATTTAATGGAGCTTTACAAGCTGAGCTTAACCTACAAAGAAAATGCTAAGAATAATTGATATAATTGTGAAGATAATACATGAGATGGGAGAGCTTGCCCTAAGAAATATGAAGACATTGAAGAGGAAAAATCAGGGGCACCTGGCTGGCTAAGTCTATAGAGTATACAACCCTTGTTATCAGGATTACAATGTATATATGTGATATCATACATTGTATGTAATGAGCCCCATGTTGGGTGTAGAGATTACTTAAAAAATAATATTGTTTAAAATAAAAAGAGCAAAAATCATTAAAAGTGTATGATTTGTCACATGAACAATCAAATGAACCAAAGGAAATAATATAAACTTACTTAACTGCTTCATGTATATATCAAAGAAGTGTCATTGAATAATGGTATTCATACTCCTGCTATTACTACTACTTCTGGGTTCAAATCTTGGCTCTGACACTTACTAATTTCGTGAACCTGGAGGAAATAGTTTACATTTCTTTACATCAATTTCTTTATTTGTATAATAGAAAAAATAATACCTTCCTCCTACAAGTGTTGTGAGGATTATATGATATAATGTAAATAGAATGAATGACTAAGACATAACGTATGTACAATGATGCTTAGCTCTTACATGAGTATTTGGTATATGGCGGGATTGGCGTTGGAAATCAGTTGTGAAAAGATGGATTTTAAAACAAATTTTGCTAGAAAACTTGGCAATCAATGGAAAAACATAAAACAAAATGTAAAAAACAACACCATATCTCTTCATAAACTTGAAAAGAACAAAAAAAACCATTCGAACAATGTAGAAGTTGTAGGAGAATATCTTAAATGTAGCCTGGGCAGGGAAAGACCTACAAACAAGATACAAAAGGTACAAGTCAAAATAAAAGACTAATAATTTGATACCAAAATTGAAATTTTCTGTAAGACAAAAGACTTCATAAAATAAGTTCAATTATAAGCATTGACATAAAATAGATGTAATTGAAAATAATGAATATTCATAATATATAAAGAATTAATATGAAGCATATGAAAAAATCTAATGAGCTGGTAGACGCATAGCCAAAGACTAGGAACAGGTTATTCATAGAAGAAATACAAAAGGTCACTAACTAGGAAATAGGCAGAAATTTGTTAATATACATGAAAATAAAAAATTAAAAAATGATATACCTCATACCCTTCAATGCGGCAGTTTAAAAAGCATGACAACGCCAAGTTTGGGGAAGGAAATGAACAAAACTCTCTTACACTGCTGGTGGGCATATTTAAAGAGCCTTTTGCCAATAACAATAAATTGAAGATATAACAATAAAATTGAAGATATAAATACCATAAGAATCACCCATTCCACTCCCTGCTACATTCCCCCCGCTCCCCAGAAAAGAAAGTATATCACAACTTTTATCAGCTGAATTGTTTTCCTCCAAAATGTATATGCTGTAGTCCTAACCTGAATAACTTAAGAATGTGACCATATTTGGAAAAACAACTTTAAAGAGGTGATTATGTTAAAATGAGACCATTAATGTGGGCCTTAATTCAACCCAATCTGTTATCTTTATTTTTTAAGATTTTATTTACTTGTTTGTTTGTTTGTTAGAGAGAGAGAGAGAACGCATAGGCAGACAGAGATGCCAAAGGAGAGGGAAAAGCAAGCTCCTTAATGAGCAGGGAGCCCAACACAGGGCTCCACATCACAAACCTGGGATCATGACCTGAGTAGAAACCAGACACTTAACCTACTGAGCGACCCAAGAACCCCTCCTGTTGTCCTTATAAGAAAGGGAATTTTAGGGATGCCTGGGTGGCTCAGTTGGTTAAGGATTTGCCTTTTGCTCTGGTCATGGTCTCCTTGCTTGTTGGGGAGCCTGCTTCTCCCTCTGCCGGCCAATCCCCCTGCTTGTACGTTCTCTCTCTGAACAAATAAAATCTTAAAAAAAAGAAGAGGAATTTTGGATACTGTGGAAAGGCAGCCACCTCCAAGCCAAAGAATGAGGCCTCAGGAGAAATCAAACCTGCTGACACCCTGATCTTAGTCTATATGACTCCAGATGAGTGAGAAAACACTTCTTTTTTGTTTAAGTTACCCAGTCTACAGTGCAGGAATACCTCAGAGACTTTGTGGGTTCAGATCCAAGCCATTATAATAAAACAAGTATCACAATAATGCAATTCAAATGCACTTTGAGATTTCCCAGTGCATATAAAAGTTATGTGGATATAAAAGCCACCAGGGTGGCTCAATTGGTTAAGGATCTGACTCTTGATTTTGACTCAGGTCATGATCTGAGGGTGGTGAGATCAAGCCCTGCATCGGGCTCCATGCTCAGCACAGAGTCTGCTTGAGATTCTAAACCCCTCTACTCCTACACCTGCTCGCACATGCTCTCTCTCCCTAATAAATAAAACATTATTTAAGAAAAAGTTATGCTGACACTATGCAATAGGCCATCAAGTGTACAACAGTATTCTGAAAAAACAATGCACATACCTTAATTTAAAAATACTTTCTTGCTAAAAATTCCTAACCATCACTTGAGCTTTCAGTGAGTCATAATCCCTGATCACAGATAAACATAACAAATTAATAATATTGAAAAGTATGAAACATGCTGATAATTACCAAAATCTGACAGAGAAACACAAAGGGACTAAATGCTGTTGGAAAAATAGTGCTAATAGACCTCTACAATGCAGGGTTGCCACAAACCTTTAATTCCTAAAAACTGAAATATCTACAAAGTACAATAAAGCAAAGCACAATAAAATGAGATAGGTCTGTATTTTTTGGTGGCACCTCCAGCAAATTAATACAACAACATCTATCACAGGTGCACAAAGCCATATATACAAGATTTTTGCAATAATGAGAAAAAAGAAACAACTATTCATCAATAAGTGGACAGAGGAAAGAATGAATGAATTTTGAGAGGCACTGATGCCTGCTGGATAAGAATCTAGTCCTGCGTTTTCCAAAAAAGACATCTAGATGGCCAACAGATGCAGGAAAAGATGCTCAACATCACTCACCATCAGGGAGATCTAAATCAAAACTACCAAGAGATATCACCTCACACCTGTCAGAATGGCCTAAACCGACAACAGAGGACATAACAAAGATTTGGGAGAAAGAGGAACCGCTGTGCACTGTTGTTGGAAATGTAAAGTTGTAGGGCTACTCTGGAAAACAGTGTGGGGGTTCCTCAAAAATTACAAATGAACTACCTTACGATCCTGCAATTGCACTGGTGGGCATTTACCCGAAGAATAGAAAAATACTAATTCAAAGGGACACTTGCACCCCAAACTGTGGAAACAGAGCCGAGTATTCACCAATGTGGAATGGATAACAAGAGGTGGTATATACGTATGCAATGGAGTTTTACTGAGCCATAAAAAATAATGAAATCTTGCCTTTTGCAATGACGCAGATGGAGCTAGAGAGTATTCTGCTAAGCAAACTCAGTTAGGAAAGACAAATATGATATGATTATATTCATATGTGGAATTTAAGAAACAAAACAAACGAGCGAAGGGGGAAACCAAGAAACAGACCCTTACTTATACAGAACACACTGCTGGTTCCCAGAGAGCAGGCACATGGGGGTAGGGGTGCAATAGATGCTAAGGATTAAGGAGCACAGTTGAGATGAGCACTGGTAATGTATGGAAGTTCAATCACTGTATTATACACCTGAAACTAATATTACACTGTATGGTAACAAACCAGAATTTAAATTTAAAGTTAAAATTTAAAAAAGGAAACTAGTCTTTGGAGCCTAGTATAAATGCTGAGTGCCACTTGTATAAACGTGGTGCAGGTTTCTTGCGCTCTCTATGCCTCAGTCCTTGTTTGTATAATGGGTATAACACACCTTCCTCAGATGGGTGATTTGAGCATAAAATGTCTAACATCCTGTAAGTCCAATATGAATGTATTATTAGTAAAATTTTATATACTGGGGTTTTTTTAAGATTTTATTCATTTATTTGTCAGAGTGAGGGAGAGAGAGTGTGTGTATGTGAGTGCAAAAGCAGGGGGAGTGGCAGAAAAGCAGGTCCCCCACTGAGCAAGAGCCCGACTTCATCCCGTGAACATGGGATCATGACCTGAGCCGAAGGCAGACGCTAATACAATTGAGCTGCCGAGGCGTCCTGGTAAAGTATTATGTTTATATAAGAGACAATCCTATAGAAAGGTCACAGTGAGTAACATTAGACATATATTTCTGCAATGTTTTATTTTATTAGAAAAAGTTCTGACTCAAATATTACAAAAGCTTTACATTTGGGTAAAAGTTAAATGAGTTTTTTGGTAATATTATCCTCTGTACTTTTCTGCCTGTTTAAAATACATTAGAACTATAAAAACAAAAAGTCAATGCAAAAATTTAGAATGTCTAAGAGGTAATAACTTAAGAGTTATGTTGAGATGGTGAAACAACCAGAATTATTAAATACCCACTTTTTAATGTGGAGTTGGGGCTCAGTTCTGCAAAGCTATATCGAGGGTTCCAGAAGCCACTGGAGGCCCTTGAGCGGTCTGAACCGAGTATAGAGAAAGCATCAGGCAAAGGGCTTTATCTATTGGGCCAGAAACAGACACTGGATTCAAAGTTGAAAAATCCAGCAATTTACTCTCGGTAAAGAAAAAAATAAAAAGGAAAAAAATGGGTTCCACCTCCTCAAGGATCCTGAAGTGAAATTTACTCCAAGTTTCAATGAGGAATAATTGGAATATCTATTTCATTAACAAGTGGATGAAGGTTGGGAAAACATCAAAATGCAAATGTGATGTGGGGTGGGGGAACTGAGGAGGAAACTGTTGCTCTGGAAAAAGTGTGAGTTGAGGAGACAGAAAGTATACCCATGGTCCGGGCAGGTATTTGGCTATATTTATTTCATCTTCTAATTAATTGGACACTTTTTCCACCTCAGTACTTTTTGCATCACCTATTTTAAAAATAGCATGCATTATTTTGAGTATCGCTGTCATAATATTCTTTTTATTTTGGAGATAAATGGCCTCAATTTTGCAATCACTCTGAAGATGGTACAGTTTATCACCATTATTAAATATTTTATGTTATATTTCATGTACTTCTATAGACCTATGAAACTAATAGTTTAACTAGTGCCTGATGATAGAATATATTACAAAGAAAGCTCATGAATTTATGAAGGAGCATGCACATACCATTTCAGCAGTCGGGGAAAATCAGGAGGAAGGATGGTGAAAACAAATGAATCGTATTTTGGTCACACTGAAGTAACCATTTGGACCACGCTCTTTGATGTTGGCAAGGCCTCAGAGCCAAGTGAATTTCATTCTTCAAAGAAATAGTTATATCAACCATAAAATCCTTTTTAGTGTTCTCAAAATTGGAACAGGGATGGAATGTAGATAACTTCCACTTCAGCACTGATATTTAGAGATACCGTTACATAATCTATATTCTAGAATATGCTTGAAGGCAGAAAATGCATCAGTGATTGACGTTTGACAACTTACATATTTTCCCAAAAGCAGAGGAGAGGAAAAGCTGCTTGATCATTGCTTTTGCTTTGACCTCAGCTCCTGGTAGGTATGGAGAACCTCTTTCCCAGAAAGTGAATTGATGGATGGCGAAACTGAGTCCTTTGACTTCAGTAACTGGTTGTGCTCAACTTAGAGTCAAAGGACAGTAGAAATATTCTCAAACCTCTCCTCCAAACAACACAGAAGAATTGCGGCCATTGAAATGATGGAGTTTTATAGATGGAATTCACATTGACTTTCTGAGCAGAATTAGTTCATGACGTGAGGCATTTTGGCACAATGTTCCTTATATCTGGAACATATTTCTATTTCCTTCCATGTTAATTTGTTCAAATTCTACACAGTTTTGATAAACTACCTCCCTAGAAAGGATTTCTAGGTCCCTCCCTATTTCTCCTTCTCTGACATCTCTGTCCCCCTACTTGCAAAAGAAAAAGGAAGAGAGGGAAGAAGAAGAGAGGAGGCAGAAGAGGAGAAGGCAAAGAACAGAAACAGAACGAAATAGCTCTTATTTACTGAGCAGTTATTGTTTGAAGGTGGGCTTCATATCCATGGTATAATTAGAATATCCCAATAACTATCTCAGAAAGGAAGTATTGTTATTACTTTTTACAAGAAGCAGAGAAGCTCACCTTAGATGTTAACCCGCTAAGGTCATTCATCTAATAATGAGTGGGATCTAAATTCAAATTACAGGTCTGTTGGCATCCACTGCACTCCACTGCTTTCCTATGAGCTTCCTGAGGGGAAGGCCTCTGTCCAACTGATCTGTTTTATCTGCAATATTGCAAGAATAAGAACTGAATACTTTCATTTTTTGGCTAATTATATGCATGCATGTCAGAGAGAAAGGGGAAATAAGAAACTACTTTAAGTATAAAAAATAGCAAGTTGAAAAAAGCTATGCTACATACGAATATTCTTTGTCTAATAGTAATGATAGCATTAATAATTTTCAACTTTATAAGCTTTTCCAGTTTCAGAAAATGTTCAGATAGTATAAAAGACATGAAAAGTTCAAAAGATAGACGATGAGTGCAATTTTAATTATTATTGTAACAATAGCTAAAGAGTGCATAGACTATACGATATATACTTAAAAATACCTTATTAAAATAATTTGCCTTGACAATGAAAAAATGAGTTTTATATGTTGGGCTTCCAGGTATTCAAATTAATATTAAGAGCTGTCTGAAATACTCAACACCTTTAAACTCTGTAAAGTAACTCTATCAAAAGGGTTCGGTACTAGCATCGAGAATATCCACAATTAGGCCACCAGGATGAAATATTACGAAAGCATGCCAAAACAGAATTGAAGGATGTCAAATGGAAGACCACACTTTTCATTCCCCAAGGACAATAATTCTCACTCTGTGATAAAATCAAAGAAAATTTCTCACTCGATTCTTAGAATCTTTTGTCCAATTTTTATTTCCGAGGGTAAAAACAGCTCTTCAGTCGATAGTAGGAAAAAGGAACACAAAGTTCTATTGCTGATTTCATAACCTTAGCACACATAGCTGACCAGATTTGATGATATAATGTGCGGTATCTGAAATTGTTAATTTATTGAATCCTATTCTTTAAGAGCTATGTAAGACTTATTCCTACTGTGTTGCATTTCTAAAAGATAGTCAAACACAGACAACTTACATTTAATGGTCAAGAATACCAATATTTTACTGGCTAACCTGATATCATCTGTTCTGATATGGGGTGGCCAAGTTTCACTTTTTAACTGAAGAAAGAAAGGAAACGTAACACAACTGAAATGAGAAAAATGCATGTCACGCACTATCACCATTTAAGACAACAATATCAGCAAAGACAATTTAGATAAGAGCCATTGAAAGGGGATAAAATACAAGGAACATTTTTAAGAGCTACTACAAAGATTTTTGCTGGGGGTTTTAGAAAAAGGAAACAGATGGGGAAAATAATTGTCTAATGTTTATGTTAATGTAGCATAAAACCCCAATTATCTAGGCTACTTAGGGAATCAGGTGTTTGGCTTAAATTTTTTGGTTAGCTGAGTTACTTTAAACCCAATGGTATCTCAGCCATTGTTGAAAATTGTTCCAAAAAGGTTGAATACCGCCTAGGGATGATAAATTGCATTTTTCTTTGTAGACCTTGAAGTGCTTCAATGTGGATAGTTCCTTGTGGATCTTGCAATATTCTTCAAGGTTATCCATTCTGATTGGAAGAGCTATAATGGTAGATATGGACTCGGGGGTGAACCTTGGATACAATGGAATAATTTTTTCTTTTTTTAAGATATTATCTATTTATTTGACAGAGAGAGAGAGATCACAAGTAGGCAGAGAGGCAGGCAGAGAGAGAGGAAAGCAGGCTCCCCACTGAGCAAGAGAGCCCAATGCAGGATCCTGAGATCATGACCCAAGCCAAAGGCAGAGGCTTTAACCCACTGAGCCACCCAGATGCCCCTAGAATATTTCAATATTTCAATATTAATTTTACTCTGTACAACAAAATGGATTTCTCGCAGGCATCTAATAGACATTTTATAATTTATATATATGGCATATCTGTATGGTATACACCATATAATATCTACATAACCTGTATTTATATAATGTATAACCTCACTATCTTATAGTATATATTGTCTAATAGATTGGGCTCATTAAACAGGCAACAAATTCTGATCACCAATTGTCACCTAGGCAGTGACCTTGGCTTTAAAGGCCAAACCGGATAACCCACAGGTCTTGCTCTAAAGTAGATTACAGTCTACTGAAAAAGACAGATGCATACACAAACGCAATGATGCAATGGATGATATAATAGAGGTGTGTGTAAACTATTTGGGGACTGATTCGTTCTTCTTGAGTGGGGTGAAGTAAAAGAAATTGAGAGAAATGTAACACAACTGAAATGAGAAAAGTAGATTACAGTCTACCCCCAGCAGTTAATTCCCAGCAGGAGGTGTTATTTATACTGGACTTTGAAGGATGAGTAACAGAATTATACAGATATTCATCAGAGACAAGAGAGTGCAGAGTATTTGGAAGAGTTATAGGAGATTACAGCAGATATACCATAGCCAATTTTGAAGGGAAAGGCTAGTGACGAGCTCCTACAGTGTAGAAGCTGAAGACTAACAGGGGCAAAGTATTTTGGTTTGATCATTATGAAACTGTGGAAGATGGTTTGGGATAGAAGGGGAAAAACTGGATGGAGAAGAGGTCAGTACCAAGGATATTTTAATAATAATTCAAGTGAGAGATGACAAGAATTGAAATTAGGGAAGTGGCGGAGATGATGAAGAGGAAAAGAGAAATGAGAGATATGAGAGTTTTCATCTTTTGGGCAAATGTTTTATTGGTTTTATGAGGGTCAGCTCACATTACATTCTAAATTCTGTGTTATACTACCTTTTACTTTAACTTCAATAAACATTGCCAACAGTTGACTGATAGACAAGATTCTGTGCTTGGCTCTAATAGGCCAAAAAGTTACACTTTGCCCTCCAAGAGCTCACAGTCCTCTGGTGATAAATAAATGGTATTCAGTACAGTGGATACCACAATAGCTTACTTTAAGTTATGGGATACGCAAAATATAATGATTTGTGGTTTCAACCTGGCAATATCTGGGAATATTTCAAAAAGAAGATGCTGAAACTCCTGGAGTCTTTCAGGGAAAAAAGTTAAGGAATGAAATAGATGAAAATTTGGCGCATATTTTAAGAGTCTTGTACTTCACGCTCAGGAACAGGGGTTTATTTTTGTTAAATTGTTACAAAAACCTGATTGCTTTTAAGCAAAAGACAGACTAGATCAGCTGTGCTTTTCAAAAGGTTTTCAGGTCAGCGTGTGGAGATCAGACTGGAGGGGCACAATCCTAGAAACCAGGAGACCAGTTAGGAAACCATTTTGGTAGTTCCAGAGAGAGACAATGAAGCCTAGGATAGGACGATAGCAGTCAGGATAGAGAGGGGAGGATGAATTGGAGAAGTAGGAAGTAAAAGGTATTGGACTTGATAAGGTACATGAGGGAGAAGGAAAATTCTATACTGGCTCTGGAAAACAAAGGCAAAAGGAAACAAGTTTCAGTTAAAATCTCCTCACAGCTTATAGCCCACTGATAGATAACCTGAAACATGCAGAGTGTGTGACCTTCCTCAGGGAACTCATGGCCACCTTAGTACCTTCGTGGTTTTTTTTGTTTTTTTTTTTAATATTTTATTTATTTGACAGAGAGAAACACAGCAAGAGAGGGAACACAAGCAGAGGGAATAGTAGGGGGAGAAGCAGGCTTCCTGCC
>CM053612.1:8569061-8594165 GCA_028646535.1 Procyon lotor | reverse complement strand
AGTTCTAGGCAGGAGACACAGGAGGCCCCTAACTCCCCTGACGGGGCTCTGGAACTATTCCTGGCCAAGTGGAGACGTTGAGACAGAGCTGAGCGAGAGATGAGGGAACAAACCAAGCCGGCACAAGAATCTCAAGGCCACAGGCTTCCCAGTCAGTTCTCAATAAAAGAGCGCCACTTAGAGCCCTCAGTGCAACCCGTTCCGGAACCCTCTCAGGCTAAAGAGCTTCTTCTTTCCTTTCTAGTCTCACCTTCACTTCATAAACTTTCACTGTACTTCACCTTTTTGTGCCTGTGAGATTCATTCTTCCTCTCCGTGAAACAAGAATCCTGCAATTCTGAAACACTATCACCAGAGAATTACCTTTTAATTATGTAATCCTAGAGGTGCCAACATGGAAGAAAGTCGAACCTGACTAAGAATGTCTTATAGTCCATGTGTGCTTATAGTTTCATGTTCTGTGAAATGATGCCCTTCGATGGAAAACAAAATGAAAGCACATGGCAGAATATACTCAAATACTATTTCTTTTCTTTTTTTTTAAAGATTTATTTATTGTTATGTGTTGGGGGGACAGAGGGAGAGAGAGTCTTTCAGTGCAGAGCCCGAGGAGGGGACCGATCTCATGACCTGAGACGAAACCAAGACTTGGATGCTTAACCAATTCAGCCACCCAGGTGCCTCCTCATATACTATTTCAAAGTAGCAACATGATTGTGACACCTAAACACAATTTTCAATCTAAATAAAACTATAAGTAGCACAAGGAATAATTTATTGTAATTGATAGACACAGAATGAGAAGAAAATATTATTAATTTATGTATTTGTTGAAGTCAGCTTCCTCATTATCTGTCAAACAGTTCTGGGTAAGATAAGTAAGATAATGGGGCCACCTGTAGAAAATCTTACACATATTACACAGAACATGTAGTTGACATGCTAACATTAAAAATGTCTACCACCAGTTGGTAAAGTACTGCCCGCATGACAAAATAGCCTATCATATATTTACCCTGAAGCTACAAATGTAGTGATCCACAGCAATGTCCACAATCCCCAAACTATGGAAAGAGCCCAGATGTCCATTGACAGATAAGTGGATAAAGAAGATGTGTGTGTGTGTGTGTGTGTGTGTGTGTAGTCCAACACACATACTGGAATACTATGCAGCCATCAAAGAAAAATGAAATTTTGTCGTTTGCAATGATATGGATGGAACTAGAGGGTTTTATGCTAAGCAAAGTAAGTCAATCAAAGAAACGTAATTATCCTATGACCTCAACTGATATATGGAATTTTTTTTTAAAGATCTTATTTATTCATCAGAGAGTGTGCATGCACAGATGGGGGAGGGTCAGAGGGAAAAAGGAAGGAGCCCAATGAGGGACTCAATCCCGGGACCCTGGAATCATGACCTGAGCCAAAGGACTCTTAACTGACTGAGCCACCCAGGTAACCTGATATGTGGATTTAAGAAACAAAACAGAGGATCATAGGGAAAGAAAAGAAAAATTAAACAAGATGAAACCAGAGAGGGAGAGAAACCATAAGAGATTTTTAATCACAGGAAACAAACTGAAGGGTGCTGGAGGCGAGGTGAGTAGGGGGATGGGGTAACTAGGTGATGGGCATTAAAAAGGCACCTGATTTAATGAGCACTGGGTGTTATGTGCAACTGATAAATCACTAAATTCTACCCCTGAAACTAATAATACACTATACATTAACTAAATTGAATTTAAATTTTTAAGAAATGTTTAAGAGAAGTAGAATACCATAGCAAAGAGATTCTAAGATCAGAGGCAAACTTCTCTGTATTGCAGTCAAGTATTTTGCAGTTGCTTATGGCCAGGTTTGGTTATGAGTTATGAGGTTTGGTTTGGTTATGAGCCTTTGGCAAGTTATTTAGCCTTTATGAGCTTGATTTTCCACATATATAAATCAAGATTGAGGGTGGCATTTTATTTCTAGAATTCCTTTGATGATCAACATATTTTGCCTACATGAAGATTTGCTAACACAACTGAAACAGCAGTAAATTCAAAGATTTTATTATTTCTTACTGTGAAGAAAATTAATATATGAAACAAGAAAGACTGAAGCAAACAGAGAAAAGGGAAAGAAAATTGAAAGAGAAAAGAAGAAGGAAAGGGAAAAGAAGAGAGACAGAGAGATAGATAGATGGAGAAAAAAAGTAAATAAATGAATAGAACAAAGAGAAGAGGCACAGTAAGCACATGACTTTAGGGAAGCATTTGAAATGTTTTCTCTGATAGGACAGCATTAGAAAGCTGCTTAAAACTGCCCATACAAATGGAAAATATTTAAGCTTTTTTTTTTTTAGGAGCATAAGAAAATCTCTTGGGGGATAGGTGTCCTGCTGATGCCATAAAGAGGAGCCCTGAGGCCCAAGGAAAATAGAAAAGCCTAGTCCTCCAAACATTGATATCAGGGAAGAACATGGCCTGGGCACCTGGATATCCCCAAGCAATAGGGGAATGCAGTGTCGGCAAGGGAAATGTGGTTCCTTTGGCAGTTCCCTTGCTGCTAGGCAGTGGGGAATTCAGAGTGGGCATAAGGCAAAGGATTCTGGAGGTGAGGAGGGGTGGAAATCAGACTTCCAGGACTCAGAAGGTACTTTGTGTAGCAAAATAGGATTTACTTATCTTAAATTCTCTATGGCCTGAATATGACACAAATATTATTGATTAAAAATTAAAAACTGAAGATGTGAAAATCTACGGAGCTGAGAGACGAAGAGAGAGAGAGAGAGATTGGAGGAGGAGGAGGAGGAGGAAGAGGAGGAAGAAGAGGAGGAAGAAAATCAATATACTTGGATATTAGTCCAGAATCGTAAGCATTGAATAAGCTTTCTCCATTTCCTTTAGCTTCCAATTGAGATCTTGTCTTGGGGAGCTTTCATATCCTCCATCAGTACTCTTTAATCCAGTCTTTTCAATAGTTTTCTAAGAACTATTCAGTTGGATATCATTATATGAGCAATGTATACTGATCACATTCTCTAGTTGGTATCCCCCCTCCCTACTCCGACCCAGGCAGCTAGACCCACTAGTGTCTGCAATCAACAAGTGCTTGTCTCTCTTGGCTTCTTTGATTATTTGGTATCCAATTCGGTATGGTCCAAATGTTGACAATTGTGCCACGTGGATAAGGCCATCAAGTGCAGGTTATACTGGATGTGTCTTTGGAAGACAGGGTCACCAAAATGCCTGGATTGGGATGCAAGGACACTAGAATTCCAAGTATTTGGTGATTCTCCCTTTCCACTGTGCTGTTTCATTTCAAACTAGACTGAGTTAATTTGCCAAGTACTTACTCAGGCACTAGCAGATATATTACACAAATATTATTTCTACTCTTTAAACAGGATTCCAACAAATACTGAGCCCCTATCATGGGCATGGTAGTTTCGTTAGATGCCGGCCCTAGAGGAAGAGGAAAGTGGCCAAGGCTGGCAAGAGGTACAACTATTGATAAGGTTAAGAAGTTTATAGGGAAATATAACACTGTAATGTTAACTATGCTGGAATTTTAAAAACAATAATGACTTTTTTAAATTTTACAAAAAGAAACTTATGGGGGGAAGTTATAAGTAAGCATCTTAGATAAGTTAGGAGCACCCACCAAATTTCAACTGAGAATCTGTAATTTTTAAACCAGTAGTGAAAGATAGGGAAGGAATAAAGAAACTAAAGTGGAAAAAAAAATTACTGAGCAAAGAAATCATTAAATGGGTAAGTAAATTTCAACCAACAATAACTGCCTAAACAATAATAATCATGTTTAATTTGAGGAATTAAAATATAGAACTAAAGTATTAGAACACAATAAAATGGAAAAGAAATACGCAAAAGAAAAGAAAATTTAGAAGACAAGAAGAGAAACTTGTGATCATAGTGTTCCAAAGGCTTTTTATTTTTTTCAGAATAAAGTAGTAATGGTCAGCATTAGAATTTAAGTATTGATGTTAATATATTAAAGGGCAATTGTTAAAAACGTGTAAGTAGACAGTGTAAGTTAGAAAAGTTGAAACAGTAGAGAAAAAAATGAAATATAAGAAATTCTCAAGCCATCCATTTATAAAATGAAGGAAGGAGAAATTATAAAAAGCCTTTTTAAAGAAATCAAATAGAAAGCACAAGCTGAGATCACAGAAATGAGACAAGTAAGCTAGAAATCGGAATAAATACCAAAAGACTACCAGAGGGGTTCAGAACAGGTCCCTCCCCCACCCCCAAGAAAGTACTACTTTGACTTGTGGATTCTTTTGAACTATAGGTACTTGAGACCCTGGGGGCTCAAGGGAAACTTTGGTCCCTTCCTTAACCACACAGAAGAATGGAAATTGGGGGTCTTTCCCAGAATAAAGGTAATTAGCAGAGATAAATGTTATCTGAGCGACCAATCTGTATGGGAGGGAAACATCTACTCTTTTTATTGCCTTATGAAGTGCATTCCTTTCCTCTGAAATCCCAGGCCCCTACCCACTTCTCTTTAATTCAGAATGACTATATACCTCATTTTACCCAACTGCGTTGGGAATTTCCATGTCTACATGGATTTCCTGGGTGTTCACCTATTAAATCTGATTTTCTCCTGTTACTCTGTCTCATGTCAACTTGATTCTTAGTCCAGGTAGAAGGGTCTTTGAGGGGACAGAAATTATTGTTCCCCTACATTACACTTCTAGGCAAAAGACAAAAATTTTAAAGCTACATTTCAAAATTCAACTATAGGGGCATCTGGCTGGCTAGGCCAATAGAGCATTCGACTCTTGATATTGAGGTTGTTAAGTCTGAGCCCTATGCTGGGTATAGAGATTCCTTTAAAATCGTAAAGAAGAATTCAACTACACGCTTTTCATAAAAGATAACATAAAACATAAGGTTGCCAATAAAGAGAATATACACACATATACATAATGCACACACTTGTACCACATGTATCTGTAATTGTGTGTGTGTGCAGTATTAAACAATTCAATGTAGTAAAGTTGAATATCTAATTGGCTTTATTAAGTTATTCGTGATTCAGGAAGCATCCCATCTACAGAGTAGTGAAATGCCAAGGAGTTGTAGAAAATGAAAGGTTGTTCTAGCAGAATGGAGGGGCAAGGAAGTTATTAGCAAAACGAAAGATTCTTTCATGGCCGGGCAGGGGGAAGGAAAAACAGATTTTTGTTCCTAAGGAGGACCACAATAGGGCTCCTGGGAAATTTCAGATCCACTGTTTAAAGGCCACATTGCCAGGCAAGGTTGAAAATGTAATTAAGTCTCCATCAGCTGTTAAGGGGGGCAAATGCCTCTCCATTTTGGGCTGTTTTTTTGTCTGTTTCGTTTTTAACAAGTACCCCCTTTTGATCAGACTCTATCTAGCCTGAGAGGTGTGATAAAAACTAGGGTATTATTAGGGTATTAGCACCACTCTCAGCGGGCACTATGTGGTTCTTAGGGTGTTTTACTGAGCCTCTGTGTGATTTTCACAGATGCAGACAGCTTGAGGCTTTTATGTTTACACTTGTGCCCCTATCTGTGGGAAATCCATGCCAAGACCTCCAGTGGCTTCGTGAGAGGACGGATAGCACTGAACCGTACATATACTACGTTTTCTCCTATATGTACATATGAAAATACGTTAATTTTACAAATCAGGCACAGAAAGAGATGGGCAATAATAAATTAGAACAATTGTAGGGGCACCTGGCTCAGTGGGTTGAAGCCTCTGCTTTTGGCTGGGGTCATGATCTCAGGGTTCTGGGATATAGCCCCCATATGGACTCTCTGCTCAGCGGGGAGTCGGCTTCCCCCTTCTCTCTGCCTGCCTCTCTGCCTGCTTGTAATCTCTCTGTCAAGTAAATAAATAAAATCTTAAAAAAAAAAAACAATTGTAACACGAGATTGTAATAAAAGTTACATGAATGTGGTCTGTCAAAATACCTTATGGCAATCTCTCTTTTTTGGATGTGAGATGATAAAGTGCCCACATGAGGAGACAAAGTGAGGTGAAGCACACAGGCCCTGTGGCTCAGCGTCAGGTGACTCCTGATCTGATACTATGTCACAAGGGACCTCCCTTGATCCCAGGGAACTGAAATTAATGAAGCATAGTCCGAAGAAAGGCAGAAATGGACAAGTTATCCCCCCACCTTCCTGCCAAGAGGAAATCACTCTTAAAAAGATTTTATGCCCCCCACCCCCCGAAGGAGCCCTCCACCCTTTCCCTTGTGAACAACTACATGAGAGGTAGATGAGCGCCTGGACAAAAACCTGACAGGCCCTTGGAGGGTTCATCAGATTCTAACAGCCTACCAATGAGCCCATAAAAACACCTAGACTTAAAATTCCAGGGCCAACCCTCTCCGGTCCCCTCCCTCTCCTGGAGCTTTGTACTATAGCTCACTAAGCTTCGCTTGGCTGCCCACCACTCTTCTTCAGGTCTACCTCATTCTTTGCAGGTCTCATCATTCTTTGCAGCAGCAGGACCAAGAACCTCAGGCACTGAAGGAAAAGAAATACTGCAACAAAAATGCGGATAAGGAAGCTGGGGACTACAGGACTAGTTGTGGATTAAGACATTATAGGCCCAATTTCCAAATACCTCCCTCTCTTTGTTTTTCTTCTACAGAGAAACTTGCCCGGAAATTTGCATTTGAAGAAAGGCAATCTGGCTCCAGACAAAATTTACATCACAAAGAAACAGAGGTTCGAGAGACCACTCCATCCAGATCTTCTCAAGCCCCTTAAGAGGAATAGGCAGGTTTGGGGGGTGGCAAAAAAAAACAAGGTGGGGTAGGTGAACCCTAAGAGCCACACCTTTGGCCCTAGGGAAATTTGCAGAACAAAGACAGGTGTTTCCAACTCCCCAAGGAACTAGATTGCAGCCTGAATGAAGAGGGTGACCTGACCTTTCAGCTTCTTTGTCTCTAGGTACATAGTTTTGTTTAAACTTTAGGAGAAAAGGCCTTAAGAAAATTTCTATCCAGCTCAAAATATCAGCTTCCAATTTGGTCAACTTTTTTATTATCAAATTATTATATCATTTCAAACATCTTGTTAAGGTTTCAGTCAGGACAAACAGTAAATATTCCTGGCAGAATTAATAAACCCATTAATTTTCATTTTAGCTTTCCCTTGACTAGTTAAGGGAATTACTGGTAATAGTTTCTTGGAAAACCCCTTGGAGGTCAGTCAATTGGGGGAGGGGCCCACGCGGAGGCCCTTCTCTAGAGGGACCTTGGAGAATAATTTGCATAAGAACTTTGAGGATGGTCTCTTTTCTGGGGTCCCAGTTGATTACAATTGAGACATCGATTTCTGGGCCAGTGTTTTGATAAGGAACCCCTAGAAGAATGAAATGTGGGAGGTGGAGGTGTTGTTTCGGGCCTCTGGCCTTGGAGCTGATGTAGCTGTAAAGCTATTAGCTTGGTGGATTTTTCTTTTTGCAATCTTGCTCAAGGGTCCTTTCAAAAAGCTCAGATATAGTCGCTAGTTCACTCAGGCCCATGGCTTTCCATCCTATTTTCTGCCCTTTTTTTTAAAAAAAACCAATCCATGAATCTTCCGGAGATAATCCATTTACAAAGAGAGCATCTAGAACAGGCTGGATAACCTAATTTATTGTATTGGATTCGGAATGCCCTATGAAGAGGGACTCCGAGAAGCCTTTAAACATTGCCACAGAGTCATTATTCTTTTGCCTGAATGTTTGAATAATAGACCAATCAGTAGAGGCAGGGAAGACTCGAATAAGTGATGAGGGAGCAGAAGGCAAGCTGAGGACAGAGCACAGGCTGACAACCTGCAGCCTTCCCCACCCTCACTCCTGGGTGAGGTATCTGTGACATTCTTCCAGGAAGCTCCCAACTACCTTAACTTGACAATGGCAAGGCCTCTGTGTAATGCCCCTGATTTTGAATCCTAGAGACTACCTAGGAGCCTATACCGATGCAAACGCATGAGCCCAAGTATACCCAACACAGCGGAGCAGGGACTTGAACCCCTAGGTTAAAGAGCGTAACAGTTTTATAGGGGCCAGTGGCCAATGAGATTGTAACACACACAAAGTTGCATAGTCCTGTTGGTCCATATGCAGGTGGTCAATTGAATTACAATTTACCCTATAGTAACCTTTTGAACTAGCCTATTACTCTGGTCCAAACTGGCGCCAAGTTTGGGAGGCAAAGTAACTGTTTGAACTAGCCTATTAGTCTGGTCCGAATTGGGGCGCAAGTCTGACGGGCAAAAAGGCGGGGTTTACATTCTTTGGCGGTTAGGGGTTCCGCATTCCTATATGAGCCGGTTTCTAGTAAGGGTGTGCTCAGCGGCGGGACTAGGGTAGGGGAGTGCCTTAAGCCATAAGCAGGTCATGTGGGGGTTATACATGAGATGGCGGGCATAGCACAAAATGGAGTTAGTCTTGCTCGGCTGGTTCAGGGGTAGGGGATTTTTGTTAAGTTCCCTGAGACCCACATCTGGTATCCTGTGAGTCTTCTCTGACATATGAAAATCCTTTTGAAACCTCCCTTTTTCCTTACCTCCACAAACTCCCAAGTATATCAGCCACCTCTCACAACCTGGGGCAAGAGCTCTTTCTACCCTTGGATCCTGTCCCCTTGCTTTAATAAAAACTACCTTTTTGCACCAAACACGTCTCAAGAATTCTTTCTTGGCTCCGGATGTCAGCCCACCAAACGTCAGCTATATTCCAAACCCACATCAGAATGGCTTGTAAAAAGGTCAGATGCTGGGGCACAAGGCTGGTTCAATTGGTGCAACTTCTGATCTTGGGAGTCCCAAGTCAGATATAGAGTTAACTTGTAAAAACGCTTTGAGAGCCCTTTTTGGTAGGAGGTTACCATCTTGCTTCCTGCATCCATTTTGGGGCTGCCCCCTCAGATATATAGCTATGGGCCATGAGGTGGAGAACAAAGGCAAAACAAATGCTGAAAAATTAAATTTCCTTACAACTTACAGCCCATTGGCAAGTCGTTGAGACAGGCAGAATGATCTTCTGCCAAGAACTCAGCTGCCTCAATGTTTAACATTAGCCAGACCTCCAGGATCCTGTAAGTCTCCTTTAACATACAAAAATTCCATTGTGGGGACACCTGGATATTTCACTTGGTTAAGTGACCCACTCCTGATTTCAACTCAGATCATGATTATCGTCGTGGATCTGATGTAGGAAAGAAAGTTAGGGTTGAAGGCAATGGCCAACTAAGAACTCTTGAGACCTTTTAGGGGCAAAAAAGATGGTTTTATTAAAGCACAGGGACAGGACCCTTGGGCAGAAAGAGCTGAACTGGGATCAGGAGGAGTGGCCCATTATATATACTTTCATGTTGGGAGGGAGTCAGGTATAGCGTTAAGTGTCCAAAGAATTTTGGAAGCAAAGTTTCCAGGACCTTGAGGGGGCCAGCTGTGGTTGGGAAAAAGTCATTTATTACCATCTAATAAAACCTAAGTCATGAGATCCTTTAGATGTATAACGGTGGGTCATATGCTTGGGGGAGGATTGCCAACATGCATCTTTAGGGGCTTAGAGATAAAGGAAGTTTCCAAAGGAATTATTATATGTTAAAGCAATAAGGGAAATCTGTGTTGTAATATGGCCAGCTGAGTCAGCAAAGGAGTCCCAGTCCCTGACACAAGACTCTTGTGGGTTCATCTCACTGCTCTGCTTCCCACACTTGCCAAAGGTACTAAGTATGTGGAAGTAGAAGGGTATAAACTACCCTCTTTGTTTGGGCTCAGGGCTCAGACATTTGGAGATCACTCTCCTCTGAGCCTGCCAGTGTTAAATAAACCTCCTCCTATCCCGCAAGATCTCTGAGTGCCACTCGGTTCTTCTGTAGGGCAATCCAGTCCAGGTTCCTTAACAAAAGGAGACTTATAGGATCCTCATGGGTGAAGCTTCAGGCTAGGATTGCCTTCTGCCCTTAGCAAAGTATTAACATCCAGGCAGTTGAGTCGCTAGAGGAATATCACACTGCCTGTTTCAAGGACTTGTCGATGGGCTATAGGTAGTAAGGAAATTAAATAATTTTTCTTCTGCCTTTGTTTCCCACATCAGATTGAGCCCTGAGTCCACTTGGGATTCACTCTCTACTCGCCCCCCATAGGCACGCTCGCTTTCTCTCATTTTCTAAATAAATAAATATTTTAAAAATTAAAAATTCCTTTACAAACTTCCTTTTTTTTCTACCCCAACCCAAGATATATGTTAGCAATCATCTCCAAGCATATAGCTGACTATTACACACCTGAAGGGTCTCATGAATAAGGTTTTACTAGAGAGTAATAAATGACCTCATACGAGTAACAGCTAGCCCCTCAAGGTCTTGGAAACCTTGCTTTCAAATTCCTTAGAGACATAAGGAATCCCTAACCTGCTCCCAACATGCAAGTATATAATCAATCAGCCACTCCTCACAACCCCATGCATCTCTTTCTGCTCACAGATTCTCTCTTCATGCTTTAATAAAACTACCTTTTTGCACTGAAGACACCACAACATTTTCATACCAGGCCATATATTTGGAGGATGATTGCTAACATATATCTTGGGGTGGGGGAATAGACATAAAGGAAGTTTCTAAACGGATTTTTATACGTTAAAGATTTACAGGATCCTGTAAGTTGGACCAAGGACATGCTAAGGTTGCTTTCTGACACTAGCAAAGTATTAACACTTAGGAAGTGGAATGCCAGAAGGACAGATACCCTGCCTGTCTTAAATACTTGTCAATGGGCTGCAAAGGAAATTTAATTTTTTCTGTATTTTGCCTTTTGTTCTCCATATCATCCTGGACTACAAAGTCTTTAAAAACAGAGGCGCCTGGGTGGCTCAGTGGGTTAAGGCCTCTGCCTGCGGCTCAGGTCATGATCTCAGGGTCCGGGGATGGAGTCCCGCATCGGGCTCTCTGCTCGGCAGGGATCCTACTTCCCCCTCTCTCTCTGCCTGCCTCTCTGCCTACTTATCTCTTTGTGTCAAACAAATAAATAAAATTTGAAAAAACAACAAACAAACAAACAAAAACAACAACAACCTTTTGGGGTTCCTCCCTAGGCTTAGGAAATTCTTTAACTTATAACCCACAGCCTTTGACCAAGGGGTGAAGTATACCTGAGTGGGTTTGTCTGCCACCTCGGGGAGTTTTATTTTACTTTATTTTATTATTATATATTGGTAAGATCTTATTTTTATATAATCTCTATACCCAACATGGGCCTCAAATTCAACCTCAGGATCAAGAGTCCACATCTTGTACTGAGGGAGCCAGTGAGGTGCCCTTCAGGGAATTTTTTTAAATAATAACTGTCTACTACTCTCTTTAGAGTCCAAAGGCAGTTCAGACAGAGAAATAGTGAAAAGTGAGTACTCAGGTGAAAAAGGAAGGGGGGAGGTGTCGTGTCAGTCTCATAGCATTCTGTTTTTGGTCCTTCTTGTGTCTTTGATTTTTCATTAGCCGCTTGTAATGTCTTTTAATCAAGCTATTTTGGAACCTTGAAGGCTTTTCTAAGCTTCTGTATACAATTTAAAGGAAGCATCTCATTCTGTTTGTTCAACCTGGGATCTCTTGTTCTCAAGTGAATTTCTTAAATAACTGATTCTGTCTAATTGGAATGGTACCCATAATGGCCAGTGTAATTCTAGGTTCGTTTTAGTAAAATACTGCCATCTTGCTAGATATCTCCAACGTGGAGACATGGTTCTTATACATAAAAGAAGCAGGTTGCTAGAAGGCGGTATGACCAACTCTTCAGATATAAAGGTCCCGTTTCTTTAGGTAGTCGGCCTGCGGGTTTCAAGGAGCCAAATGAATACCTCAGCTCTCTGGTTTCCAAGATTCCCTTTAAGCAACAGTCTAGCTCTTGAGCACGTTAACAGAAACCAACAGTAACTGAAGATATGCAACTGCGGATACCAGCAATAACCAGTGAACCGGTGACTAGGGACGGGATTGAACTAGACAGCTTCAAAGAATGGGGAGCATGGACTAATTTCCTCCCAAAAGGAAAATTATAGCCACCACTAACAGTTCCCAGTATGGAAGCCAGGGAAGGATCCCAAACAAATGGAGAACTGTAGACTAAAGCATCAGTAGCTCCCACCATTGATCCAGGGGCAAAACCAAGGCATTGTGAAGCGTCATAAGGCTACTCCTGACATGACAATATTAGGAGAAGGATCATCTGCTCAGGTAGCACTGTATCATCAGCCTCGATCACTGGAGAGATTCTTCAGACCATAGTGTGAACAGTGGATTTAAAAGGATGAGACCAAAGATAGGAAAGATACGGAAGAGAGAGAAAGCAGTTAGAATGGCATTGTTTCCCTTCAGGGGAAAAAAAATGACGAATTAAGGAAGTGAAATAGAAAACGAAAGAAAAAATAATTCAAGATACATTTCAGAGGTGGAATTGACAGGCCCTGGTAAGTAATTGAGTGGAAGACAGAAGCAAAACAAATATTACTGTTAAAGTAAATTCTTCCTCTACTCAAATGCCACATTGTGATTCTATCAATAAATTTATTTCCTTGTGTAAGAGCAAGGAAGCCTCTGGGCAGATAACTGGACCCAGTTCTTTAGCCAAATATCTATTTCTCTTACAAATTCTTCATTTGACATTCTGCTTCATTATCAGGGTCTTATATTTTGTGGGATGTTTTAGGGCCCCATATTACTTGAACAAGTCTGTGTAAACTAATACCATTGATTTATTAGACTGTGATCATTATTCCAACTTTCTGCTCTCTTTTGAGACCCTGGCCTGTAGCTAACACCTGACATCTCTTTGACACCACTTCTTAAATGAAATGGAAACTGAAGAACGAACACGTGGACACATTTGTGATCTTTTATTCTGTCTCTGAGGTCAAGTCGATGAACAAACAGTTGGTATCTATCTCTTGGAAAAGAGTTGGAACATATTATTAGCTCCATGGCTCCTCTCAGAGTTTATTCTGGTGTCCCAATCACTGTATATTTAATCCAAGAATTTGGAGAGGACTGGAAAATTTGTTTTTGTTCTAAAGGTGTCTCAGAACAAGAAAAGAGGGGCAGTGAATCTAAACATGACAAGCCATTAATTCATTTGATTAATTATTTTTTGTGCCTGACATATGGTAGACACGATTCCTACCTCTAAAACTATCACTAGTAGTATTAATAATGAAAAAAAACTATATAAATATAATAACTATCAGATTATACTTCATTTAAATTGACTTAGTGTTAAGACATATATCAACACCATGAAGTTATCTCTATGCTTTAAGGATTCATGGAAATCCTTAAATTATCTTTTGCCAAAACCAAGATTTATCAGCATCATCTACAAATCCTCAATCCCCTCAAATATTGAAGATTCATAATCAAGTTTCAGATTCTTATAGGAAGTAATGTTTATAACCTGGCCTCACAGGCAGAACAGATACAAATACCCTTCTGGAGGGTATATCTCACCATTCCAAAGACTGGATTTTTTTCCATACCTTTCTGGGTTTTATCTTGCACTTTATAGATGTACTAAATTTATATTAAAATGTACTATTTCATTCAAGAGATCTACCTTATGCCGGGCATTATTTAAGGTACCCAGGACATGGTACCTTTCCTCATGGAATTTATAATCTAGTGAAGGAGAGAGACAATATACAGGTAAATGAATAAGATAATAATTTGGAAAGCTGTAACTCATGGAAATGGAAAAACAGGGTATGTGATGGAGTGTGACAAATAAAAATGCAAGAGTCACAGAACAACTCCTCCATGAAGTACCTCCCCTCCCTTCTTTATGAAACTCATACAAGGGGCACCTAGGTGGCTCAGTGGGTTAAAGCCTCTGCCTTTGGCTCAGGTCATGATCTCAGGGTCCTGGCATCGAGCCCCACATCGGGCTCTCTGCTCAGCGGGGAGCCTGTTCCCCCTCTCTCTCTGCCTGCCTCTATGCCCACTTGTGATCTCTCTCCTCTCATGAATCAATCAATCAATCCCTCAGACAAGATTACTTCATTGTTTAAACAACTAATTATCAAACATCTATTCTATTTCACTATTATAGGCAATGAGGATAGAAAAGTCAACGAGAGAAGGCTATTGCCAGGATGGAACTTACATTCTAGTGGACACAACATTTCTTCTCATAGGTTCCATCAATACTTGTGGTCAATGTGTCTAAAGTTCTTCCCAAATAATGTGGTGCCTATTATCAGACCAATCAAGTTACACAAAGAAATGTGAAGGTGATAGTCCTCAGAGCAATTAATGTGCCAAGATGAATCCTAAATTAATTTAAATATAAAAATCAGTAGAATGCTTATGTTGAACATTTCTGCTTTGTTAGCTGTATATTTGTATGCTGGTTGTAGCTCCTACTATTAAGAGCACAAAATAAGATCACAGGAAAAATTTTCTTCCAAATAAGTTAGCATAGAGCAGATTATCACTTGGAAAATGATTTAATTAGAGGGAAAAGTTGAACAAAAGGTACTAAAGTCATCAGGCTCTCACCTTTCTAAATATTGACTTTTTTAAACAGTAGAGCTCTACCTACAAGAAATGGCATCATAAACATAAAAATAAAGCAGCCTTCTAATACTTGAACAAATAGCTATTGAATTTCATGAGGATGGTTTAAAGCAGTGTAACAGAAGCACCTTTACTGAGAAATATATTGCTATTTTGAAAACAGGAACTTAATCATCTTTTTTCTAGAAAAAATGATGGTTCGACATATGACACCCTATACTTGTCACTTGGCTGAGCCCCTACTATGTGCAGCACACTGAATTACCGAGGAACATGAAGACACAGAACACAGAATCTACCAAAATTTCTAAACGATCACCAGAAAAAAAGAAATCTAAGTAATGTTACAATTGACAAGTTAACCACAACGTTATCTGGAAGAAATATCTTAATTATGAATTGAAGCAAGAATTATTTGTAATCATAACACCAGTAAATACTACTCATTAGCTTTCACAATTAATCTTAGCATATGCAATAGTAAATTAATTCTACAGAAATTCTCACAGAATTCAACTTTAGTGGCCTAAAGATGAAATTCATTTTTATCTGAAATTGCTTCCTTTTTTAAAGGTTGCTTTCAATCATTTCACTATGTTTTATTAACATGACATTAGATTACTTGTTTAATGACATTTCCACTTTCAGCTAGTTATTCAACTGGTATTAGGCACACATATTCAAGTCAGTGCTTATAACCAGGGTGTGTTTTTTCCTTTATAAAATGAAAGCCCCAAAAGTTTGCCACCTGGGGCGCCTGGGTGGCTCAGCCATTGGGCGTCTGCCTTCGGCTCGGGTCATGATCTCCGGGTCCTGGGATCGAGCCCCGTGTTGGGCTCCCCACTCGGTGGGAAGCCTGCTTCTCCCCTCCCACTCCCCCTGCTTGTGTTCCCTCTCTCGCTGTGTCTCTGTCAAATAAATAAAAATCTTTAAAAAAAAAAAAAAAGCTTGCCACCTAATGATATACCATGATTTCATCTCATACAGAAGGAATTACATTTATTTGTGTATTTCCTGGTCTTTATTGTTCACTAAAATATAAGGGCTTAATAATAAGCCTAACACCAATGACACTGTGTTTAGAAGCATCTAAGATGTTGAAAATGTTCTGACTCTTCATCCACCACCATCCTGGCCTATTGATTTGAACAGACTTTTAATCTGTGTTATCCTACTGTTACTAGAACATACATCTGAATTGTTGGGGGGTTTTGGAGGTTTTTGTTTGTTTGTTGGTTGGTTGGTTTTTTAGTTTTATTTATTTATTTGACGGAGAGGGAAAGAGAGAAAGGGAGCATAAGCATGGGGAGTGGGAGAGGTAGAAGCAGACTCCCCGCTGAGCAGAGAGCCCGCTGTGGGGTTCCATCCCAGGACCCTGAGATCATGACCTGAGCCAAAGGCAGAGGCTTTAACCCACTGAGCCACCCAGGTATCCCTTCCTTATTTTCTCTTGTTTCCACCCTCCCATCCCGAATCACGTGGGAATGATAAAGAGTGAGCAAGGCCGGTGGTATACAAACAGTAGGTCATAACAGAGGAACTCTGAGGTTAGGCACAATCATATGAAAGCACTGCTATCAAATTGCCAGGCATTTGCCCCAACATTGCCTTACCCTGGTAAGGAAGCCTACCTGTTCTCTGCCCTAGAGGGAGACACTATCTCTATCTTCAAGGCAGCTTACTATACAAACATCCTTGAAAAGAGTGTGAAACAAAGCCAGCAATGCCATTTGATCAAAAGACTTGGGAAAATGCGGGAGATCCATGGAGATATGCCTCCCACTATTGGACTGTGGATCTTTGTTCATTTATCTACATATAGTCCATTTGAGGTCAACAGTTCACTTTGTGAAGTGCTTGATAAGATGCTGTCAGTCCGCTGACATTTTCTATTGCCTGCTCATCCACAGGTAAATGACCACAGGACTCTCATCCATTTACTATTCCATTTCTTTGTCAGGTTCCATGTGTTTAGTAAAGACTGAAATGCAGTGGATTAAGGGGAGAAGGAAAAGTAGATATAGTTGTGTATGGTATCTTCAGTTAAATCAACTTACAATGGATGAAGTAAATTTCTAGACATTCTTTGATTTCCACCTTTTTGCTAATAATAGGAGTACCATGCATATACAATGTCTTACACCTTCACCATATTTATTACAAAAGCATCTCACCTAAGGAGACAAAAACAATATGAACATATACACATTGAAAAGCCTTTTCGATGATATTGTCCAAAGTCTCAATTGTTAAGCAGGGTTATTCCTTAGGAATTTTGAAAGGGAAGAGCTGATCGACTAACTCACCACACTGAGTCACAATTAAAAGGTCACTAGTTATCTTTTCTTGACAGAGTGCTTCGATCATTTCTCTTGAAATGATAAAATCGTCTCTTGGAATTGTGGTCATTTCAACATGACTATTGTTGGTAATGGGTAAACAAGTCCTAACACATCTGTAACTTCTTGAAGATCCTAATCGGCATGAGGCCCGAGAAATCCAGTTTCAATATTGATAGCATTTATCTAAAAATTATAACCTGAGAGAATCTTCCTAAAGTAGATGGGCATAATCACTCAGATACCTTTGAACCATTAGAGGATAGACTAATTCAGACTCAAAGAAAACAGACAATGGTGGTAACGTAGGATGGGGACACTTCAGATAGAAGAGATATTGCATCTTCTGGAAAGAACACATGATTGTGAAGGATTTGTACCATATATTGCCTTTAATAGGTACTGAAGTACCCATATGAGGCCAGTATTCTTGGCAAAGTACACTATTTCATGACTGAAGTCAATGGCTCCCGAAGAAGAACAACCATTTAGCCCTACCATTTATGGCTGGCTATTTGAAGCACGGAGAAGGCAGGAACTAATTATTTTTTTCTTTACTATTCAATGAATTCATGTAGTGAGATAAATTTGAAAGTGCTTTAAAAAGAGAACTTCTATGAAATCACATTGCATACACGGATATATATTTTTTGATTTTACTATTATATTTAAAAATGAAATAATGATACCTAATACAAATCTTTTTAGGAAGGCAGTGGGATACAAGCTGGTTTATGTCAATCAAATACTTGTGGTAATCACAGATTGTACAACATTGGTGCCTATTTTACAGTTAAACAAAAATTCAAATCTTCGCACAGTATATGACATTTCACATGGTAATTCTCACTTATATTTGTAGTCTCCTGCTACTTCCTCACATGCACATGGAGCTTTCATCTACTGAAAGCACCAAACATTTTTCTATGTCTTTGAACTTCCACATTCCTTCCCATTGACCATCTTTCTCTCTCGAAATTTTCATCTGCTGAACTCCCCTCTTTGAGGCCCACCTTTCCAGTCAAGCCATCTCTGGCCAAGTCCCGGTCCCCATTCTTTATCCCCTTTCCAAACTAATTTCTCCCCCAAATACTTTTTTTTCCCTCCCCAAATACTTTTTCCCCTCCCCGACAACTTTTTACATACCTTTCTCTGAACATTTGTCATGTTGCTTTATAACTAACCATCAATCTGACCCATTTTTCTCACTTGACTGTAAAATTCTCACAGATGAGAACCATATCTCACCCTTCACTGTGGCCCCCAACACAGAGAGTGCTCAGATAATGTTGAATAGAGAAGATAATACAGTTCTCAGTTCTCACCTCCCTTGACATTTGACCATGTCATAATTATTGAAATACTCTCTTCCTTTGGTTTATGTAGTATCATTCACTTCTGATACTTCTGGAAAATCCTTCCCATCTTTTGCTTGATATCTTACACTTAATATCTGCCACTGATCATAGCTATACCCCAAACCTATTCCTCCTTACGTGTTCCTGATCTCAGTAAATCATACCACCATCCAGTAGGCTCACAATACAAAAATCTAGAAGTGAATGCAAATTTTGATCTTACTTTACTTCCCCTCCCCACATACTAACAGTTTTGAAGCCTTGCTGACTCTACCTCAAAAATCATTATCTAATTGTCTACTTCTCAACTACTGTTACTCTACCCTAGTCTATGAACAGTGATCTTTCACTTGATGATTAACAGTCTTCTATTTTGTCTCCTATTTTCACTTTTGATCTCTCCAACCCATTCATCTTCATCACACTTTAGCCATGGTGATATTTTAAACATAAAAAAAACTGACCCAGTAACTTTGCTGATTATGCAATAATGTCTTCTTGTTGCCCTTAGGATTACCCCAAAAGCCGCGGGCCTGGTGGACAGCGTAGGCAGGACCACCTCAGCCTGAGAGCTGCACGAAAAATCAATTTCGATTTGGGTAGAAAACTCGTGAGAATTGTGCCCGCCAGCCCCGCATGAAAGGTGCCCGCACTCGTGGCCGGGGCTGGATTTTCGATGCCCAGAAAGCCACAGACTATAATCTGTCCAGAACTTCCCATCACCGCCCTTTAAACTTCTTTCTCTCTTCACTAGAATTTCTGCTTCAAGAGGACAGGATTGTTCATCTTACTGCTGACTCCTCAGCGCGTAGATGAGCATTTCACATATGGTAGGCACTCAACAAATACTTTCTAAAATAAGTGAATGAATTCCTTATCTCACTTCTCATTGTTTGCTGTTGGATTTAACCATACAGAGTTACCATTCTGGTAGTCCAAAAATAGTGGCACTTTCATATGGTTGAACTTAATTATTTCTACTTATTATAGAGGTATTTCAATTCCATCAAAGGCTTATGAGCTTTTGTACCTCAGAGTCTTGACCAATCTTCCCACAGCCTTCAACTCTGTTCAAAACGTGAACAACCACCATGCTCTTCTCTTGGCCAGATCTTATTCAGTCGGCCTTTCGGTCTCACCTAAAATCACTCCCTCCAGGCTTTTCATGACTTCTCAGTCTAGATTACATCTTCGTATTATTTTTTTCTTTCAACACCTTATACTATTCCTTATGAGACACACTCATTATTTGTCCATTGCCAGTATGAAGCACTATAAAGACAAGACTCCTGCTGATCTTATATACTATTTCATCTCCAATAACCTGCAAGTTGCTTAATGCGCCCAAGAAACTATTAATTGAACAAATGACTTAATGATGAGATATAGGAAGTATATGGAGAGACATATTGGGATGGGAGATGCATGTCCCTATGCTTTGTAAGAGTGAAATATCTGTTTAATACTAAAGATAAAGAACAAATATAGGGAAAGACCTCAAAACATAGCACAAGGGAATAAACAAAAGACTAAACTCCATGAGGGAGGGAGGGATGGGATTCAGAGAAAGAAAACAGATCCACATCTGTAGAGCCAACTACTGACTAGACATTTCCCCTGGAATGGCCCATAAGCCCCTAAAGCTCAACACACTTAAAATGTGATTAGTCACTTTTCTCTCGTCAAGCCAGAAGAATACCAAGGCAACAACAAAAGCCCTGTGGTTCCCTCCAGTATACTTGCTCACAGTGAAGGGCATCACCAGCCACCCAACTGTCCAAGTGAGAAACCTGGGAGTCAGCCACGATCCTTCAAACTTCTGTAGCCCCACATCCAATCTAAGAGTAAGCCCTTCCAGATCCACCTACAAATAAATAGTTCATCTCCTCCATTAGAATATGTGCTTGGTAAAGAAAAGAATCATATTGATTTTTTTTGCTACTGATGCCCAGAACCTAGGACCAGTGCCTAGCATACAGTAAGCACTAAATAAATACTTATTGAATAAATGAATGAATAGAAAATGTAAAGAGGAGGTAGTCAGAGGAGGCAGAACAGAGCTGGCTTCGACAAACAACAAGGACTAAGAGATCATATCCTATGGCTAAATCACTGGGCCTTTGCATAATTGATCCGGTCATCTGGATGGTCAGAATGCATTGACTTTATACATACATATATCTCAAGTATATATATTTAACCATAAAACTCCCAAGTATTTCCATTAAAAACATGTTGTGACAGATCCAGTAATACCCTTCTTGGTACCAACTTCATCAATTTATTCATTCATATCCAAGTATGGCATCATCAAGTTTGGTCACTGAACAGGGAAACTTCTCTCCTGTTACCTTTCTATGCATATAGATCTACTCTCACTAAATAGATTTTATCTCACTAAATAGATTATAGGTAAGTTCACTTTCCACAGGCTCAATTTTTTTTTCATTCAGAGTCTAGTACGTGAAGTCACTAGGTTTCTTGATTTTTTTTTTTTTTTGAAATCAAGTGCCTAAAACCTGAAATCCCAGGAGTCAGATTTCTAGGGTGCCTTGCCTTCCGCTTTTTGTGGATTCAAATCATTCAGTATACCCTCCTGCCAAAGGCCGCCTACAGAAGCACTCAGTCCCTTTAAAGAGATTGTGTGTTCATCAACAGCTCAACTGTTGAGTCCACCCTCCCGCATACCATTTGGCATCCTTGTTCTCAGGAGCATTCGGTTTTCAGAAGTGTTATTACAGTATTCCAACCATACTCACCCAACCACTGTCAATTTTACCGGCTGGATTTCTGAGAGTCCTCTTCCTGACTCAGCGCACCATGTGTTTATTGACCACTTCACAGGTGCCAAAGACTGTTGTTGAATGATTCACACAGAATACAAGTCCTCAAGAAGTGGAAAAAACAGTACCATTTATGAAACTTCTCTGAGGCTATTCTGTCAATTTTAAGATGAGGGTGATTGATCACTACAACTTCTATGATTAGCCAAGACGAATAACAATACTGTGGTTACTCCTTGGGGCCCCTGTTAGGACTAACTGAGCAAATACATGGAAAGCTCTTGGAACAATGTCTGGCATGTTGTCACTGCTAAATATAAGCTGCTATATTCCTACCCTATTGTACAGAAAAGAATCTGGACCTCACAGCTATAGGAACTTCCTCTGAGGCACAGAACTTTTAAGCGGCGGATCTAGGACATCGATGAAGACTTATCATACTATAAACCCCATGTCATCTTTATTACCACAGAGAGCTGCAACCCGAACAGTCAGGACAACACTTTTCTTCTTTAAGATCTTTTTAGTCAAGATTAATTGAATGAACACCGACCTGAATTCTTACAGCCACAAATCTATGGTAAGGAATACCAGTACGTGCCCCAGAGCATGCACTTGGCACAACAGCCCAATGCTTTAGGAACTCTTATTGTGTGTGCCATTTGCACAAATGACGGAACTGAGGCATGTACAAGTTAAGTATTTTTGACCAAGGTCTAACAGCTAGTAAGCGATGAGGCTGTGATTCCAGCTCAGCTCTAATTCCAGAATTACACTTACAACCACTTTCACCAAAGTCTCCACTGCACTGGACTGTAATTCTCGGGGATAGTTGTAGTCCCGCACCTCTCGCAAGAAACCAAGAACCGATGCCTACTCCTAAAAATATCACAGCCTACCCTTCCACAGCTCTTTACAGCTCACAATTGCACCCACACACATGTTCTCATTATAATTCCACAGCTGCGTGTTTTATCTATTAAATTTTATCCATTTATTCATTCATTCTTCATTTTTATTCAACATTGGGCACAGCATCATACCTAATTAAAAGTTCAGGAAAAGAGGTTGCCTGCCCTTGGGTTGCTCACAGTCTTATGGGATTGAAAAGCAAAAGAATTACTGTTCATATTCTCCTTCTCGCTCCCTACCCGCCATACACAAGTGTGTGCTTGCATGTGTGCACACACACATAGCTCCACACAGGTGTATACATGTATGCACATACGTAAATACACACAAAAATCTTACATGTACTCTAGTATGAATGCCGATACTCGTTTATATCTATATACTTTACTAGACTTCTTTTTTTTTTTTTTAAAGATTTTATTTATTTATTTGACAGAGAGAGATCGCAAGTAGGCAGAGAGGGAGGCAGAGAGAGAGAGGGGGAAGCAGGCTCCCTGCCAGGAGAGAGCCCGATGCGGGGCTCGATCCCAGCACCCTGAGATCATGACCTGAGCCGAAGGCAGAGGCTTTAACCCACTGAGCCACCCAGGCGCCCCTAGACTTCTTTTTTCTTATTAAGCATAATTAACATACAGTATTATATTTCCTTCAGGTGTGCAAGGTAATGATTCAGCAATTGTACACATTTCTCAATGCATGTGGGGCAGTTGGTTAAGCGTCCCACTCTTGTTGGTTTCGGCTCAGGTCCTGATCTCAGTGTTGTGAGATGGAGCCCCACGTTGGGCTCACCCTCAGTGCAGAGTCGGTTTGGGAATCTTTCACCTTCTCCCTCTGCCCTGCCTCCCTGCATGTGCAGGCCGACTCTCTCTCAGGTAAGTAAGTAATTAAATGTTTAAATATATATTTCATCAGACCTTCCCTGAATATTTACTAGAACCCAAGAACATTATGCAGTCATTCCTCCTGTGTGCATTATGCCAGTAAGCACTCAAATCTGACCGTGGAACCAATCACTGCATTTAATGGCGATGTTATTATACACCTACGTGGACAGTGAAAGATTCTTCAAGACATTTGGGAAGGACAGCGAAGTGTGCCAAGCTACACTCATGGCTCAAGCAGTCCCCATCGCTGTAGTCTTGATTGGAGGAAACTAAATGTCTCGAGCCCTCAGGTGAAAACTGTATGTTCCTTGTTATCCGAAAATAGTGTGTCTCTGCTGGAGCTAATTACCTAAAGAACTCCGCACAGAATCCATGTAGCTGTGTCGTGCTTCTCTCCTAAACTAGAACAATATAATTGTAACACATAAAAATAAATCTTTGTATTTACTCTAATGAGCTTCCTTCTCAGTTTTGCTAGTGACACAAGAAACTAACGGCGAGGTCGATATAATGTCTCTATGGTAATTAGCACGCCACGTCTTCTCCCTTCCTATATTCTTCTCATGTTACATTTTAATGTGTTTCTCCTCAAGTCAATTCAATTTATCAGGAGGCAAGAGGCATGAAACAGGGCTGATTTGCTCTGGATCTACTTACAAGTAAACTGTAAAACTCAATTTTCAAGTTCAGTTTTCAATCAGATACACATGAGAAGAACAATTTGGGGAATACCATTATTTGCAGAGGTTTAATGTAATGTAAATACAAAAGAAAAATATTAAAGGATGGTGCATATGTGGCATTTGCAACATCTGTATGTTTTCTTTTGGCTTCTCCACTGCAAAGGGATTTTAGGGTTATTATCTATAATATGATAACCTACAAGGGATCATGAAATCATAAAATGCGAGGGGGTCCAACAGATCCACCAGTGCCAAGGTTTGCACACTAGAGCATGCCTGTCTATGTATAGAGGTCCATTCAACATTTTTAAGGGGGTACTTGGATGTGGCTAGGTGTAAGAGAATGGATTTTCAGTTCCCTTACTTCTCCATGCCATTTTTTGAAACTTGATCTGCCTGGCAGCACCCCAAGTTTGGGTACCAAGCAGCTTTGGCTTTCTAGTCTCTTTTCCTAAGCCTCCTCCTCCCATTTTACAAAAGAAGCTCAGGGCTCTAGAACTGTCACCAAAACCACAGCATAGGGTATTTCCCTGGGGGAAAAAACTTATAAGCATGAGACAGAGACTCAGTTTGAAACACCATTGTAACCATCCAGAATGTGAATCAAAATACCAATGAGTGACATATTCTTTGCAATTCCTGTGATTTCCAATTCTTTCCTTTCAACCACATTGAAGGAAGACCTAAGCCAGTTAAAATGGCTGATAAATCTTTGACATATGTCAGAGTTTAAATGAGTGTGAGACATTAGCAAAATAAAACTCCTTTCCCACCCCATTTATCTAGGGGCATATAAACTCACTGAAGAAATAACTCTTTTCCAGTGCACTTAAGAAACACATTTCTAATAAATACAAGTTATATGTTTTTAAGTTTATATTCAAATGTGTAGTATGTCTTATTTTGATCAATTGTGTACTCCTAAATAAGTGTAATAATCACTCAATCCTGAATGATGTTTTTCAAGCCATATGAATATATGCTTACAGGAAATGTTTAAATGAGCATTTTAATGTACATACACATTTTTGTGCCAAAGAAATATGAGCTGATGTTCCGTAAAAGACTTAAGCATAAGATATATTACACTACTATAAAATACTGTGGAAATGGCTATATGAGGTACAAGACAAAAAGGAACAATGCTAAATTTCTGACAGTTATAGTACATATTGTTCATGTTCATTTTAATGGATAATGGTGTGTATCCAATTGTTTTGACATATAGATACTATTGGACAACTCAAAAAGGATGAAATATTTTTATTTTAAAAACTCAACAACTATAATATGCTCTAAAGTATACTCTTTGTGACCATTTAAACAACATAGGGAAAGTTTTTAGCTGTTAATTTATAAGTTCTTGAAGGAGTAAGTATATTAGAACATTTTTATGGTCTATAAAAGCAAAAACAGTTTGACGAACACTGTTCCAAGACAACAACTGTCCAAAAATTTTCACAGGGGAAAGCTTCCTTCAAATGAAATCTTACAAGGAATCCCAATACATAAAACAGATGTGCTTGGAACAGCTGTGCAGTCCCTACTCATGACGCCCTCCTCTGACCCCAGCGGCAGCCCGGCAAGT
>CM053612.1:8450023-8568561 GCA_028646535.1 Procyon lotor | reverse complement strand
ACCTAGCAAAGATTTCCCAGCCTCGATGTCACTATTTCCTGCCTCTTCCTTAGTTGGAGGTCAGCACTTTCTTCTCTGACCTCTGCTACTACTTTTCTCCTTGCAGACTCCCTGGCTCACTGACCTCCATGCCCTTCAATTCTTCCAACCACCCAGGAGGACTCCGGCTTCACCAGCTTTGCATAGGCTGTTCCCTTTGCCTGGAATACATTAACCCTAGATGAGGGCAGAACTCACCCTTATACTTTTCTCAAGTCTCTCTTCTAAAACTCTCATTGCCCGTGATATACACTCTTACCGTTACCCTGTTTCTTCCTTCGTTTGGCCTTATTACCAAACATACTATATAAGCTTTTTTGGTTTTGTTTGATTCCTTGTTTGGGTTTTATACTGTGTTCCCCTCTGTCAAATATAACTTCCACAAAGGCAGGATTTTTTTTGTCTAAAGGAATAAATACAACTTGATTTCAAATATGACAAATTGTAAAAAAGATTCAATAATAAAGGATATAGTAATATATGACCGTGGGACACCCTACGTGTGGAAGAGACTAGTTTAGGTAATAATAATCTAGCAGGAAGCTAACAATAACTATATAGAGAGAAATAGGTATTAAATGATGATGTCATATTAGGAAGAACAAGAGAAGAAGTAGAACTTGACTGAGTGCAGACAACTCAGCACAGCTGTATCCAACTCATTTTCCAAAAAAGACTCAAAAGGGAACGTTGCCTGCATGATCCTCCCCGTGATAAAATGAATTTGATCATCTGCGGTGCATACCGGCCCTCAGAACCGGAAATACGTCTGGTATTAACAGGAATACCCTATCTCCCTTACAAGTGAAACTTGTATGTTACAGACAATGGAGAACTCATGTTTTAAAATGTATTGTGTATTATCAGCCTAGTAGCAGCATTTAAATTCAATTCACAAAACCACTTTCGATTAAGGCAGTATAAAAAAGGAACCTGTCAATGCTAAAGCTACGAAGCAACCCAAATTACCTTTTACTGTGGGCTCCAAATTTTAAGGTGGCTGCAAGTGGTTTACTAACGCTGGCAATATTGTTTGTTAACATAAGTTCTTATGTGGTGTTAATTACTTGTAAATATGATAATCTTCCTCATTAGAATGTTCTCTCATTCCTTTTTCACTTCCAACTCCTGACCTACATTTTGTGACACTAGTGATATATACAAGTATGAGAAAAATGGGAAACTGCCTTTACCCTTAAAATTAGGCTCACGTATAGTCTTCCTCTAATACACGCTGAAAAATCACACTGAAGTATATGTAACTTTCTTTGAAAATGTTTTCCAGCCTTAAAAATGATTCTGAAAAAAAATTCTAAAGGGTTCTACCTAATATGGATAAGGTCATAACCAGGAGACAGAAAATGAAAACCCAGAGTCAAGTAGGGAAATTGCAGAATTCAGATAAAGTCATTTCTTTTAGTGAAGACAAGCAGCTGCTCTCAGGAACAGATTGCATTTCCAACTGGCAAAGGCTACTGTTCTAATAATGCTAACTAAGACAAGGCCAACAGATCCTCGGATCAAAACTACTACCTCAGAAAAAGAGATGTCAAATAAAAGGACCAAACTTTATCTGTCTGAAAAGACCAATCACAGAATAAGCACGAAGGACCCAGATCCCCCTAGCTTAGCTCCAGTGGCTGGGAATAGGAAAACGTTGGAAGGATGCCAAGAACTGGATTCACATCAACCATCAATGCCCTGCCATGTGCCTTCTGCTGTGCCCACTTGTGGGAAGCAGCTGAACTTCTTGCCCTGCTGCATTTACCCATCTCCTTCCTATGCAGTATTTTCTATATTTTTAATTAGTTTATAATTCCCCAGAATTGGAGTTCAGTTCTCCCTGCCTCCATTCTCTACTTTTTAATCTTTCCCTTAAAGTTATTCTTCTGAAATCCAAATGTGACCTCCGTATACCCTACTTTCAACCTTCCACAACAATATGCCTACAAATGTAAGCTTCTGAAGCCAGGAATGTTCATTTGTTTTGTTCTCAGTCATATCTCCAGTGATTAGAAAACTGTTTGCACTTGATAGGCATTGGACAACTATTAAATTAATAAACCAATTTGTTGTCATGGTAACAAATTATCCTTCTCGGCAGGAAAATGTCTTTCATAATCTAGCACAAAACTACCTTTCCAAGGTCTGTTCCCAGAAAATCTACGCTCTAATTTAATCCTACCTTACCAAAAATCCACCATGTTCCCAGAGGTTGCCCATAGTTCCTTGCCACATGGGCCTTTCCAATATAGCCACTTACTTCATCAAGACAACAAGGGGAGTTTCTATAGTGCCTAGCTAGCAAAATGGAGTTCTAAATGACATGACATTATCATGGGAGTGACAGTCATCACTTTTCTCACATTGCATTGCTTAGACATAAGCCACAGATCCTGTCCATACTCAAGAAGAGAGAATAATAAGGTGGGAGTACCAGGAGGTAGGGATTAGATCAGAGTCATGTTTGCAGCTAGTGGGATGATGATGTCATTTACTAAGATGAAGAACAAGTTTGTAGTGGGACTCCATGAGGGTGAGTTTGAAGATCATGAGTTCTCTAAAAGGGATGCTGTATTTAAAGAGCCCTTGGGGCATCTATTTATAGATGCGCAGAGTAGAAATTACAGATCTGAAATTTGGAACAGAATGTCAGGCTGGAGAAATAAATTCAAAAGGATGTCGAGATGTGGAATATGAGAATAGAAGAGATCAAAGAGGGAAGAAAGTCAATGTTAAAAGGAACTTAGTATTCAAGGCCTCTGAAAAGGACAAGTATTCATAAAACGCATAATGAGTCAGTGTCGATTATGTGTCAAGCACTGTATTATGTTTTGGCCACTCTGTATGTCTTGAACCCACATGAGACACCTGACCTGGGATAAAAAACAGATTGCAAATGCTTTGTGGACCAAGATTATTTCTGGGTCATCACTGTATCTGAAAACATAGAATAATTATTTGCAAGTAGTAGATGTTAAATCTACTATGAACTAAGGAATTTACTGATTTACCAGTCATAAGCGGACACACACACACGTAATCACACACTCACATTCACAGACTAGCCCTAGGAATAGGAAGCTATAGTGCCCTGCTTTGTGTTTCCTCCTCCTAAATAGGATATTTAAATAGACATTCTCCAGATTATGGAATTAACCATTCAGATTTAACCAAATCACAGTATTCATATTGTAAGGAATAAAACAGTGCTATAAAATCAATAAAATAACTCACTACAGCAAACAAAAAATATTACTCCCAATACAGGCTTTCTGCAAACATTAATTCTTTCTGATTGTCTCTAACGTGTATGGTGGCAAAATTCAATATATAATTAGAAATCAACAGTTGCTCCTAAAGTTCTACAGTCTAGAGGATATTTGTGGTACTTAAATGTAAAATAGATGGAGGTTACTGAGCAGCAACTTCCTGGAAGTTAAACAATGAAGAACTTAAAAAGATTCTTGCTTAAGGTCTTTCATTGAAAATACTTCTCAAGTGAATACACATGCTTAAGAAAATTCACTTAAAAATCATTCCTAAAGCATCTGGTGATTCAGTCAGTTAAGGATCTTCCTTTGGCTCGGGTCATGATCTTGGGGTCTGGGGACTGAGCCCCACGCCGGGCACCCTGCTCGGCTGGGAGTCTGCTTCTCCCTCTCTCTGTACCCCTCCCACTATTCATGCTCTCTCTGTCTCAAATAAAGAAGTAAAATCATTTTAAAAAGTTAAAAGAGGATGCCTGGGTCGCTCAGTCATTAAGCGTCAGCCTTCAGCTCAGGTATGATATCAGGGTTATGGGATCGGGCCTCGTGTTCGACTCCACACTCACGGGAAGCCTGCTTCTTCCTCTGCCACTCCCAATGCTTGTGTTCCCTCTTTCACTGCACCTTTCCCTGTCAAATAAACAAAATCCTTTAAAATAAATAAATAAATGAATAGATAGATAAATAAATAAATAATTTTTAAAGTAAAAAAATTAAAACATAATTCCTGATGAGTTAAAAAAATAAATAAAAGAGATAGGCTAGAAATGTGCTTCGATTAATTGAGTTTCCTTTACATACTTGAAAAAATAGGTTCAATAGATATATTTTGTGTATCTCGAAAAAATGTGAATGAAAAATGATCACAGCATACAAAAAATGTTAATGCCTAATGTACAGGGATTAAGAGGAGGCAAGTAAAGCTTTCAGATCAATAACTCACAAATAAGTGAAAGAATAAGCCTCAAAAGGTCCAAATTAACTGAATTTTACTGCACTGAACTATCAGTCTCATGAAATCCAGACCTTGTCATTTTACCCTGCTTAAATGTAGCTTGATGATAAGGAAACAGATGGGGCATATTAATGATTTTATTTGACAACTTTTAAGGAATATTATCTGTCTTAAAACCTCCATGAAACTATCAGTTGACACATACCACTATAATACATGTTTCTCCCCATAAAATGTAATGCAGTAGATCTTTAAAAAGTAAATAACTCTTCTGGATGCATAATATTTTATCTAGCACTCCATGAGCAATTTCTCATCAAATTAGAGAAATCATATTTTTCTCATTTCTATAGAGACCATATGGTTGGCTGGCTTGTCGATGCCAAAGATGTAAGCTACCATGAAATTCATTCTTCCTCTTTAATTTAGGCACAATTTGCTGCTTTTGTTTTCTTTCTAAAGACTGTCACTTTCCTAGGATGCATTGTTTGCTCCCTCACTCCTTTCATCAAGAGAAAAACAAGAAAAATATCTGCTAGCTTTTATTTTTGCACTCATTACTCCCACAAAGAAATAATACTTGAACTAATTTATAAGAAAGATAGCATTGGTGTCTAGACAAGGAGTAGAGAATAGTACAGTCAAGTACAGACGTAGTTGCTAAGATTGGTTGACCAAGTTCACAAAACATAATTAAAAAGTGTCAATGTGGCCTATTGGAAACATTGTAGGTACCCCCAAACGCTAATTTTAAAGTAATATTCTAAATTAATATTCGATAAGGCCACATCTGATTGAAATTCTGGAAAAGTGGTAAAAGAATGCATACAAATAGATATAGTAAATTTTTTATGATTTTTGAATACTTAAAACTCTCTAGAAAAGAATATACACAATGATAAATTTAAATTTGTAAAAACCACCATAATATCTTAGTTTTAAAATTATGCTCAGGGCGCCTGGGTGCCTCAGTGGGTTGGGCGCCTAACTCTTGATTTCAGCTTGGAGAGTGATCTCAGGATTACGGGATTGAGTCCCCTGTTAGGCTCTGTGCTGAGTGCAGAGCCTGCTTTGGGTTCTCTCTCTCCCTCTGCCCCTCCCCCTCCTATAAAAAAAAAAACAATAGGCTCTTATCTTGGGCATTATAAATGAGTTCACAATGATTAGTCAATAGGACTAATTGGAAGACTCCTTAATAGGAGTCTTCCTTTTAAGAGAAAATGGGGACACCTGGGTGGTTCGGTCAGTTAAGTGTCCAACTTTTTCTTTAAAGATTTTATTTCTTTATTTTTTATTTAGAGAGACCACAAGCTTTAGCAGGGGAGAGACAGACAGAAAGGGAGAAAAAATGCTAGGAAGACTCCATACTGAGTGTGGAGCTCAACACCGGGCTTGATCTCATGACCTTGAAATCAGGACCTAAGCTGAAAGCCTACCTGACTGAGCCACCCCGGCACCCGAAACATCAAACTTTTTTGATCTCAGATCAGGTCTTGATCTCAGGGTGGTGAGTTCAAACACCACCTTGGGCTACACGCTGGGTGGGTGTGGAGTATACTTGGGGAAAAAAAAAAAGAGAGAGAGAGAAAAAACAAATGTGAAAATGTGATGTAGCTTTAATACAGGAACATTACTGATGATTACTGCAGGCTGGTCGGCTGGGAAGCTAATACATGGACATAAATAACATATATAAGGCAGGATATGATCAGGTATTATACAAAAGGTACCACAAAAATGCCATAATGAGACAGGAAAGTAGGGCAGTTTTATGATTAAGAAATCTTCAAGGAGGACTTACTGTCTAGGGGGGGACCCCATAGGAAGTGCAGAAATGGGAGTAACAGCATTCCAGAGGGAGAGTACTTTGTAAATAAAGGTAGCAAAAGAGAAATGTGTATACCTCAAACCATGCAATGTGGTTAGAGCATAAAGGGTAGGTAATGGGAAATAATAGAAGGAATGGCTGTACAGGCAAATCAAAATTGAATTATCATTTACTAATTTATTTTAAAGATTTCTGTAAAGATTTATTTGATAGAGAGAGAGCGAGAGAGCACACAAGTGGGAGGATGGGCAGAAGGAGAGGGAAAGAGAGAATCTCAAGTAGACTCCTCACTGAGCGAGGAGACTGACATGGGGTTCAATCTCAACCATGAGGTCATGACCTGAGCCAAAAATCAAGAGGCAGACACTCAACCGACTGAGCCACGGAGGCCCCTTAAGGATTTTTTAAGTAATCTCTACATGCAGTGTGGGATTCAAATTCACAACCCCAAGATCAAGAGTCACATGCTCTTCCAATTGAATCAGCCAGGCATTCCTAAAGTTGAATTATAATTTCAATCAAGTGTACACCCTTTACCAGGTGAGTGACACTGGATAATTTAAGCAATCTGAGCCTGTTTCCCTGGCTTTTTAAAATGGGGATAACAAGGGGCCCCTGGGTGGCTCAGTGGTTAAGCGTCTGCCTTCAACTCAGGTCATGATCCCAGGGTCCTCGGATCAAGCCCCACATTGGGCTCCCTGCTCGGCAGGAAGCCTGCTTCTCCCGCTACCACTCCCTCTGCTTGTGTTCCCTCTCTCGCTGTGTTTCTCTCTGTCAAATAAATAAAATCTTTAAAAAAAAAAAGTTAAAATGGGGATAACAAGATTTTTAAAAATATTTACATAAAGAACATCCTAGGCTATTTCTTGTACAAAATAGACAGTGAATAATACCCACTTCTTTAGCTTTCTGCCCTGAAACACTACTGTATATAATTTATACAACTTTAACTTATTCTGTGTAATATATACAATTCTGAAAATCCCTATGAACAGATACATATTTGTGACTAAGGTTGCATTTTGATGTGCCTCTGTGGATCAGTATTTAAAGAAATGCTATAGATAAAACTCTTGAAAAGAGAATAATTTCACCCCATTCCCTCAATTTTCTTTCATAAATCCAGATTTTCAAACATCATGATGTTTTGTTTTATTTTCTTTATTATATATTGTATCATATCATATCATATCATATTATATTTTAAGTAGACTCTACTCCCAGCATGGAGCCCAATGCAGGGCCTGGACTTACAACCCTGAGATCAAGACCTGAGCCGAGATCAAGGGCTGGACACCCAACTAACTAGGCTGCCCAGCCACCCGAAAGTTTTCTTAATGAGGACTAATTCTGTGTGAACTTGCCTTTGAAACAAACTTTTACCTAGGAAGTGTATGCAAATATAGTCTCATAGCTAGAATTTGCTTCTTTATCACAGAGTGTGCTCAATGGGTCAGACTATAGCCACCACCAGAAATACTTCATTGACTACAGAGAGATACAAAAGACACAGTGTGAATTCCCATATATACATATTATTGGAATAAACAAGGAAGTTTCAGGTTGGCAGACACGGCATAGTATGTGCTCAGTTTTTTCATATAATGGAAAAGTGAATTTTGACATTTGCATACTAGAAGAACTGAGGCAAAAGAGCCTAGTAACCTGCCTGGGATTCAGTCCAGAAAATCATTTTGAAAACATATCTAATGGGTCCCTTAGAGTTTCTGCGGAAAGAAGGTTTAGGAAAATATCCAAAGTGAAATTTCTGAAACTCTGGCAAAGTAAAACCTAGAAGGCATTGACTGAGGTTAATTTGTGGTATCCGGCTGGTGAAAGGGATGGTCTACAGGGCCCCACACTGCTGGACTCACATGCCTGACACATTAGAAGGTCTGGGATCAGTGAGGGACTTCTGACCAAATTGTTTACTTGCAACCCAACCCCTGCGACCTGGGGGTCGCAAGAAATCCACACTTCTGATATCTGCCCCCTTCTGAGAAAGTAACTGAAGACAATAAGGCAGATGTTTGACTCTTTTGGACCTAGTCTTGGCAGTCACAGAGCATCCTTTCTGCTGCATTTCTAGCAATTACAGGCAAGTCATATCACCTACCCAGTTTGAAAGGGAGGGAAATTAGATCCTATCTCTTGATTGGAATGTGTCAGAGTCAAACTGTAAAAGAAAAATTGTGGGGCCTTCTTTAGAAAATGCCATGTGCTGTAAGTACCAAGACTTAAAATTAGGACCTCATGACCCCTTGATTTTCCTAGTACCTGAATCTCTATAATTCATTCATATATAAGCAACTATGTAACCATGAACACATGCACATACACACACAGTGACAAAGACAGACACATACACTATAAATTAAGATATAACCTGTACAAGGGCAGCACATTGCACTGTAGTGGTCTTGTTTTGTTTTGCTTTTCAGTCATTATTGGATTCGCTCAGATATTAGCATGGTAGGTACTCAATACACATTTGTGAAATGAGTGGATGAATGACTACATGAATAATAAATGTAGGGAGAGTAGACAGGGTACATTATTTTCACTTTCTATACAAAAGATCATAGAAAGAAATTATAATTCTAGAAAGTGGAAAATAATTTAATATCTCTGTATACAATCTCCAAGGATTAAATCCAGCCAGGAGTTCATTTACAAGGTAGAATTTTTTCTTTTTTCAAGTATAATTAACATACAGTGCTATATTAGTTTAAGGTATACAGTATAATGATTCAACAATTTTATACACTACTCAGTGTCCATCATAAGTGTACTCTTTAATTCCCGTAATCTATTTCACCCATATACCCACCCACCTGCTCTCTGGTAACAATCAGATTATTCTTCATAGAATATAGAGTGTTTCTTTCCCATTGTTCATTTGTTTTGTTTCTTAAATTCCACATATGAATGAAATATGGTATTTGTCTGTCTCTGACTATTTAATTCACCAATATACCCTCTACATCCATCACTATTGGTGCAAATGTCACCTCACACCTGTCAGAATGGCTAAAATAAAAAGCAAAAGAAATAACAGGTGTTGGTGAGGATATAGCAAAAAAAGGGACCATCATGAACTGTTGCTGAGAATATAAGCTCAGCAACTGTTTCCACAACCACTGTGGAAAATAGTACGGAGGTTCCTCAAAGAAATAAAAATAGAATTATCATCTGATCCACTATATTGTCATATTAATTATTATATTGTTCTATTTGTCATATGACATGTTTATCATATTGTCCTATTAATTATCATATAATTCCACTACTGTGTATGTGACCTCGTAGAAGGGGCTGGGACAGTTTTCCCTCAAAGATACATTTTGTCCATCTGTACTGTGAAGCCCTCTAAGGATTCCTCAGTTTGTCACAACCTACTTTTCCTTTTATCCTTGGTTTTTGTGTTACAATTTCACAATAACTACTATTTTGCTTTGTAAAGTTCTTAAGGTTGTGCTCTAAACTAGGAAAGAAATACCCAGAAGATAGCCCAGCCTAATCACGGCAAGAAGAAGATTTCCCGTCCACGCTTTCAAGTATTTTTTCCTTGACTAAAAAGTATTCCATTTATAAACTAAAAGTAAATGATGGACTGGGGGCAGTACTGAAACAATCTGCAATGAGTAGGTGTGTGAATACAGTGATTTGTTTTAGGGGACAATTTGTCATTTGTGGTGAAAGGGGTGTTTTCTAGGAGGAATAATTAAACTTGGCCTATATCCAAAATGCACATTCTACCCAAGAACAAACATGTCACTTTCAAAACTGAGCAATGATCATTTCTTTCAAGTGCACTAGAGGAACTTTTCAAAAAGACATAAATAAACAATAAATATGCTTCTTGATTAATTTACTACAATTAAGTTCTTTTAGGCTTATAAGTCATGTAGATCAAGTGCCACTGAGTCAAACTCTTTGTTCACAACTCATTTTGAACCCTGAGTAATAGTAAGGTAACCACTCTGTTTTTAGAAGGTATGAAAACTTCAGTTTATGAACATTTTATGGCACTGAAAACATCAGATTCCATCATCTCAGATTTCTGGGCCTCGAATAATTTCTAAAACCCAGGGGGAACATGGATTGGGAGGACAGGTGATCTAGTACTCATGATCCCCAGTACTTATTTTTTCCAGATTGCAGAACCCACTCAAAGTGAGATGACATTCTAAGAATATAAAGCTAGTCTGGACCACAAATAGAACCCATGTTTCCTAATTCATTCTGAGTTTATTCCAAGTCTGCTCAAACTGTAACTGTCTTTTGAAACCATCTTTTGAAAAAATTTAAAAATTTTTCTTTTAATAAAGTGATCACAGAAATCATAAAACTGATTTCAAACATTCTGTTGAACATAACAAAAGGACACCAAAAAAACCAAAAACAGAATAAATAAAATAAGGAAACACACTTTTCAGAATGACTAAAATCAACAACAGAAGAAAGAAGTGTTGGGTGGATAAAAAGAAACCCTCTTGTACTATTGGTGGGAATGCAAACTGGTACAGTCGCTGTGGAAAACAGTATGGAGGTTCCTCAAAAAGTTAAAAATAGAACTACCCTAAGATCCAGCAATCGCTCTACTACGTATTTACACCAAAAATACAAAAACACTAATTCAAAGGGATTCACGCACCTTTATGTTTATAGCAGCCTTATTTACAATAGGCAAAGTATGGAATAGGCAAAGTAGACCAAGTATCTATCCACAGATAAATAGAAAAGAGGTGGTGTATATATACAATGGAATATTATTCATCCATAAAACAGAATGACAACAACATGGATGGAGCTAGAGAGTATAATACTAAGTAAATTAGTCAGAGACAAATACCATATGATTTCACTCATATGTGGAATTTTTTTTTAAGATTTTATTTATTTGACAGAGAGAAACACAGCGAGAGAGGAAACACAAGCAGAGGGAAAGGTAGCAGAAGAAGCAGGCTTCCCACAGAGCGGGGAGCCCGATGCGGGGCTCGATACCAGGACCCTGGGATCATGACCCGAGCCTGGCAGATGCTTAACGACTGGGCCACACAGGCGCCCCTCATATGCGGAATTTAAGGAACAAAACAAACAAGCAAAGGAAAAAACTGAGTGAGCAAGAGAGCAAGCAAGAGACAAACCAAGAAACAGACTATTTTTTTTAAAGATGTTATTTATTTATTTGAGAAAGAGAAAGAGCACAGAGGGAGAAAGTGACAACCATTGAGCAGGGAGTGCAATGGGGGGGGCTCCATCCCAGGACCCTGAGATCATGATTGAGCCAAAGGCAGATGCTTAACCAATTGAGCTGGTTGCATGCACCCCGCCCCCCAAGAAACAAACTCTTAAGTACTGACAACAAACTGCTGGTTACCTGAGGGGAAGGGAGGTGGGGGATGGGGAAACAGGTGATGGAGATTAAGGCGTGTACTTGTTGTGATGAGTACTAGGTGTTTATGGAATTGATGGATCACTATATTGTACAATTGGAACACTGTGTATCACCTACACTGTAATTAAAATAAGGACATAAAAAAATAAAATAAGAAAACACGGCATTGCAAAATATGGTGCATATCTTACTTTTGTCAGTTTGTTTGTTTTAGGTTTTGGTTAAAATTGTGACCCAGACTTGTAATATGCTTTCCTGTTCATGTTGTACCATAAGAAGCATGAATGTCAGTGACCTCGGTGGCAAATAAGTCACATGACAAGAATTATCAAACTGCACCAGACCAAGGATTCATCAAAAGGGGAAGGATTATTTATGAGGCAGCTTCAAGGGCTCTAACTCCTTACCTACTAGTAATAGATAACTATAAGGTAAGTCCCCGCAGTGTGGGCACAGGTGAACAAAGAATCTTTCCATTTCAGTGGGACCTACTTGAATGTTTATCCATCAAAAGCTATTTTAAGTTTATGTTTCACATAACCTTTTGAATAAGATCACAGGAGATCTTCATCACAGGAATTGTTATAATCAATTTTGTGTTTTTCTTAATACAAATCTAATAAATGTTTATTGTAAAATTAAAAATATACTTATGGTAATAGAATTTAGTTTAGTGCAGCAATAATTTGGAGCCTTTATTTGCAGTTCTTAAAATAATGTGTATATACAGAGGTATACACGTACATGCATATACCCATAAACACACAACATTTATGTTTCATAAAGATTTCGAAGCCTGCTCTTATTTGGCCTCGCATCATATAATGAGTATTCTCCAGGTCACTGGGAAGTCGTTCTAAATGACACTGCGACAACTATGTAAAAGACCATAATATGGAAATCACACGTTCTTTATTCTTCTGCTAAATATCTAAGAAATCCAAATGTGCTCTTTGGAACAATGTTGTAGCGAGGGTTTTGGTGGATTGGCCAATTTTTATGTTTCTGATCATTTCTTTAATATAGCTTCCTAGATATAGAATCATGTAATCAATTGATATGAATAATCTGAGACTTTTCACACATACAGCCAGTTCCTTTTTCCCAAATTGTGGATCGTGTTTGTGAAGTCTGCACTGGTTTTAGCTTGGTGGCTATGATGGCAAGCTCAGGAAGATGATTGCCTGGCATTTTCAGTAGGCTGCCACTAGGTCTGCTCAGGCCCTTGTGGACTCAAGAAGGCGGGTTTCAGCCATAGGTGTGGTAGACTGAATGGTTTATTTAAATAATAACTGAGTTTTAAGGAATTATTTTAGATTGTTATTTTTTTCCTAACAATTATGCAAAATGCACTAAGAAATACCATATTCTGAAGGATGCTGCCCCTTTCAAGCCTATAAAGGAATGAATTCATATGGCAAATATCATGCTTTTCTCCCTATAACCTGATAATGGATCATAATTTAACACTTTGTGTTCAAATACAGAAGACTGGTCCAGGTATCAAAATTAGGATTGAACTTCACATCCCCAAATTTTACTAAATGACTGAACTAATTATAGCTGGTTTTAAATCTGATATTATCAGGAGAGGAGCAGGAGGCTTCTCTCTACTCCACTTTGCATCTCCTTAGATCCATAAGAACTACCAGAAGCAGAATTAAATTCTAGAATTTCTGCTGCGTCACTCTGTGAATTTCTCCAGCCCTTCCTCCTCTAGAACCAGACACTACACATTCAGCTGTCTTACAAGTAAGGTTTGCTTAGAGACCCAACTGTAGCCATTAGTTTTGTCTTTTCTGAGGGCCTTTCCAACTAGAAAAGGAAAACAGAAAAGTTATATGCATCAAGTAGGCACCAATCTCTCAGCTATTACCTCATCCTTAAGACTCCCCTGAAAAGTCAGGATTATCAGCACTTTCATCAGAGGAAGAAACTGGGGGGGTTTAGATTTTAAAGTAATGTTTGCAAAGACACTTGATAGTAAGCGGCAGCATCTGTCTGGCTTCCCTGAGCTGTTTTTGGATGCACAACTCCAAAATACCTTTAAGTTACTAACACTACTTTTTCTTCTCTGCTCTCAAGTCCCACTCCCTTGGAGGCCTCTGCACCAGAAAGGGAAAGGTTTTCTGAGTCTCCACACTGTCTGCTACTCACCCATGTGAGCTTTTCCAAACTGGTACAGCCTTCAGCTGACTATCTTGTCATGTCTCTGTGGGGCTTCAAAACCATGAAGAAAAGTGGGTATAGTATAGCACTGAAATCGGGTGGAAGGTGGGATTCAAGTCATTTTTCTTGCCTCTTTTCCCCAGAGCTAGTGTTGTTAAGAAAGTCAAAAGGAAGGGGAGAAAATGCTGCTTTTTAAAAAATCTTTTTTCTCTTTCACATGTGAATTCAGCCTCTAGGCTGAAAACACATGTCTGCATCTTTATGTCTCAGAGAACACCAGGAAAACTAGTTGCACTTTCTGTGCAATTGAGGCACATTGTAAAAATAATTCCTGCTGCTTGATGAATATAAACTCAGGTATTAGGACAGACGTGGGTCTTCATGCTATGTCAGGGAGAAAATTTCTTTCTTATACAAAGCAGAATTTCCATAATTGTTAGAGATCAGGATCAAATGTATGATATGATTTAGTTCTTTTTCTACTTCTCTGTCTCCTTTTTTCCTGAGAGAGCAGAAAAAAGGCTAACTTCATTTCGTGTTATACCTGTCATCTTGTATATAACCCCTACACGACTGGCTCCTGAGAAAGGTCACAGAATGTCAGAACATGGCCTAGCCGGTCCTTGAACTAGTTTGAGTTAGCTGATAGGAATGCGGAACCCCTAATTGTCACAGGATGCAAACCCCACCTCTTGCCCGCCAATTCAGACCAGAGTAATAGGCTGGTTCAAACGGTTACTATAGGGTAAATTATGATTCAATTGGCCACCTGTGTGTGGACCGATAATGACCATGCAACTTTCCATGTGTGTTACAATCTCATTGGCCACCTGCGTGTGGACCAACATGACTATGCAAAACTCTGGTGTGTTACAATCTCATTGGCCACCTGTGTGTGGACCGACAATGACTATGCAACTTTCTGTGTGACCACTGGCCCCTATGAAACTATTATGCCCTTTGACCTCGGGGTCCAAGTCCCAACCCTGCTGTGTTGGGTATACTTGGGCCCAAGCTCGAGCTTGCGAATAAGCCCTAGTGCGTTTGCATTGGTATCTGTTCCTCGGTGGTCTCTCGGATTCGACATCGGGGACATTACATTCCCTTCCTCCTTTATTTCTTTGTTCTACAAATATACACAAAGCACCTACTAAGTGGCAGGCCCCATGCCAGGGATGGAGAACTGGAATGTGACTAAGACACGACACACCCCGTGCCAAAGTTTCATGGGAAGAACAACTTGGATTTGTTGAGTACATGAAAGATTATAATTCACAAAATCATTTAATTTTGATAACCACAAGGAGGAGACATTATTATGTTCATTTTACTGGTGAAATAACTAAAGCTCAGAGAAGTTTAATGACTTGCCCTAGATCACACAGCAAGCAAGAGGCTGGAGCCAGATTAGAGCGCTCGTCCATCTGATTCCAATGTCTGTGCTGAATTATATATCAGTCATGCCCTTTCCTTTATTTCCCTCCCTGCTATAATGCATTTTCATTTTACTTAGGTACCTTAACAGACATAAGAGTTTAGGCAGAGAACATTAGATTTGGAAAATCAAGAAGTCTTGAGAAAAGATTACATTAGTATTTTTAATCATAAAACAAATTAAATCACTTATTAGACCTGAATAAATGAAATAAACAAGTTGAATACAGTAATGTAATTCGATTGAACCAACATTTATCACTTTCTATGGGCAAAGCACCGTTTGAGAATATCAAGATTAAAAAGGGGTGGACCCTCATGTCCTGGAGCTTGGAGTCTAACTGGAAAGTCAGAGACACAGAAATGATTCCAGTAATAAAGCCAATGATTGTAAAAGCTGTAACAGACGTTGAGAAAACACATTGAGGGGTTTTGAGGAATAGAGACATTTGGTCTCCACAGGGACAACTGAATTAGATTTTTTGAAGGGTGTTGTTGGATTGAATATGGATTTTTAAACAATCAATGTTGCTTGAATAAACTGGGGAAAGGCATTGAGAGCAGGGTAAAGAGTTTTGAGCAAAGGTCAAGCACAGTGGTTTTAAGAATGGGTTAAAAAAATATTTTAGTCCAATGTCGCCAATCTGTGGACAGTTAAAGATGGCAAAATGACAAACCTCTGCATTTCATTTCCCAAGAATGACCACATTAAGATGCTGATGAACATTTAAAAACATTAGTAGTCAAGAGGCACTAACAAATTCATTGCATATGGGAAGCACTGGAGGATGGGATCTGGTAAAGCAGAGAGAACCTGAAGACGGGGTCTCAGCTAGTAGAAAGAAGAGAAGCTCATTATCAAAGGTCGAAAGACTGAGGGATTAACAGTAAACATGCCACTTGCTCAAACATTCCCGTACCATTGCCTTAAAATGTGATATTCATAATAGCCAAGCACATACACAGGCAAGAAAAAAGCAAGGGTTCTCTCTAAACAAACTAAATGGCCCCAAAACTAACTTCTCTTTCTTCCAGATGTAAAATATCTCCTGATGGAATAATCTAATATTCACCAAGCCCTACGCGAGTACAGAAAGAGAGAGTCACAGGACAGAAAACAGTGAGATGCAAAGTCTGCATAAGAAAGAGTTGGTCCCCAACATTGTTCCCCTATTTGGCTTCCAGAAAGCCTACAGCCAAGTGTGTAACCCACAGGCAAGTTAACTCTGCATGCCACTAAACCTTTCTAAGCCTTAGATTCCTGATCTTTAAACTAGAAAAGAGAACACATCCCTGTTTATTTATGAAAGTTACTTGATTGAATTCAATGTGATAAATATTTATTTGAGAATGTATCATATGCCACTAAAATATTGAGGAGTAGGGGTGGGAGGCTGAGTATATGAGGATACATATATGCCAGAGTCCCTGAACATTAGAAATCATATACAATATTTCAACGTATCAAAATACAGCATATAAATAATCATGAAATATTTGAAACTGCCAGTTTTCCCAACAGTCAGTTAAGAGATTATATCTCAACTAGGTTTGAACTTGCTCTTGCTGCTTGGTGTAGGATTTAATGGAGAGTAAAAATAACAAATGGAGTTAAAAAAAAAATCACATGGTATCGTGGGTGGCTCAGTCTGATAGACTTCTGCCTTCGGCTCAGGTCATGATCCCAGGGTCTTGGGATCCAGCCCCGCATCGGGCTCCGAGCTCAGTGTGGGAAGTTGTGGGAAGCTCCATATCATCACCAGCCCAGGCAGAGCCCACAGGTCTAGCCCCCCTTTACTCAAGAAGGACTTTCAGACAATGATTACGTTCTTCCCTAATGTTAGGCCCTCCACTTGGTACTTTATGCAAGTGACTGGTATTAATCTTCCATACAGTCATGTCACAATTTTATCACTTTCATTTCCCAGATGAGGTGATTAAGATTCAGAGAGGTGAGTTAAGCATTTGCCCCATCATACAGCGAGTAAGAAGGTTTGCACCGCTCCAATCTGGACTCTTTCCAATTCACAGCACTGTCTTTACCTTTGGGGTTTTCTTAACCACATAAGCTCTACAGAAATTAAAGATACCGAGCGTGTCATCGTGTCCTCAAATTAATCCACTTTAGTCACTTCAACTACATATCTTGGAATATGAATGATTTCCAGTAGGATCCTTATTTAGTTGCTCTCCCCTGGCCATGATCCAGCGTGCTATTTATCTATGTGCAGATATAAATATATGTGACTCTATATATCGTGATTTCCATGAAACATAATATTTACTTTGCAAAAATAGTGGTGTTAGCAACTGCACTCCGTAATACCAGTGTGGCTTATCTAAGGCACAGAATGGTAATTTGGGTCTATGAGTAAATAGAGGATGTTCTAATGTAAGCATCATTCCCTTTAATGTTACCTTGGTTGCTGTGCTTTGGAATCAATGTGAAGGGAGGCAAACAAAGAACATATATGGTACCACATAGCATTAAAGACAAAATGTGCTATAAACAAAGACTGCATATTTTAAAGCAGGGTGAAGGAGGCAATTTTCTTTAAAAGCTAATAATTTGCTGCTAACTACTAAGGGAAGAAGCTGTTCCTTTGTTGGCACGTCTTCATTGCCAATCTATCTAAAATTGCAAGTACTTAAATAAAATGAAATACAAAAGAATTCAGGAACATCTTTGGATTTCAAATCCAAATCGTGGCTCAGAATATGCATGATGATTTTGTCCCGCAAGGGTCAGCCTGTAATTTTTATTTTAATTGAGAACAAAGAGTCAGAGTACTGAGGCGCCTCCGCTGGGGCGACGTCTCTGGAAACGTTGCCATAGCTGACAGCACACAGCACAGCTTGCTTCCGAATGTCCAGGAAAGGGACCACCCGAAAAGAGGCAGACTGGTGGAAATATTTCAGAATATTCTGATACACGGAAGGGGAAGGGAGGGAGGGAGGGAGGGAGAAAAAGAAGCCAGACTGTTTAACGAACCACAGCTAAAAAGCTAGACTTTCTCTCGCTTGTAAAACACAAACAAGGTTTTGTGCTTTATTTTGCTTGATAATAATATTTTATGAGAGAAATATAAATCAAAACAATCTGATGATGTTGTTAAAAGGAAGAAAATAGCATCGCAGTTCATCTTGTTTACGACAGATAATACGAAACAAGGTTCCTCTCTGAGGAAGGCGTTTTATGAGAAGCCTAGTTATTTAGAAGTGCGCTTGGTAGTGAGGACTTGCTGAATCTAGCATTGTTGAAGAGAAGGGCACTGGATTGAAATCTAATTGAAAACTACTGGAATTGGTTTGATATTATTAAAGGTTACAAAATGTGATTTACAAATATTTCATATGATTTATGTCCCTGGGTTACAGGTAGATTTGTTTATTTTTACTACTTTTTTTTTACAATATGCTGTGTTCTTTGGGAAATTTTATTTGTCCTGAAATGCTATCCAATAAATCTGCATAAGAGTGCACGACATCTCATCAGAGGAAAAGATATCTTGCCCCAATGTATTCAGTATTTCTCCCTCAATTAACTCCATGGTGGATATTTGTCCGTCATTACTTGCCTTTTAACATTGAACATTCAGCAGAATATTTCTCTTCATAAATATGAAATTTCCTCATCTAAACAGATTCATTTTGAATATATTATCAATCGTAGGTATGAATGAAACCTGTTAGCATAAATATATTCTGAGTGAAGATGATTAAAAATGAAAGTTTAGAGCACTAAGTAACAGCACTTGATTTTTAGATCACCAATGCTTCAACTGGAGGTAAGGCCTACGGGACCATGATTCAATGGGAATTCACTGGAATGTTCAGGCTACAAGGGAGGAGACAGTAACTTGCTGCATGACTTTGCACAGAAGTCTCTTAACCCCTCTGGGCTTCAGTTTTTCACCTGTAATGTAGAAAAAATCTTCAATGTGTAAACGTTAATGATCCCTGCAGCTCTAATACCCGGAGTTCCTTTAATCGTGGGTAAAAAAAAATACTGGCTCAGAACTTCCATTGATGTTGGTAAATAAAACAGGGCCCATTAATCATTTAAAAAGTACATCTACAATTATTCATCTATTAATCATCTTGTATATTAGTGTTTCCATCCTCAATTAAAATGCCATCTAGAAAGAAAATGTTTATATAAAGAACCACAAAACAAAGGAGCACATGTATTAACACTATTGATAAACAGCCATAAGAAGGTAGAATGCAGAAATGTCATTCTGCGAAGGATAATAAGGTGAAGATTATGTGGAAGGAGCTGCACTTGGTTGGTGCTCAGTCTTCAAGAACAAGAATCTCAAATCTGAGAAGCCACTTCTGGTAAAGATAACTGTGATAGTTCATTTCACCTGTAGACTTGACTGGGCTAAGGGATGCCCAGGTTGCTGTTAAAAAAATATTTCTGGGTGTATCCATAAGGATGTTTGGGGAAGAGAATAGCATTTGAATCAGTAAACAAAGTAAAGAAGATTGCCCTTATCAATGTGGGTGTGGATCATGCAATCTACTGAGGGGCAGGGGCAAAAAGAACTTTTGTTGGAAAAAGGGCAAATTTGTTCTCCCTACTGGAACTGCTCTGAGACATACCAGTACTCCTGGTTTGGGAGTCTCCCAACTTGGCCTGGAACCAGGACTGATACCACTGACTTTTTGAGTTCTCAGGCTTTCAGGATTGGCCTGGATCTTTACCACTAGCTTTCCTGGGCCTAGAGCTTGCTGACGGCAAAAGATGGGACTTCTCAGTCTCCACAATAGCATGAGCCAATTCCTCATAATAAATCCCCCTGTATATACTTCTCCCTCTATCCTATTGGTTCCATTTCTCTGGTAAACCCTGACTCATGCAGCAACTCCGTGATCAATAATGCTGAAAATAATTAAAATGCTGCCCCAGGTTTGGAGAGGAAGAGGCTAATGGAAGGTATTAGATGAAGAAGGCAATTCCAGGGGCGCCTGGGTGGCTCAATCGGTCAAGAGGCGTACTCTTGATTTCCACATCAAGGTCATGATTTCAGGGTCCACACCCAGCGTGGAGCCTGCTTAAGATTCTCTCTCTTCCCCTCTCCCTCTGCCCTTCCTCCCTGGCTAGCTCACTTTCTTTCTGAAGAAGAGGAGGGGGAGGAGGAGGAGGAAGAAGGGTAAACCAGACAAAAGGTAAGAAGGGTTTAGTAGAAAAGCAAAGAGCATGGCTAATGTCATGGATATTTGGAAGGAAGAAAGGATGAGTTTGGGTGGAAGACTAGAATAAAGGCGATCAAGAGAAAGAAATCAAAGATGTGTTTTATTTTAAAATCTGTGATTCAGAGGCTCATAGTGACCTTAATGAGCCAAATGAAATAAAAAAGAGCTGAAATGGACAGGGCCAAAAATAAAAAAAAAATGGCTGTATGCACGATACGGGGAAGCTGTCAGCATTCAGAGGTAGAAATGTCGAGTAGGCAATTAGAAATGAGAGACAAATAGACCTGTGGGAAGTAAGTTCACTTCATAGCTTTGGTCCACCACACAGAAATGTTAACTGAGGGCGAACTAAGGGAGTGGGAATAAATGATGACCCTAAGAGATAAGACAAAAAGAAAATTCTAAAGGTTTGAAGCTATTAATTGTAACTGGGGGTTTATCTTGGAGTGATGCAATACCTTATACATAACACTACTATGTATACATATATATTCTCCTTTATGTTTGTTCTTTTGACAAACCGGGTAACCCAATTAGGTAGATAGCGAATTAAATCTAAACACAGATGTGATAAAAGAAATTTGATCTTTTCATATCCTCTGCAATGTTTTGAGATAGAAATAAAGCCTCAATGACAAAAATACAATTAATTTATTTTTATCTCAGATTACCTTTACCTTTTACTGCAATCCTCTCTGTGCTAGGCCAGTCCCTTAGGAAAACCAGATAAGCCACTGTTGTCATCAAGTAGCTTATCTTCTAAGGAAAGGCAGAAGGACCGCTCTGCAAAACTAAAACTAGATTTTTTTTTCTGTTAACTCCTTTACTAGATATTTGCTAGTCATAATTGGAGCACATTTAAGGTGAGGAAAAAGTAAAAATTTGCACCAGGGATCACGTCTTCAATTATTTTAAATGTAACTAGACACTACGATAATGGAAACGCACAGTGTAAAGAGTCAAAAAGAATTGGATCTTCCTCTAGGCACTTTTGGAGGTAAAATTTGGGGGGAAATGGAAAGTCTGCACTTTAGCGGATCTCTGCATTACCCAAAGAAAAAGTTTAACTCCAACCATAAACATTAACCATTTTATGAGAATGCTCACAATTTCCTAAGCAGTATAAATAAAAGAGAAAATGTACTCACAAACTCCACATCGCATTATTATTAGAAACCAAGCAAAAGTAGCTTAAAGAGTATTATCTTGGTTAAAAAAGCAAGAAATAATTAAGCATTGGAGATTTCAGCCAACGAATGAGGTGGGTGCATAAAAATATCCCCAGGAAATTAATGTTGCTTTCAAAGAATATTAAAATATTAAATTCTCCCCAATATCTGGAAGATAAATTCTCTTTATGGATTTTTTAAAATAAGGACATAGACTATATATTTGCCTATACAAGAAGGTAAAGAATTTGATGGAGTTTCTCTAGCCCCGAAGCAAATAAGACAAATCATTTTCTGTAATTTTTCTCATATTGGCAGTAAAACAACATAGATATTTTTTCCTTAAAAAATATAGTCTTATTAAATTCCACACTGGGACTTAAACTGTATGAATATGAACTGTTACTTTATATTCAAAGCTAGTCCAATTATAAGACTGCAATCTTGCTGTAAATCTTGCTACCTTGTCTTCAAGATAAATGTTGATTTAAAGATTATAGAAGAGAATTAAACAAAAAATGATCCATGCAAGTTGCCCATAACTTTTATGTTTATCTAAGGACAGCTGTAAAATAAACCACCTTCACTTGTCCCCAGCTCCCCATAATTGCTTAAACTCCTATCCTGTGTTTTGATGACTGTGTGTCAAAAGTTTGCTGAAGAATAAAAGAATTTGGAGAACTTGCGGTATTTCAAGTTTCCAAATTTACTGCGTTGATTTTTTTATTGTTTATTCATTCTTTTCAACTGATAATTTGAAAGTCTATAGACCAAATGTGTGTGTGTCCCCCCCCTCCAAATTCCTATGTTGAATCCTACTTCTAAGTCTGTTGTTATTTGGAGACAAATCCTTGGGAATTCAGTAGGTCATAAGGGCAATGCCCTTGTGAATGAGATTAGTGCCTTTATAAAAAAGGAATCCTTAAAGATCTGCACTGCCCCTTCAACCACACAAGGACACAGCAAAAAGATGGCCAACTATAACATAGGAGGCAGACCTTCACCAGACATCAAATGTGACTGTGCCACCTTGGATGTCCCAGCCTCCAGAGCTATGAGAAATAGAATCTTGTTGTGTAAGATACCCAGTTTATGGTAATTTTATTATAGCAGACTGAATGGATTAAGAGAGAAAGGGATGATTTTTCTCTTAGAAATGGGCTTACCTTAGTGTTATTATTGTTGTGTTACATGATATGATGTACTCTGATTAGAATTAAGCCTGTTTTCCCCCACTATCTTTCTGGAAATTTTCTAGCAATTAATGCTTTTCCTTAATATAAATGACCCATTTACACTTGATTCTTTTTGTAGGTGCATGGACAATGGAAGAGTCCAGGAAAATACTAAAAATAAGCTTTTCTAGTTTCCAGCGCAAGACGAATCTCCAGTGTTCACCATCAGTCTTTACCCCATAATCTCTTGGGCAAGAAGAGTAACCCATTTGTTTCTCCCTGTAGCACAAATGAGGAAAACCAGCTTGATTCCCACTACAAAGATGTACACAATGTGTGGAGATATGGTTATTTATTTAATTATATTTATATATTTAAGCCAAGACCTAACCCAGCCTGTTGATTACCAGAGGTTTACAACAGGATCACTGAGTATCAGCTCCTTTAATTTTATCTTCTTTTCCTGCCTTCGGACAACAGAGTTCCTAGGTCATGGGCCTTTGGACTACAAGAATTACACCACCAGTGCCCTAGTTCTCAAGCCTTCAGACACAGACTGGATTATACCATTAACTTTCTGCTTCTCCAGCTTGGACACTGCAGACTTTAAGCCTTCTCACCCTCCATAACTACATGAACCAATTCCTACAAATATCAAGCTCTACCTCTCTCGCTCTCTGTCTGTAAATACATATATAGTTGACCCTTGAACAATGTAGGGGTTAGAGGCACTTACCCTCCCCTGCACATTTGAAAATCTCCTAGATAACTTTTGACTCCTCAAAACATAACTACGAATAGCCCTACTGTTGAGTGAAAGCCTTACTAATAACATGCACTGTCGATCAACACATATTTTGTATATATATTATATGCTGCATCTTTACGAAGTAAAACAAGTGGGAGAAAAGAAAGTTATTAGATAAATCATAAAGAGAAAACACATTTACAACACCATATGGGTGTATTGAGAAAAAAATCCATGCATAAGTGGGCCTATGTGCTTCTAACCCATGTTGTTTAAGGGTCGTGCACACGTGCACGCGTGTGTGTGTGTATCTCCTATTATTTATCCTATTGGCTCTGTTTCTCTGGAGAACCCTGACCAATACTCTTATCTATTTAATTTCGCCATTGAAGAAAACTTAATTCATTCCCTTTTAATACCTCTCATGTATAGAAATGTTTTTAGTTATTCATCTTGCCTATATTCCCTGCCCCTGCCAAACTATGACTCTGATCATGCCGTGCCCTTGTTCAAACTCCTGCCTTGTATTGTTACACAAGTACCTCCACCTGCCACCTCAATCAACCTTCTGGGACTCTTCTTTGGTGCCTGCTCTTCCCATGCCATATCTGTTACCCAAAGTCAACCACAGGCCATGATGCTTTATTTCTGTGCCCCTACCTACTATCCCTTCTAAGGATGATCTTTTCTCCCATTGTGTCATAACCAAATTATATTTGTTGTTAAAAGTTCAGTTCAAATGCCACGTTCTTTAACTCATTTGTTAGGAAATCCTCACCCTCTTTCCACCTCTGCATTCCCAATTAAAAGTAACTTCTCTCTCTTCTGATCTCTGATAGCCCTTTATATAACTTTATTTTATGGAACTAATCATTTTTTTACTTCCTTGTATTAGGTAATATGTTTATTTGAATGTCTTACTTCCTCTACTGTGCTAAAGCCTTCTTAAAGGAACTACGGAATTGTGTCCAATGAGTGCCCCTTCCCACAATAGCTTGTGCAATACCCTGCGTGTAGCAAATAATAATAATAATAATCCTTCATAGATACTACAATGAGTAGCCAGTATTGCTAATGTGCCTAAAGACAGAACGGAGTGGTGAAAAAAGATAGAATGGGAATCTCTAATCAGCACCAAATGAATTATACATCTTTAGAATGGGAGATAGCATTGCATAAAAGAGCGGGGATGGAGGCATATCTGGGTTCGTCACCAGCTCCACTACTAACTAGAATATTTGCCTGGGCAAATTATTTATTTCAGACTGTCCAGTTCTCAGGTAGATTAATATTATGTGTCACCAAGGTCATTGCAAGTTTTAAGTTGTATAATTCATGTACATTTAAACACAATACTTGACACACTTAGAATTCATATCCTCTTAGCACAGTGACAATATAAATACACTATTCTCTGGTACATAGGGTTGACATTGGTCAAACTGGGGTTCTCGGTAGGTCTTCTGTCTTTTTCCCCTCCCTAGCTGCATTTAAATTCCTGTATTTGACTTTTCCATTTTGCCATTTCACTAACGTGTGTAACTGTATATTGCAGGGTGCAAGGTAGGCGTCTCACTCTTGGCTTCAGCTCAGGTCCTGATTGCAGGGTAGTGGGATCGAACCTTGTGTCTGGTTTCGCACTCAGCACGGAGTCTGCTTGTCCTTCTCCCCCTGCTTCTCTCCCCATTCCATCTCTCTCTCTCTCTCTCTCACTCAGATAGAGAGATAGAGAGATAGAGAGATAGAGAGATAGAGAGATAGATAGATAGATAGATAGATAGATAGATAGATAGATAGATAAAATCTTTTTTTAAAAAAAAGATGTATACTGTTTTCCCCGCCCAGTGCAAAAAGGTGCTTTTACTAAAGCATGGGGACAGAACCCATAGGCAAGAAGAGCTGGCGATGCTCATTGCTGTTAATGAATTTAATTGGCTATATTCGAAGCTTATTGAGTCTTTGGATTTTTGTATTCTGTCAGTTCTGAACAATTCTAAATCATTATTTATAATATTTATCTGCCAGAATCTCTATATTTTCCAACTTTTACTCCAGTTACACATTAGGCCTTCTATCCTGCATATTCCTTAAACTGACCTATGTGCTGCTTTCTATGTTATTTCTGCAAGATGATCTTCTCAAAGAATCAATTCACTATTTTCCATGTCTAGTCTGCAAGTCTATCTGTTCTTTGCCATTTTTATGTCTGCAACTGTATGTTGTTTTTGTTTCAATAATATCTATTGCATTCCTTTTCAAATATTTAGGGTTATTTTTAATAGCCTCTCATTTTTTTATTTCCTTAAATATTTTCTGCAGTTATTTTATGATCTGTATCAAATAATTTTAATACATAATTCTGTTGAAATTTAAGTATATTATTAGTATTCCTAGATTCATCCACCATATAGTTTGTGTGTTGGGTACTCTATATTAAAATGTCAGAACCCTGGGGGTGCCTAGGTGGGTAAATCTCTTAAGCATCTGCTTTGGCTCAGGTCATGGTCCCAGGGTCTTGGGATGGAGCCCAGCTTGGGGCTCCCTACTCAGTGGGGAGTCTGCTTCTCCCTCTCCTTCTGCCCCTCCTCCCAACTCGTGTAACTTCTCTCTCTCTCTCTCTCACTCTTTCTCAAATAAATAAATAAAATCCTTAAGAAAATTAAAAAAAATAAAAATAAATAAAAAACTCAGCAAGTAAATTGGAAATGCTTTTCTATATATGGGAATGTTTCTTTGTTTTTACTTGGAGCCTACAGATGCTATTGATAGAGACCATATCAGCCCCTTAGAAGTTCCCAGTATGCTGTGGGACACTGAGGGTAAACTCTGTAATCCTGACACTGGCCCAAGGCTTAACTTCTTCCTAATATTGCTGATATAAGCATTTTTACTCAAGGAACTCTTCCTTTTTTACTTACTTGATGGTTACTTCTACACATACTGAGCTCAGTTCATGGCTGTTGATGCGAAAGAGACCTAAGAGAACGCCCTCACCTAAGAACTATAATTTTTCCTGAAGACAGTTTCATATAGAATTAGGTGTTTTGCTGTGACAGGAACCTTCACTGAACATTTTCTGCCATCCTTGAAGTGGAAGGCTATTAATTACTCAAAAATTTCATTACTGTTTATAAATTTGGTCTCACATTATTTGTAGAGTTTTTCAGTATCCTTTTATGTGTAAATTTCCCTCCTTTCCTATTTTTTGAGCTTACTCTAAAGAGAAAACATGTAGTCTACTTCAGTGGTATTCCCATAGCACCCGTAATATGCTAGATTTGCAGTAAATCTATGTTTAATATATATTTAATATATACCCAAAAAACCCCTTCTGTGTTCTTTCATTCCTATGAACAGAATCCAGGGTGAAAACTAAGAGTGCAAATTATCTGGTAGATGCTCTGAAAAGTAGAAGATAAGAATCCCCACATGTGAACTTATATATCTATTTATAAAGATGGAAACTTAATCTTCCCCTTTTTGAAATTCTGAGTCTCTGGCGTTTTATGCCTTTTTTCCCTACACTTTTACTTCTTTGCCTTTGTACAAGATCCCCAGACAGCAAAAAATCAAAAGCATCAATACTATCTTATGACATACCCTAAAAAATAAAACAGGTTAAAAAAAAAAAGCACATGAAATTCTAACTTCTTTTGAATGTGGACTTTAAAAGGCTAAATTTAGTGAAACAGATATCTCATTTATTAATAATACACCATATATAATAGAATCTTAATGGGAATATAGACCAATTCTCTCATGATGATTATTTGGTGATACAAATAATCATATACGGTGATTGGGTATTTAATAATAATAAAATCATATTTTTACGTATAATGTAAAAATAAAAATTGCAAGAAAGTTCTGAAATAAAAGTGGTAATTAAAGATGAGAGAAAAGTGCGTAGTCAATGCTTAGTTATCTGAAGACCAAAAATTCAGATTGTATGTCCCGTCTTTCTCCTTGGCTGCCTTTAGGCTGGAGGATTATGATCTTCATCAGTGGGTGGAAATAAAAAAATTTAAGAGCAGAAAGTCTAAGGGGTGCCTGGGTGGCTCAGTCAGTTAAGCATCTGAGTCTTGATTTTAGATCAGGTTATGACCTCAGGGTCATGGAGTGAGCCCCACGTGGGGCTACATGCTCAGTGCAAAGTCTGCTTGTTCCTCTCCTGCTTCTCCTCTGCTCTCTCTCTCTCTCTCTCTCTGTCTCTCTCAAATACATAAAAAATATCTTGGAAAAAAAAGAACAGACTGTCTGTACCCATTCAGAGAAATTTTAATCATTCTGATAAAGAACAGAGGTAGAGGAAACTGAACCTTCAGTTTCAAAGGAGGTTTGTACATTATGCATATTCTTTTGTTTCATTTACCTAACTCCCACTAATAATCCAAACTTAGTAGTACATACAGTACTTTATACTTATGTTGATCCATAAGTTATGTCTGAGCGTTAAAAATGGAGGAGAGAAGGGCTGTTGGCTAGGCAGTTCACACAAAATTCACCTCTTCTGGTCAAAGCCCTGCAATGAATCTTCTATAAATTCAAGTATCACCTAAAAGGTTCTGAACTATCAACAGGCCCTATCTAAGGACCAAAAAAATCAACAGTAACATAAAGAATACAATTCTTTGGTTCTGCCCAAAATCTTTTTGACATTAGTTTTCCATAGCATCCAAAATTGGTAAAATGCTACTTCCATAAACACGGAACTCATCCATTAGAATACAAGTAACATAGACCCACGCAAAGCAAGTAATTTGTTAGATTAGTTAGTTGTCATGTTGGAAAGCAAAAGCAGAGAATAACTAGGGGTTTTGTTGAAGCAGATAAAGTGAACTTGAAGAGTCTTAAACTTAGGAGAATCTCCTAAGCCTAAACTTAGGAGAATCATACAGTTCAGTAGGGCATATTTTCAAAGGCAGACTTGTCTGTTTTAGTATCTTGTAGCCAGACTATTGGTAAGCTGTTAAAGAATGACTTTCTAATATTACACCACCAGGCATCAATGCAATGAGCACAATGCTTCAAATTCCTGAACACTAAATTACTAATATTTAGAAAACCTACGGAATTCCTTCATATACTTATTTTTATTAATTTCAGTATTTATTTTTATGTCTTGTAACAGGTGAGGAAAGCAGCTGCTATTCTCTTCCTGATACTGCTTAAATTCTGTTCATACGTTGATTTCAGCACAGTTCTAAAAACATTGTGATTGAGACAAAGCAAATAACAAGTCCCGAGGTTGATGAGAGGAGGTACACCATGTACTTGAATAGTATTGCCTTAGAAGTTAAGTTATATGTACCTGGATTTAAATCCTGGGTCTGTCCCTTACTATCTATACAACTTCTTACATCATGGTTATTCTGTGAATTCATTTAACTGGGAGTGGAATAATAATAGCAATTACATAATAGAGTTTGTATGAAGATTAAATAACCCATGTAAAACATTTTTCACAGTACCTGACAGACAGTGAGTGTTCAGTAAGGGTTATATATAATTATTATACTCATTCAACACTTCATGTAATGGAACTTATCAGTCTACACTATATTAAATCCCAATCACCAGGAACTATATACGCATTAGTTTTATTCTGTATTTATTTTCTTTATTTCAGATAAGAAAACTCAGGCTCAGATATTTTAGTTAACTCACCGGAATCACATAGCTATCAGTGAGAGGATCAAGTACTGACTACAAGTCTGTTTTACCCCCAGAGGCCATGCTTTTTCCACTCTACACACTGCCTCTTAAATGAACATTTATTGCTAATTACGGTTAAGATCTCAGTGGGGCAGGAGGGAGTGCACGAGGGAATGCATTCACATAAGAAAGCAGCATATTTAAGATGTCAAGATTAGGCCACCTCCAGGACCACCTGTCATGATAGGTCAAAGCCCCATATTATCCTGCTTTACCACTGTCAACATAATTGTATGATTCTGTAGAGTTTGTTCCTTGTGACTCACAAAACATCAATAGACTTTTTTCTGTAGTTTAGCAGAATAAAGGATACTTGTTCCATCTGAATTGAAATACACTTGTAAGTATACAGCCAAAATGTTTTCGAGCTCCAAGCATGTTAATGCGTCAGGCTGATTGAATTCCCATTCTGAAATAAGTTCGACTAAAACACTGTAAAGCCTAATGGAGAAAAATGAAAGATACTGGTGCTAGAAACAACAGGTAGAACACTGAACATACATTGAAACTGACATAACAATGGTAGAAGAGTAGGGAGCTGCTGAAAAATCATGGCAGGCTCAGCAAAATCCTTTTATTAGCTGCCATAGCAGTATCTAGAAGGGTAATTAGGGATTTGGGCAGCATCAAACAGGGTAATACAGGGGGCTAGGATGAACTGCAGCGTGCTACAATAGCATGTGCCAGTCAGAGAAAGACTGTGCATTCAGTTTGAAAAATCAATGAAAGGAAGAAAATGCTATTAGTGCCTACGATTGTTGAAGGGCTGACTTCAAGGTGATGGGTGAAGCTATATCGAGGTGCTATGAACCAAGAAGAGGCTCGCAAATCTTTATTTCCCAAAATACAGAATCAGCCCTGATTTGCAGGTATACAAAATTTCAAAGGGACTCGGAATTGCAGAGATACCCAAGTTTTAAATAGGTGGTTCCTTCCCCTATGTGGCCGAATGGGTGCCCAGGTATACCTTCCTATACCATCTATGAGTATCGGGCTATGTAGAAGCTATAGAAGGAAAGAGTTACAGATGAAATTCTTAATAAGATTAAACAAAAGTTTTGGGGCGCCTGGGTGGCTCAGTGGGTTAAAACCTCTGCTTTCAGCTCAGGTCAGGATCTCAGGGTCCTGGGATCGAGCCCCACATCGGGCTCTCTGCTCAGTAGGGAGCATGTTTCTCGGTCTCCCGCTGTCCCGGTTCCAGTATGCATGCTTGCTATCTCTCTCAAATGAATAAATTAAAAATCTTAAAAAATATATATTAAAAAAATGAAGCAAAAGCAAAAACTAGTTCCTAAAAAAAATAAAAATAAAAAAAATTTTGATGCCTTTAGCCAGACTGACAAAGAAAAACAATAGGAAAAGACACAAATGAAAGAAAAAACATTACTATAAATACCACAGATATGAAAAGGGTAATAAGGAAATACTAGGAACAATTCTATACCTATAAATTTGACAACTTAGATTAAATAGTCCAATTCCTTGAAAGACATAAGCTACCCAAAGTCACTCGGTAGGTAATAGATAACCTGAATACTTATACATCTATTTGAGAAATTATTAGTTTAAAACCATCCAACAAAGGAAATCTCAAGCACATAATTTCTCTGACAAATTCTACCAAACATTTAAGGAAGGCATAAAACCAATTCTATACAATCTCCTCCAGAAAATAGAATAGGGGAAAAACTTCCAAAATCATTCTATGAGGCCAGAATCCCACTAATAAACCCAAAGACTTTTGTTTTTTAAGATTTTATTTATTTATTTGACAGAGAAAAGATCACAAGTAGGCAGAGAACAGGCAGAGAGAGGGGGAAGTGGGCTCCCTGAGATCATGACCTGAGCAGAAGGCTTTAACCCACTGAGCAAAACCCAAATCCAAAGACTTTTAAGAAAAGAAACTATAGAACAGGGGTACCTGGGTGGCTCAGTCAGTAGAGTGGGCAACTCCTGATATAGGATTTGTTGAGCCCAAGACCCATGTTGGGTGTGGAGATTATGGAAAAATAAAAATCTTAAAAAAAAAAAAAAAAAAAAAAAAACACAAAAAAAACAGGCCATAGGAAAATATTCTTTACGACAATAGTTGCAAAAATCTATAAAATATTAGCAAATTCAGCAATATAGAAAAAAGATAAAACATCATGACCAAGTGTGATCTATCCCAAAAACATAACTTTGGTTCAATATTGGAAAATATATCCAATATAATTAGTCATATTAACAGACTCAGGAAGAAAATCCATATGATCATATCAATAGATTATCAAACTAAAGACACTCAGCAAACTAGGAGTAGAGGGGAACTTGATAAATCTGATAAAGGGCATCTACAAAATCCTAGTATGCAAAAGACTGAATGCTTCTCTCTAAATTCATGAACAATACAAGGACATCTTCTTTCATCATGTCTATGGAAAAATTTATGAGATGTCTTAGGAAGTGCCACGTCAAAAAAAAAAAAAAGTAAAAGGAATACAGATTGGAAAGGAAGAAAAACTGTCCCTCTTTGGAGATGACATGCTTGTATACATAGACAATCTTAAAGATTCTACCAAAAGCTTCTAGAAGTTTAAAGGCAAAGTAACTTTATCAAAGGTACATAATATGAAATCAACATACAAAAATCAACCATGTTTCTATTATCGGCAATGAACAATTTGGACTCAATATTAAAAACAAACAAACAAAAACATGACAGTAGCACCAAAAAAAGATCACTCAGGTTGGCACTTTACAAAAGAGCAGGCTCTGTATGTTCAACATGACTATATATTCATTAAATATATATATGTGTATTTATATATATATATATATATATATATATATAAATCAAGATATCAATTCTCCCCAATCAGAGCTATTTATTTACTGCAGCCCCTATCAAAATCTCAGGGCGCTTTTGAAAATAGGTATCAATAAGATGATTCTAAAATTCATGCGGAAAGGCAAAGGAATTAGAAAAGTCAAAATTAGTTCAAAAAGGAACACACTTGAAGTTCTTCTAAGACCTGAGTTCAGGACTTACTATGAAGCTACAGCAATGAAGACTGGATTTGGTGAAAGGACAGACTCAGAAATCAATGGAATAGAATAGGGAACCCAGAAATAGACACACAAAGTTATATAGTAAGAAAGAAGTTCACAGACTACTTGCCTTTTGGGATCAAGATTCTCTCTAAGACTGTGGTTCTTTACCTATTTGTGGGCACACATCCACTGGAAGGCAGGAGCTGTTTTTTGTTCATTACTATTTTTTGTTCTAAGGCTGGAATTAATTCCTCAAATTCCAGTTCTGCCACCCACTAAGGACATGAACTTGGGGAAGGAGACTTCTCTCAGTTTCCTCTCCAGTAAAATGGGAGATAATACTACGTAGTCAGTGAGATTTTGTTGCAGAATAAATGACATCATCTACATAAGGCGATCAGAAGAGCGAACAGCATATTGCTAGCTCCCTTAAATGTTAGCTGGTAGCTTTAGATTAGGGGCCCTCTGTCCTCTGGACATTCTTGTGCAAGTGGTTACTGATGAAGAGTTCTCAGAAAAAGGAGAGTAAGGGAAGTAGGGTAGGGCAGAGGAAGTGACTGAACAAGACTATGGTCTCCCATTCAGAAGAGATTCCGTTTGATCCCAAGGGGGCCTTAGAAACACCAAGTGCATCAGAAAAACAGCCCCACCTTAAGGAAAGGGAGCGAGATTCTTGTATGAAGTGAGTCCAACCTCAGCTGTGGGTTCCCTCGGAGTGTAAGTGGGTGGCTTCTGGGTGGCAGTCAAGAATTCCCTGGAGGAAGGGGTGAGCTGGAAGCAGTAAGCACTCACAGAAGCTGGAGGAAAGAACGTGCCCACCCCTGACACTCACTGAAAGCATCCTTCACATTTTACTGTGATCATCTGATTATCAGACCAATAACGTATGTGTACACTATGGCTTTAAAGACAATGCAATGGAACGAAGCCAGATTATAGAGTATCACTCCCTTGACTTCAATAGAAAGACCGCATTAGCAGGAACAAAGAAACACGATATTATTTCAAACACAGTGGCAAATGACAGCAACAGAAGATTTAAGGAATTGGCCTAGCTTATGACCCTCCGTGTCCGCCTTCCACACTCAGATTCTGAAGCACTATTAGGGGAAATAAAAGCAGAACAATTCTTGAAGACCAAAACTGGCTCGGTGAGGTCTTCCACTTCAGAGAAAATGCCACAGTGCCACTATTTCACCAGAGGCAGAAAAGAAAGCCACGAAGTTTATCCTTTTTTCCCAGCTAGGAGGAAAGCTAGAGAGGGAAGGTTGAAGGATGGTAAACACCAGGAGTTCATCATCTTCAATAAATGAGGTTTAAGTAAAGGAGATGAAAAATTCAAAAGATTTCCCCAAGGACCAGGAAGTGTGGAGAAAAAACCTGGTGAGGGCTGGCTATAGTCCTGTTCCTCCCACTCCCAGAAAAAGAAAATAAAATGGTGGCCAAACCCATGTGTTTTGCCGGTGCCTGACTGTCATTATCAGGAAATGGGATAGAGACATTGCTAGGAATGTGCAAGTGCCTAGTGATGATAAACCATCTGGGCAGGGGCCAGACTCTCTAGCCATTCAGAACAATTACCTTAAAATCAAAAACTCAAAAATAATAAAATTATGGAATCTCCCTCACGCTAAAATCAAAAACCATTTCATAAACTGATTTCTATCTCTTCAGCTTCCAGTTATCCTTTAATTCACCATACTATCTCTGCCATTACCACCGGGCCACCAGCGGCTGACCTTGCTAATAAGGTCAGCAATAACTTGCTAGTTCCCAAAGCCAACGGTGACCCACTGCAGACTTGATAGAACTTGGCCTCCGAGGGGCAGGGGGCACCAGCAATGACAACCTCCTCTTTACAAGCCTTTCTTCTGTGTTGTCCATGATATGATTCTCTTGTTCCTCCAGCCTCTCAGGGGCTGCATTTTAGGCTCTGTAAATGGTTTCTCTTCCTCAACACCAAACTTAAAATGCTGGGGTCTCTCAATGCTTTTGTCAAGTCGCATGATGTCTCTCCCTTCACATTCTTGCCAGCTGCTGTCACGCACTCCCAAGGGTTCAGTGTCCAGCTGAGTGAGATTTAAAGTGTAGGTAATTAACAGGTCAGTTAAGAGCGAAAGGAAAGAGCATCCCAAGCAGGAACAGAATGTGAAAAGACAACAAGGCATATTTGAGGAAATGAATGAACTGTAATAATCGTGAACATTTATTGAATCCTCGCTACGTACTAGGCCCTACCCTACATGTTTTCAATGTGTTAAATTGCTTAACACCAACAACCTACGAGTAACTTCCTCAGCCCCATTTACAGATGAGTAAACTGGGGCACAGAGAAGTTAGGTAATTTTACTAAACCACACTGCCAGTGAATGGGGAGAGCCGGGCTCCCAAACCTGCCCTCCCATACCGAAGAGGAGGGGAGAATGCCAGGAGGGGCCTTGGACCTACTCCCCTCGTCCACATGCCCACCAGTCCCCCCTTCGTGCGGCCAGCACTCGATTGCTAGTTCAGGAGTAGGTTTAAATTTGATTCCTTCGGGGCGCCTGGGTGGCTCAGTCGGATAAGCGGCTGCCTTCAGCTCAAGTCATGATTCTAGGGTCCTGAGATCGAGCCCCACATCGGGCTCCCTGCTCGGCAGCGAGCCTGCTTCTCTCTCTCCCTCTGCCTGCCTCTCTGCCTACTTGTGTTCTCTCTCTCTCCGTCAAATAAATAAATAAAATCTTTTAAAAAAAAAAAAATTTGATTCCTTCAAGGAAGGCCTCGCTGACCACCTCAGGCTCAACTTTCCACCATTAGCCATTCATAAAGCTTTTTCCCACCGCTGATTTTCCTAGTTAATTCCACTTATTCTCTGAGACGCAATACAAATGTCATCTCGGGGACGCTTTCCCTGATGCTCTCTCAAATAGATTGGATTTCACGGCAATAGCCTTCATCCCACTTACACTCAGTGACTCAGTACCTGTGCCCCACTCAGTTCTAATCTCCCTGAGGCAGGGAGCGAGTCCGGCTTATTCAGCACATTATTACCAGCACCTAAATCATGACATGCAGCAGAGAGCGAATAATTATTTCTTCAATAAATGAAATTCAACTAAAATACTAGCAGTAGAAGAACACGGTTGCTATTATTAATGAGTACCCAGTACGTGCCAAGGATAAAGGGGATTATTTTCATAAGGCACTGCTGATCTTCCTAACGACCCTACAAGGTGGTGGGGGGGTTATGAATTTAATATTAAAGGAGAACAACAGGATGCTCAGAGCAAGTAAACGTTTGCTTAGATCAATAAAAAAGGTAACAGTTCCTTTTTTGGAACAGTCATGTCGGGCTTATGTGCCATGTCCTAAGCTAAGCGTAATTCTCATAAGACACCTAGGACAAAGAAATTGCTATTGTCATGTTACAGATTAAGGAACAGAAGCTCAGAATCAAGGCAACCTGCCTAAGATCACACAATCTGTGTGTGTATGTGGAAGAACAAAGAAATGAACTCAGGGCTCTGTGATCCTAAACCCGGCTCTTTCCACTGCACAATGGCTGAGTGCTTAGAGAGCTACTTGGTGCTGACCAAGTGTTCATTGGCAATTAGCTAGCTTGTTGATCAATTTGTTTTTCCTTTCTTTCTCCTAATGAAAACATAATTAATGGATTAATGCAATGTGTTTGGTAAAGCATTTCAAAGTATGGATGTACCTGGCAAAGGTATCAAAATAGGTGTTAATTGGAAAGAAAAAAACTTGATGACTGTTGGAATAGGAGACCACTTTTCCACTGGGAGAGTGAAATTTTTAATTCGGAATCTTGTTGAAGATTACAGGTCTCCCAAGCAGCTGATCTTTAACTGCGATACTGAACAGGAATTATCTATTTGCCATATATACCGTCCGGCCACGTAACTGCTTTTGTGAGATGTAATTTGCAGACAATAATGTGCTAAAGATCCGTAACACAGAGTATAGTACTAAGGACGTTCTTCCTAACATATCTAGCAAGGGTGGTGATGAAAATGTGTTATGGTTAAAGGTTTTAATCACATCTCACGTAGATGATTACTTAATTATCATCCCAAAAGTCTTCGCAACTTTTAATTTAGCCTCATGCATTTTTAAAATGACAGCTAAAAGAAATCACCTGGCCAGAATACTAATAAAGAAGGGTATCAGCTACCTCGAATGACACAAAAATGAGAAAGGATTTTACATTTTAGTATACCGTAAACGAATGACAGAAAATTGACACAAAGCACGCTTTGAAACCTCATCTTCAAACTCATTTTACAGGAAAACATAGTTTAAGTCAGTAATGACAAAAATAGAGTTGCCAATTAACAAGTATCCCCAATTGAACTCATAATGGTGCATATGTCAAATCGCAGAGGGAAAAAATAAAGATTAAGGTAGAAACAGTTCTTACCAGGGAAAAGGACAAACATGAATTTCCTTACCTATCAAGCCTTGGTGTGGCTGTGAATATTAAAGAGGAAGGTATTTGAATTTAAAGCTCAGAGTCTTGGGAAAGGAGTTCCCAGATGTATTTAATTATCCCCATAGCTGGCAAAGGTGCGCCTTGAATTACAATTAACCCTGTTCACACCCACAATATCACCAGTCATTAAGTGCACAATGTGTGCTTGTTTCTCCCAGCAGCTCTTAGTTCTTTCTTTAATTAATTCCTCTATAGGCTGATCTACCAAACTCTGATCAATGAGAGTGTAAGAACCCTGGGCAACTACCTTGCCTTGAGCACACACCCAAAGAGTTAGCTTTTGCAAAGCTCAGTATCTGATACTTAGGATCAGGGAAAAAACCCTGGCTGAAATGAAGTATTTTAAACATCTATTGACATTCGAAACTAGTTTGCTTTTTGACCTTTCACGACAAAAACGAATTCAACCAGCATGCCTGGGAATGAGACACCCGACTCCCATAATGGAATGAGGTTAAGCAAAGGGAGAAGGGAACATGTGCCCTAACCAGTACCTCGAGAGCCATAGATTATTTAAATAAACTGGATTTCCTCGGGGAGGCAGCTACCGGGGGACATTGAATAAACTCTGAGGCAAGTTTCTGGCTTCCATATGTTCCATTTGAGGTATCTAGTGTTAACCGTATAGGTGTCTCGAAGCTCCTATCTTACCAAGCGCCCTGAACCACCCGACAGACGTGTGCCCACATTCCCACAAAAATTCTTTCTCTTACTCCAGCTAATTAGCATCTTTTCCTTTCTTCCGCCTAATGCCCTCCCTACTGCGGACGGTATTGCTCATAAGTAATAGCTGTGTCCTCACTGGGTAGCTCTAACATGGAGCTCAGCTCCACAAATATTTCCTGATCAACTAGAAGGTGCCAGGTTCGGTGCTGGAGACACAGAAATAATTACTGGGGAAAAGAGACCAAGGGTCCGATCTGAAGCGCTCTGTTCCAGCTGCTTACAACAGGTAAAAGTCAAGTATTTCTGAGGCAGTTCTTCAGAAAAATGCAATTTGCTAGCATCATACTCATAGAGCTTTTTTCGGTTTTATTTGAAGATTTTATTTTTTTGTGAGAGAGAGAGACAGTGCCAGAGAGAGCACAAGCAGGGGTGGGAGGGGCAGAGGGAGAGGGAGAAGCAGACTCCCCTCTGAGCAGAGAGCCCAACGCAGGACTCCATCCCAGAATCCAGAGATCAGGACCCAAGCTGAAGGCAGCCGCTTAACCGACTGAGCCACCCAGGCGCCCTACTCATAGAGCTTTTGTATCTTAGTTCAGGGGCTGCTTCAAGTCTTGTCCCCAAAGGAGCTGTGGCAAATAAACCGGGGAATTAGTTATACATGCAAACCTGTGGCCCCACCCAGGCGCGCGGAATAAACTCTGATGGTAGAATTCATCAATCTGGAATTCATCAACCCCCTCTGGCAGTTCTGAAGCAAACTCAAGTTTGTTTGAAAACCACTGCCTTGTTTCATAGTCTAGGCCTAGCTGTTACATCTTTTCTCCTTTAGTTTCTCTTGCACAGCCAGACAGGCCCGAGCAGCACGGGTTCTGACCCAGCTCCTGATCTAGCTTCCTTAAAGATCGAAGACCCCAAGGAATAAGGTCAAGTGGCTTGAGCCCTCCCAGCTGAGCCCAGCCTCAAGTTCATCTACCAGCTGAATGCAGCCATATGAACGAACCCAGATTAGAGCAACAGAAGTGCCCAAGCAATGCACCCGATCATGATATAAAATAAGGCACGTTTCTTTAAGCCACTAAGTTTTGGGGATGTTTTTAATGCAGTGGTAACCGAACCATGGTGCCTGAACTATATACTGAAGGATATGAGGGAGCCACTGAAGAGTTTTTAAAGATAGACAGTAGTAGGATCAGACTGACATTCTTCTAAGATTACTCTAGCTACAATATAGAAGAAAAGTTAGAGAGGAAAATAGGCAGAGGAATTAGGAAATTTATGCAGATATTACACACGAATCACGAATCAGGGCGATCTAATATGTCATTTACTTGTGACTGTATTATGTAAGATCAGATGTTGTTATAACTCAAAATAACTGGAAAACCATGAGATGTGGCCATAATGTTTAAGGAGGCAGGAAAGAGCATGTTCAGCCCATTCAATAAATTGGTTGCATCTTCTTTTCCACTTTTCTTGGTAGAACTATCTCACAACCCCGAGAATTTTTTTTTTTTAAAGTTTTCCTACACAGCCTAGATAATTGTGTTACTTCTTTCATATACTATATATGTGATTTTGTGGGATAAGTGTGTACACCTAATTAGTTACTGTGTTTATCATAATAACTCATCAGTGGTAATGGGGAAGAGTACAACACAAGCAGTAATACTAGTCTGATATAGACGAGAGATACGTCATCACGGGTACAAGGCAAGGCACCGAAATGAGACAAAACCAAGTTTAAGTCCCAGGTCCACATCTTAAAAAACTATGTCACCTTGGGCAAAGTAAGCCTCTATCCAGGTTTCATTCTCTATATGTGATGGAGTAAACAATGAGATAATATACTTTAAAAGATCTCAGCACAGTACCTGGAAAATGACTAGGATACAGTAAATGGCAGATAATATTAAGAACTGTCTCTGTCGAGGCGCCTGGATGGCTCAGTGGGTTAAAGCCTCTGCCTTTGGCTCAGGTCACGATCTCAGGGTCCTGGGATCGAGCCCCACATCGGGCTCTCTGCTTAGCAGGGAGCCTGCTCACCCCACCCCACCACCACCCCCACTCTACCTGCCTCTCTGCCTACTTGTGACCTCTCTCTCTTTCTTTGTGTGTCAAATAAATAAATAAATAATCTTTAAAAAAAAAAAAAAAGCTGTCTCTGTCAATACAGGACACTGCGTAAACCATTTGCCCCCTCTGGGCCTTAAGTACCCTATCCGTAATTTGAGGGGCAGGGAGCCTTGCAAGCAAAATTGTTTCAGAGATTTAAGAATATTCCTAACGTTAGTTCATTTTCTACATTTTCATTCTTTCAGAGAAAAGTGCAACACATTGCCTCTCGTGGTGATTTGCCATGTGAATAACAAGCAAAAGACAGAAACAAGTATTATTGCCACATTTCCCTGAAAGCTGTTCGAAATACATTTTCAAAAGTTTTATAATGCTTTAAAGAAAATTTACTCACTGATTTTCATTGGACTATAGTTTTCTTTTTCTTTGTTTCAAGAGCTCTTTCGTGTTAGACATGACTTACTCTAGTGGAAAAGGTAGTGGCAGGTTCTGAAATTTATACTCAACAAGGTGCTCTTTAGAGATTTTCCTTATCTAGACTTGCTGATATCAAAGTCAGATGCTTAATCTACAATTCCCAGATTCAGTCCAGTTTATTTTTTTAAAATGATCAGTAGTCAGCAATCATCTAAGCCAATGCCTGAGGAGCTGCTGGTAATAATATCTTGCAATTCCTGGTAGGCCAGCTGAGTCTCTCTATAGATCTTCACGCTGAAGGGATCTGATGCTCATGCTTGCCTTGAAATTTGCTTTTTTTAAAATTCCCATCATTTGCTTTCAATAGACTTGTTGCTGTAGGAAATAGTAGTCTCTTTCATCAAAATAGTCACATCTGGGCAGTTAAGCCCTCACATATGCAATGTCTTCTACATGTCCACGATGTCTGTCCACAGCTCAAATGACCACATGATTCCAAGACGTGGGCCATATATTCAGGTTATTATATAGCAAGAATGGAGAATAATCCAAAAAGATAGTACCCTGATCTATAGAAAATGGTGCAGGGATATAAGGCTTGGATTTTTTGGAGGGGGAAGACATTGTTTATTTATTCATTCATTCTACCATCCATTTTTCTAAAACACACATCTAATTGTACCACTGCGGGCTATAGCCCCTCAATCCTTCCAAGAATGCCCCCACCTACAAAACAATCATTGCAACCATTTCCCCCGAAATGGAATCAAAGGACTTAGGTCCTTAGAATTGACCTAAGAAGTTTCTTCCCTCTCTCCCAACCTACTTCCTAACCTCAACCTTTGCCACAAATCTCTAAGCTCCACGTGGCCACACAGTGTCCCAATACCTTTGTAGATGTTCCCTTTTCATGAAATAACCCCTACTCTGCTGTTTTCCCCAAGGATGCCCTAGGAAGTTATGTGCCAACTTCTGTGCTCTAACACATTAGGGGCGCATACCAGGTAGGAATCAGTAATAGAAATAAGTCAAAAAGAACAATAATTGTAGATGGGGAATAAAGCCTATATGGAAACTACAGCAGCAGTGATATGGTCAAAGGGCTGAAAGTGGAACAATGATTCATTAAAGCCAGACATTAAACACAGACCTTATACCCTTAATACAAAGTTACTCAGCATGCATCATTGACCTAAATTTAAAAGGCAAAACTATAAAACTCCAAGAACAAAACACAGAAGAACACCTAGATGACCTTGAGTATGGCAATGACTGAAGATACAACATCAAAGATATGATCCATAAAATAAACACTTGACAAGTTGGATTTAATTAAAACTAAAATCTTCTGCTGGGAAAAACAATGTGCAGAGAATTAAAAGACAAGCCACGAACTGGGAGAAAATATGTGTCTTACAAAAGACACATCAAGGGGTACCTGGGTGGCTCAGTTGGTTAAAAGTCTGAACTTGATTTTGGCTCAGGTCATGATCTCATGAGCCTTGCATCGGGCAAAGAGCCTGCTTAAGAGTTTCTCTCTCAAAAAAAAAAAAAAGAGTCTCTCTCTCTGTCTCTCCCTCAGCTGCCAACCCCCAACAAACAAACAACAACAACAACAATGAAGGACATATCTGATAAAGGAATATTAACCAAAATATACAAAGAAACTCAACAGGTAAACAACCTGATTAAAAAATGGGCCAAAGATCTAAACAGAAGATATATAGATAGAAGATGGCAAACAAATCAACATATGAAAAGATGCTAAAAATCACAGGTCAGAGGGGAAATACAGATTAACAACAACAATGTGATACTACTACACACCTCTCAGAATGGCCAAAACCTGGGCCAGTGATAATACCAAACACTGGCAAGGATGTGGAGCAACAGAAACTCTCATTTATTACTGATGGAAGGAAAAATGGTACAGCTAGTTTGGAAGCCAGTTTAGTGTTTCTATGAAGTAAACATACTCTTACATATGATCCAGCAACCATAGTCCCTGGTATCTGCCCAAAGGAGTTGAGTGCTTAGGTACACACATAAAAACCTGCACGTGGATGTTTATGGCTGTTTTATTCAGAATGGCCCAAAGCTGGAAGCAACTATGATGCCTGTCAGTAGGTGAATAAATAAAAGAGCAGTGATACATCCAAGGAATAGAATATATTTCAGCTGAAACAAGAAATGAACCTTCAAAACATGAAAAGACAAATAAGGACCTAAATGCATATTACAAAGTGAAGAAGGCCAATGTAAGATTCCAACCATATGACAACATTCTGAGAAAGAAGAAGCTATGAAGACAATAAACAGATCAGTGGTTGGCAGGGGGTACAATTGCAGGGAGGGAAGAATAGGTGAGGGCACATAGAGGGTATTTAGGGCATCAAAAGGATTGACTATGATGCTTTAAAGGTAGATACATGTCATTATACATTTATCCAAACCTGCTGAACATACACCAAGACTGAACCCTAATGTAAACTATGGGCATAGATAATGTGTCAAATAGATTCATCAATTGTAACAAACGTCCCACTCTGATGGGGGATGTTGATAATGGGAGAAGCAATGTGCATATGAGGACGGGGGCCATAAGAGAAATCTCTGTAACTCCCTCTCAATTTTGCTGTGAGCCTAAAACTGCTCTAAGAATACAAAGCCCTTAATGACAAAATAATGTACCGCTCATATTTCAGAAACTAACCATAGCATGCATTTAAATTTGTGAAATGATACAAGTACTAATGTCTAATCCACAGAAGAATGTCAAAATTTTTTTAAAAATTGTATTACTCACTTAGCAACTAAGTCATAATTAAAATCACAGAATTTTTACACAAAATAAAATACAAAATCATAAATACGGAGTTACAAATTTTTCCTATATAAAAATGATAGAAAAACATTGATTTTTAAAGAAATGATTTAAATTTGGGGGGTGGGGGGTGGGGAGGGATAGAGGAAGACAGAAAGAGAGGATCTTAAGAGGGCATGGTGCCTAGTGCAGAGCCCCACCCAGGACTCAATCTCACAACCCTGAGATTATGACCTGAGCCAAAATTAAGAGTTGGAAGCTTAACCGACTGAGCTACCCAGGTGCCCCTGATTTTCAAAAAATCATTAAACAAGGATTTTTATATCATTAAATATATCAAAAAATTCATATATTTAAATATTTTGGAAATGTCTTTATCATGTGTGTGTTTATGTGTGTGTAAAAAGATAAAAAGAACAAAGAACAAACTGGGAAAATCTTTGCAAAGATATAAAGTTATTACAAGGATTTTCTAAAACTCTTAATTTACAAAGACATGCAAGTCATTTAAAAAACCCTATAATACAGAGGTGAGTGCACAGCTCAGTGTCTGACTCTTGGTTTTGGCTCAGGTCATGAACTCAAGGGTTTGGGATCAAGCCCTGTGTGGGGCTTAGCACTCATCAAAGAGTCTGCTTGGGATTTTCTCCCTATCCCTCTCTCTCTGCCCCTCTCCTTGCTTGTGCTCTCTCCAACTCTCTCTCTCTTTTTTTAAGATTTTATTTATTTATTTGAGAGAGAAAGAGAGAGAGCATGAGAGGGGAGAAGGCCAGAGGGTGAAGCAGACTCCCCGTGGAGCTGGGAGCCCGACGTGGACTCAATCCTGGAATTCTGGGATCATGACCTGAGCTAAAGGCAGTCGCTTAACCAACTGAGCCACTCAGGCGCCCTCTCGCTTTCTCTCTATCACTCCCTCTCTAAAATAAATGAAAAATCTTTTAAAAAAAATAAAAATAACACCGTAGGGTGCTTGGATGGCTCAGTTGTTAAACACCTGCCTTCCACTCAGATCATGATTCAGGAATCCTGGGATTAAGTCCCACATTGGGCTTCCTGCTCAGCAGCGGGGAGTCTGCTTCTTCCTCTGACCCTCACCCCACTTGTGCTCTCTCTCTCTCTCAAATAAATAATCTTTAAAAATAAAAAAAGCCCTGGGTGCCTGGGTGGCTCAGTGAGTTAAAGCCTCTGCCTTCGGCTCAGGTCGTGATCTCAGGATCCTGGGATCGACCCCCACATCCAGCTCTCTGCTCAGCAGGGAGCCTGCTTCCCCACCTCTCGCTCTGCCTACTTGTGATCTCTGAATGTCAAGTAAATAAAATCTTTTAAAAAACTAAAAACAAGCCCTAATGCATAAATAGAAAAAAGAATAGCAACAGACAATTCACATAAAAATGAATGTAAATTCATTATATTCAAATGCTTAAATTGAGAAATAAAGAAAATGTAGATGAAATAAGTACATAATTTCCTTATTAAAATAGAAAGCTGAACATATTAGTAAAAATATAGCTATAGTCACTCTCCTATCATGGAAGTAGTTGGTATCAGTCTGCTCCAGCTGGTATAACAAAATGCCACATTCCTTAAAACGTTAAAAATAGCATGTTCAGTAATTCCACTACTAAATATTTACTCCCCCCAAAAAACCCTAATTTGACAAGATAAATGGAACCCTATAGTTATGGCAGCATTATTTACAATAGCCAAGATACAGAAGCAACGTAAGTGATCAATAATGGATGAATGGATAAAGATTGAGGAGTGAGTGTGTGTTGGGTGTGTGTGTTTGTGTGTGTGTGTGTGTGTGTGTGTGTGTATACACATACACATACAGTGGAATATAACTCAGCCATAAAAAAAGAATGAAATCTTACCATTTGCAAAAATATGGGTCGACCTAGAAGATAGAATGCTCTGAAATAAGTTAGAGGAAGACAAATACCCTATGATTTGACCCATATATGGAATCTAAAAGACAAAAGAAATGGGCAAAGAAAGAGCAGAAACAAACTCATAAATATAGAGAACAAATGGTGGTTGGAGGGGGTGGAGGTACAGTTCTAGAATGAGTAAGTCATGGGAATGGAAGGCACAGCACAGGGAATATAGTCAATCGTGGTGAGAGATGGCAGCTACACTTGTGAGCCTAGCATAGTGTGTAAATTTCTCCAATCACTATGTTGTACACCTGAAACTAAGGCAACATTGTGTGCCAAGTAGAATTCAATAAAAAAATCATTTGCAAGCAAATTTTCTCTCTGTCATGGGCCTCCATCTGCATAATCAGGAACACTTGTAAATACGTATTTAGAACTTGAGAAAAAAAAGAAATACTAACATTTGACAATCATTGAGTTTTATATCTATGACACTTAAAATTTTTTCTAATGATAATTCTTTCAATATATCTTCAAAACATAATCCTACTCTACTAGAATTTGAGACAATCTAATATTTAGCACCATTAGATGTACCAGAAGAACAGAGAAATAAAAAATACATATCTAATGCCACGATCTAGCGAAGAAAACAGTCTCATGCATAAATACCTAACCATAGCACTAAAATCAGCATTACTCTCGGACCCAGGATTTTACTATTTTAGACAATTTTCATTGTATAAAATATTGTCATAGTAATTTGCAACAGTTATGAATGAGCAATACAAAGTTCCCATATTTTATTAGTCCTCTTGCAAATGACTAAAGGAATCCTTTCTTCTTTTGGGATGATATTATGTATATTTCTTATATAATGTGATTATAAGATGAAATGTTACTCTGCAGCACGTGACATTATCAAAACTTCTTCTCTGAATGCAGCCCTGATCTGAAGACAGACCAGGATTCAGCGGCCCAGTTCAATCATTCCCTTCTCTCAGAAAGTTCGCATTATATATTGAGGGATAATTAATTGCCCTGAGGACCCTAAAGCAAAGCCTTTAAGAAGTCCTTAAAATGTGCAGCATCACCGTTTTCAGCCTATATTAAGCCTGGCCCAACTCCTGCCCGTGGGAGCGGGCTCTGAACTGTCATGTTGGGGCCATCTGTCACCAGAGCAGCTAGCGCTGCAGCTTTGCCACAAGACCTCTCCCTCTACCTCCTTTCCAAAAAGTGGGAGGGAGTGAACACCTCTCGAAACTCACTGATGTCCTAGCATCACCACATGTACACTCAAAAGGCAGGCATGTAATTGTCTTAGGTAGCTCTATGTTGTAAAGGTAATTGCCCTTATACCAAAGAAGGAAACTGAGGCACAGAAAGGTGAAACATGTGCCGAGTCACTTGCCCGAGTTCTCATAGCTGAAAACTGATAGAATCAGGTGTGTACATAGGTCTCTCCAGCTCCAAAGTGCTGATCCCTTTGAAGAGCTTCTGGCTAATCAATAATTTAGGTGAGATATCAGAGTGGAAGTCCAGAAGAGAGTACACAAAAGAAGAGGGGGCGAAGACAGGAATAAATAGCTTCCTGCTTCCTTCAGGATCTTCTTGTGAATTTACAGATGCATTTGTATTAATGTTCATGGTTTCCGATTTCACGTCCCTGCTATTTATTTTACTGTGTAAATTATTTCAAAAGCACAGGTGAGTACTGCGAGTGATCAGCCCTTGCAGCTTCCTTCCCGAGTTTCAAAGGACTCCACAACCATTAATTACACACCTACATGTGGAAGGCAAGGCAGGAATTATTGCCTTCATTGAACCAAAGGAAACCGAGAGGTCAAGCAGTTCCCTGCGGTCCCCACAGCAAGCAAATGACGGAGTGAGTCAAGAATTGGAAAGCATACTTCCTAATTTCAACTCTATATTTAGACATTGACTTTCTAATTTTCTGGTAGCAGAAGGACTGTGCTCCTAGCAATGTAGAGCTATTATTCTGCCTATCACTCAGAAGGAAGGCATATTTGTTAGAGAGAGGGGAGACAGAGAGAAACAGAGAGACAGGAGCAGAGAGACAGCTTTTGAATAAAAGGCATGAACTGTCATACTCCTTGTAGGGGGCCACAGGGAGATTTGTCGGGAAGAAGGGAAAACTCAAGCTAAACAGGAAAATACAGGCCAGGAGGCAAGCAAACAAACCAGCAGTCCAGAATTTTCATCACACCACAGGTGCTGCTGCCCAGCGGATATAAGCATAAAAAGGGAGGACTATAGCAAAAGAGACAGATGTGGGAGTTCAGGTCTTTGACTCAAGTGTATCTTTGCTCATCAACACTGGAGTGTTCCTGGAACGTCTCCAGGAACTTTAAAGAAAAACTAAATGAAAAAGATACATCATGTGAGAAGGGGAAAAAAAAAAAGATTAAGAGGGTCTATTCAGTAGGGAACAAACCTCGCCAAGAGTAGATAATACTAAATTGGCAACCATGTAGAAAGATTGTAATCCTCTCTCAGAGGTTATTAAAAAAAAAAAAAAAGGTTATTTCAATGTGGTCTCATGTGCTTGTGATAATCTCTAATGTAAAGCAATTATTTCACATTCAGGAGCTACTTAGGGCCAAGGGGCACATAGTATGCACTCATTAAATAGTATTCTAAAATGAAAGGATATTTGAAAAACTGAATAATTGAAATATTTTTGTTATTCCCAAGTGATCCACACATCCCCAGATACTTGCGTTCTCAAATCCTTCCCCCCTTACCTGCCTCCAGAACATGGCCATAAAGTTAAAATTGAATTTTAGAACTGTTTTATTGACTAAATAAATTAGAATATGTCCATGCTGCAGAATACAATGTAGCTACTAAACGAATGTAGAAAAATCTATGTGTAATGTCTTGGGGAAAGAAATGCATAAAACACGGTATGTTAAAAAAAAAAGTAAACGGAAAAGAGTATGCTTAGAGCGAGCCTGTTTGTGTTTTTAAAGAATACATATTCATTCTGTGGATAGAACATGTTGGGCAGGGTGCCTCGGTGGCTCAGTTGGTTGAGCAACTGCCTTTAGGTCATGATCCTGGAGTCCCGGGATTGAGTCCCCCATCAGGCTCCCTGCTCAGGAGGAGCTCTTCTCCCTCTGACCTTCCCTGTCTCATGCTCACTCACTCTCATTCTCTCTTTCTCAAATAAATAAAAAAAATCTTTAAAAAATTTTTTAAATTTAAAATTTCAAAAGACAAAGGAAAAAAAGAACATGTTGGGCAGTATATGCGTATAACTTAATTAGGCACCAACCCAACTACGGGACTTCTTTTCTTAATCTGCCAACCAACTTTTTGAAAATGGCTCTCTCAAGTATTTTATAATCCCTCATTGAGCTAATGACTTGACTTTGTATTTTATTGAGAAAAATAAAAAAGCCCAAAGATGATAATGTTATCAGTCCACAATCAAAACTATAAAGCTACCTCTGCTTTCTGGGCCCATTTTATCGGCATTCGCTCTTGCCTGTGACAATGGAGGAAGTGTCCCTATTGCCAGAAAGGCCCAATCTCACCACTTGTGCACTGACTGGAGTGCAACCCCTCTTGCTTTCCCAAAGACCTTATTTCTGTTGTCATGAATCATTCATTCATCTTCATTCTCTCTCGAGATGTCTTAATGGTGAGAGGAACCTCATGTCTGTGCTGCTCCCCTGACTCTCAATGTGGCATACGACTCCAAGGATGGAAATGGAACACGAGAACATCAGTGCATTCTCTGGTTTGGCTTCTGGTCTATACTATCACAACAAGTGATTGAAGATTGGCCTGGTAATTCATGCCTCTCCAGTTCAGCTGGCTTCCTCACAGTAACATTGGATGGAAGACAAGGGAAGCCGAAGAACCAGAATGCTTTTAAAATGAAGAATATAATGGGAGGATGCCTATCACTCCACTGCAAGACTTACTACAAAGCTACAGCCACTAACACCATGAGATATTGGTGATGAGAAAGACACAAAAATCAAAGGTAAAGAAGGAAGTGTTCAGTATTGACAAAGAGTCCATCTCCTTCGCCAAACTCTAGATAGGCTCCTCTGAGCCCTCTTCTCCACTAGACCTCAACCTTGGTCTCGAAGCCTGGAACAAACATGAACCTTGTTTCTACCAGCTCCAGGCCACATCCCTAGGAAGATCCTAACCACCTCCCGTAAAGTGCTGCATGAGAAAACTCAAGGTGGTCAGCCAATAATTGCAGGTACAGCCTGTCTCCCAGCTTCTATGGGAGGGAAGCAGCCTACCTTGGATAAGGACCAGTTAGCAAACCCAGATGGGTTTCACATGGACTGACACACCCCTCACGCTTTTTGTAATTTTTCACTTCGCTCACTCTACTGAGCCCCCACATGACCCTCCATATTCCCTCATTCTCCCTTTAAAATGCCTAGTCAAGTCTATACAAAGAAAGTTAAGTATGCGTTGGTCTCTCTTCCATATTGTAATAACATATTACTGATTCAAATCTGACTGACTTTGTTTATTTTCAACAGTATAGCCCCACAAAAATATGACAATTGATATTCTGTAAAGAGATAAAAGTATTTCAATGGAAAAAGAATACATCTCAAAAGTGGTGTTGGAAACACTAGACATTCATATGCAAGTAAGGAACTCTATACTTTATATCAAAATGAACTCAGATCTAAATATAAAATGTAGGGGTGCCTGGGTGGCTGAGTTGTTAGGCGGCTTACCTTCAGCTCAGGTCATGATCCCAGGGTCCTGGGATAGAGCCCCACATCAGGCTCCCTGCTCGGTGGACAGCCTGCTTCTCCCTCTCCCACTCCCCCTGCTTGAGTTCCCACTCTTGCTGTGTCTCTCTCATCAAATAACTAAATAAAATCTTAAAAAAAAATAAATGAATAAATAAATATAAAAGGGAGACCTATAAAATCTCTAAAAGAAAACATAAGAGAAAATCCTCATGACTTACAGACATAAATGAAATGGCAGGCTACAGGAAATATATCACATGCATGACAAAGGACTTGTATCCAGAATATACAGCCAACAGTAAGAAAATAAAAAGCCATATTGACAAATGAGCAAAACACTCGAAAGGACATTTCAACCAAGACGAAATATGGGGGACACATAAACACATTAAAATATGGTCATCAGTAGTCATTGGGGAAATGCTAATTAAAACCATGATGAGGGGGCTCTGGGTGGCTCAGTCGGTAAGGTGTCTGACTGTTGGTTTCGGCTCGGGTTATGATCTCAGGGTTTCAAGATCTAGCCCTGAATCAAGATGCCTGCTCAGTGGGGAGTCTGCTTGAAATTCTCTCTCATCCTGTCCCTCCTCCACTCTACCCACTTCTCAGATAAATATATAAATAAATCTTTTTTAAGAAAAGATGCCATAGTTTTGCACACACATTAGGGTACCTACAATTAAAAATCATCACAATAGCAAATGCTGGTAATGGTGGGGAGAAACAGACCTTTCATTTATTGCTGATAGGAAGGCAAATTGGTAGAGCCACTCAAGAAAACATTTGACAGCTTATACAAAGGTGAAAACTGAGGCACCTGGGTGGCTCAGTCAGTGAGGCAACCAACTCTTGATTTCAGCTAGGGTCATGATCACAAGATCAAGGGATCAGGCTGCATGTGTCAGGCTCCTCACTCAGCATGGAGTCCACTGGAGATTCTCTCTCCCCTTCTTCCTCTGCCCTTACTCACCCCAGCTGTACACACTCTCTCTTTCTTTCAAATAAATAAATCTTTAAAAAATAACAGAAGGGGCTCTTGGGTAGCTCGGTCAGTTAGGAAGCCAACTCTGGATTTTGACTCAGGTGGTGATCTTGGGGTTGTGGGACTGGCCCCACGTTGGGCTCCATGCTCAGCACACAATCTGCTTGTCCCTTTTCCCCTCCTCCTCCCCACTCTGGCTCTATCACTTTCTCTCTCTATCTCTCAAATGGATAGATAAAATCTCTCTCTTTTTTTAAGATTTTTATTTATTTGACAGAGAGAGAGAGGGAACACAAGTAGGCAGAGAGGCAGGCAGAGGGAGAGGGGGAAGCAGGCTCCCTGCTGAGCAGAGAGTCAGATGCGGGGCTTGATCCCAAGACCCCGATATCATGACCTGAGCCAAAGGCAGAGGCTTTAACCCACTGATCCACCCAGGCGCCCCTAGATAAAATCCTTTAAAAAATAAATTAATAAAATAAAGGTGAACATGCATATATCATATAATCCAGAAATTCCAAGGCAAGATATTTACTCCAAAGAACCAAAAACGTATGTTAACATAAATTCCAGCAGGCAAATATTTATAGAAGCTCTATTCAGAATCTCTGAAAACTGGAAATATTTCAAATGACCTTCAAGGGATATATGGATAAATGAATTGTAATACAGCTATACAATGGAAGACTACACAGCAGCAAAAACAAAACAAAACAAACTATGGATACACACATATACAATAGAGACAGTTTGGATGAATGTCAAAGGAATCATGTGGACTGAACAAAGCCAATCCTAAGAAAAAAGCACTTATACTTATATCCAATATATAGCATTCTTTTTTTTTTTTAAAGATTTTATTTATTTGACAGCGAGAAACACAGCGAGAGAGGGAACACAAGCAGAAGGAATGGTAGCGGGAGAAGCAGGCTCACTGCTGAGCAAAGAGCCCGATGTGGGGCTTGATCCCAGGACCCTGGCATCATGACCTGAGCCGAAGGCAGAGGCTTAACGACTGAGCCACCCAGGCGCCCCTCCAATATGTAGCATTCTTGAATAGATAAAGCTATAGTGACAGAAAGCAGAGCAATGGTTACCAAGACTGAGAGGAAAATGTAACCATAAAGGTAGCACAAAGGAGTTTCTGAGGTAAGAAAATAGTTCTATATCCTGATTATGATGGTGGCTCCACAAATGTATACACGTGTTAAAATCAGTAGAACTGTAGGGGCACTGGGTGGCTCAGTCCTTTGGGCAAACAGCTCACGTCCTGGTCTCATGGGTTGTGGGATGGAGCCTCTCATGGGGCTGGTGTTGCGCTCAGCAAGAGCTCTGCTTGAAAAATTCTCTTCTTCCCTTCCCCCACCTCGCTCTCAAATAAGTATGTAAATCTTTGCTCTCAAATAAATATATAAATCTTTTTTAAAAGCCCATAGAATTGTATATCAAAAATATGTGTTTTTTGTAATATTAAAAGTAAAATGTTAAAAGTGAATTATTGGCCTCCCTCAGTCAACCAGTATAATTTAGATTTAAACACCAAATATTGGGGGACCTGGGTGGCTCAGTCGTTAGGCGTCTGCCTTCGGCTCAGGTCATGATCCCAGGGTCATGGGATCGAGCCCCGCATCGGGCTCCTTGCTCGGCAGGAGGCCTGCTTCTCCCGCTTCCATTCCCTCTGCTTGTGTTCCCTTTCTCGCTGTGTTTCTCTCTGTCAAATAAATAAAATCTTAAAAAAAATTAAAAAAATAAATAAATAAAAATAAACACCAAATATTTAGCATTGACTTTTTTTTCCCCCTAATTTTAGCTAAAATTAGTCAAAGTCATATAGGATTCATTCAGGTAATTATTATATTCATCCTGATGGATTTTTTAAAAAATAAAATCAACTCATCACATAAGCCTCCTTTTGAAAACTTCTGAGCCATTTCAACAACCACTACTTCTGCCATGTGACTCAAGGAAGAGATACTAATCAGGGAGGACTAGTTAGAAAAGATCCCCTTGGAGTGATGCATAGATATTTCACCATGTTTTTTTTTTTTTAAACACATTCTTAGCAGTAGTTCTATTTCCTTCATCTTGCTATGAGCCCACCACACACAAGCAGTAGAGTAACAGATTTCTTGGTTTTTCCATGAAATTTAAGTGAACAACCCCATGGTTTTGTTCTCTTCTACACTACTAAGAAGCAGGTATTCTAAACCAAGACTGACATTCAAAACTGCACTATTTCTTAATCTGCATTGAATTCACATGCATAATAAGTGATTTAAAGCTAATGATTAATTCAGTGAGCATTTACCAATAACCCACTAGCTGTCTGCTGGGGATATAAAGATGAACAAGACATGGATCCTAACCATAGGGATATCATAATCTGAGAGGGGTATGAAAAATATCAATAGGAACAGAAACCTCCAGTGAGTAAGCTATTCTTGGGGTATAATTTTGTCATGAAGGGAAAAAATATTACCTTCTTTGAGTCTGAAAGGTCACTGCTGAGTGTACCTATTAAATGCTTCTTGATAAAGTGTCTGTCAAATTCAAGTAAGTTATTCACATGCTAGGTTTCACCAGATCCATGATTTTTAAATTAAATCTTTCCAAAGCTTATTACACCAGGACAGTGCTTTCCCCAGAGCCCAGCAGGATGAGCAAGTGAGAACAAAATGTCAATATAGTGGATGACATATGTCCCTTTAGTTTTGGACCATTCCACCGATTTAGTCTTGTTGAAATTAGAATATGCATGAATAACAATGCCATTTATTTTTCCTTTAGAAAATCATGTCCCTGAGACAATTTAGTCTCTTGACATAAAATAAACATAGTTCATTTAAGATGCATTCAACCAGTCCTCCATCATATTCCAAACACTGTGCTTGATACCAGGGACATACACATGAATAAGACAAGGAATTACCCTTCAATTGGCTCAAAATCTAGTGGAGAAAGTTAGACACACATGTAATTAATAGGGAAGTAGAAGGAGTAAGCATATGAACAATGTGTACAGGTAGCAGAGAGCAGATTGGGATAAAATCTAATGGGTAGGGACCAAAGCATGGTTTGAAAATTTTTAGTCTAGGAGTGCCTGGGTGGCTCAGCTAGTTAGGCATCAGACACTATTTCACCTCAGGTCATGTTCTCAGGGTCATGGGATCAAGCTCCTGAGTTGGGATCCATGCTCAGCGTGGAGTCTGCTTTAGATTCTCTGTGCCCCTCCCCCACCCCACTCACATGTATGCAGGCTCTCTCTCAAAAAAATTTTTTTGGTAAAAAAGATAAAACAAAATTTACAGTCTAACATACTGAAAGCTGTTACAAACTTGACATTGTGGATCTCTGACAGAAACTTTCTTATACCTTCTGGATACCACATTCATCTGGTTCTCATCTGATCTTTATGAACTCTCTATTCTCCTTTTCCCTTGCTGTCTCTGATCCTTCTATGCTCCTGTCTACTAGTGTTATGAACTGAAAGTTGTGTGTCACTCCATAATTCCTATGTTGAAATCCTACGCAACACAAGGTGATGATATTGGGAGGTTAGGCCTTTGGAGTGATTAAAATCACAAGGGCAGAGCCCTCATGAATGGGATTAGTGCCCTCATAAAGGAGACCTCAGAGAACTTCCACTCTCATTCCACCATGTAAAGATAATGTGAATTCTGCAGTCTGCAACACAGAAAAGGACCCTCACCAGAGTCTGACCAGGTTAGCACCCTGATCTCTGACTTCTAGCCTCCAGAACCATGAAAAATAAAGGACTGTTGTTTATAAGTCACCTAGCTTGTGGTAACTTCTTAGAGAAGCCTAAACTAACACATGTAGTGTCCCATCCTTTGTCTTGTGCTCTATGCATTCCACAGGAAAATTCTGACCCAGTCCTGTGGCCCACGTTACCACTTCTGTTACCGCCATATTTAACTTCTCCACAAGTTTAAGATGTGTATCTTATTGGCTCTTTTAGACCTTATCCATTCATTCATTTTATCTACTCATTTGAAATTATATATCATATGTGCCTAGTATGAATCAGGCACTTTGCTAGCTATGGAGGGACAGAGTGGGGAGCAAATACAGATATGGTCATTGATACTAGGACATCCCATGGGCATCTGAACAGCATACTCAAACCTGAACAAGTACATTTTGTCTCGTAAAAGAATAAGAACAGTTAACATTTCGGGAGTACTTATTGAAAGTCTAAGTTCTGAGAGTTTTATATTCACTAACCTCTTCAATCTCAATAGCCAATCTATGAGAGGTACTATTTTATCGCTCTTTTACAGATGAGGAAACTGAGGCAAAGGAATATGAAATGTCTTATCCAGGTACACATAGAAAATAATTGGCAGAGCTGGGCTGTAAGTCAAGGTGGACTTTATCCAAAATCTGAACTTCTATCCACTGCATTATCTCTCTTCTGGAAACTCATCCAGTATTCCTTCTCAGGGACGCCACTATCCAACCTACTGTCCTTGAACTCTGTTACTCACCCTTACCCTCTCTCCTCTTCTTTTCCTTCCCCTCAGCACCACTACCCCCATCACCCATCACCCCAGGAATCAATCACAAAATCCTTTAAGTTCAACCTCTCTCAAGACTGTATGGTCATACTGCCCAGCCTCTGTATCTCTACAACATCTGCCATGAGATCAGCCCTCCCCATCTTTTGTCTGGGACACTGCAATTTCTTGTTCACAGATCCCTCACCTTTAAGTATTGCTCACTTCCAATTCAACTTCCATAATGCTTCCATCTAAAAAGTCAAAGCTGACCATATGGCTCGTTTGTATGAAAGCCTTTAATAATCCCCCTGCTTCTCCGCAAAACCTCAGGATATGGAGGGAACCCTTCATGATTTGACCTCTCGCTCTCTCCCTGGCAGCATCTCCCCTCAGCTCCATCCTCCTCAGTCAGTCACAGGCAGCTCCAAAGCAACCGTTATACCCCATGTCATGTCACATCCCATGTCCACACTCTCACCCATGCTCTTGCCTCTGCCAGAAACGCCTTTCTGCAACTCCATATAGTTCCCTTTTGCTTATATTTTCAAAAATCAGTGGAAGCATTACTTTCTCTGACAGCCTTCACCTTGTGGTCCCACAGGAACCAGTACTTTCCTCAGTAGTGCACTTGTCACTGTGTCTCAGATTGGAAACACCTAAAGATCAGAGACGTATTATTTTCTATCCTCAACATCCCTCCCTCATAAAACTTACCACACTGCAACTTGAAATTCATCGGCCAGATTATTGACTTGATGTCTATCTCCCTACTAGAAGCTAAGAACTATACATGATGGGAAGAAACAGGTCTATTTTTGCAATGCACTGTGTTCCTAGCACCTACTTCAATGTCTGGCATAGAAGAGATGAAGGATATAATGAAAGTTTCACTTAAATGTTAGCTTTTGGTCAAGGTGAGAGTTTAACACTGGGAACCCAGAAGAAGCAGAAGCTACCATCCTGGCCTTGTGAGACTTAATGCTGGGGACATGAAACTATTAGTACAATAAAGTAAAGCAAAAGTCTTTTTTTTTTTTTTTTAAGGATTCTATTTATTAGAGGCACTTGGGTGGCTCAGTTGGTTAAGCAACTGGCTTCGGTTTGGGTTGTGATCTCAGGGTCCTGTGATCCTGTCCCAAGTTGGGGGGGGGGGTCCATGCTCAGTGGGAAGTCTGCTTCTCCCTCTCCCTCTCCCCCATAACCCCGCTCATGCTCTCTGACAAATAAATAAAATCTTTTTTTAAATGATTCTATTTATTTGAGAGCAAGAGGGAGCAAGCCCTTGAGCAGGGGGAGTGGCAGAGAGAGAGAGGGCGAAGCAGACTCCCTGCTGAGCAGGGAAGCCTGACACAGGACCCTGAGATCAAGACCCAAACCAAAGGCAGATCCTTAAGCAACTGAGCCACCCTGGTGTCCCAAAGGGAAAGTCTTAAGCGCTAAATTAGCACAAGCCCAATACTGGTGTATAGTTCCCACACTCCTCATTACAGGTGAGAAGAGCAGTGAATACAAAGCAAAGGTGATAGTAGCCTCTGCTAAAGAAGAGCTCAGTCCTTGAATGGTGCAATTTAGCCCATCCTGAGCCCTGAAGCCCAGAAGGTAGTGACACCTTTTAAAAGGTTAAGTGCACAAATGGCCATTGCACTCTAGAGCCAGTTAACCCTACAATCTATCTTCTTTCCTCTCCCCACACTCTATGGTACCACTGTAGGCAGCAGGAGCCAGGGCTTCAAGACTGGCCCCAGATCTCATGACAATGTGAGAGAGGCATCTATTTCGTGTCCACATGGGTACAGTGTTTCAACAGGTGTTCTACCTTCAACAGATTTCCTGCTACTTTCATCTGTGATAGTTGGTATGGTTTCTAAGTGCCTGAAAAAAACCTTTCCAGAGGAGAGGCTAGGTTTTGCTTCCCAGCATCTATACCCAGACTTCTGTGGCATGGGGACTGGCCGACTCCAGAGGAACCCTGTTCAGAAGCAGCAGTCCAAAGAGACGGATTTCACTTCACACAGTCACAAAGGTAGTAAGTAGCAGGGAAGTGATTCAAAGGATTGGAGCACTGGAGACACACGGAGACACACGGAAAACGTCCGGCACACAGTAGGCACTGGGCACATACTAGCTATTAGCTCTAATTAATCCTGCCTGGAGATAAAAGGCTGAACAATACAACCCTTTGAGGTCCCCTTCTGTGCTTTGAAATGTGAACTTTTCACGAGTAACAAAGGGTATTAGAAGGATCATGGTTTATCTCTCTAAATAGAGCCTATTATAAAGTATGAGCCATCCATGTGTTGGAACTCTTTTTCTAAATTTTAGTAGAATACATTTACACGACATAATGAGTCTCTGCATAATTTTTACTTTTCTTTATGATTTAATTAGCCTTAGTCTTTTCTGTTCTTTGTTTTGACTGGTGCTCTCTCAATCTCTGCAGCTATTTATTAGGATTACTTAGTAACAGACCATACATATTCATACGGGTGCCAAAGCTTTGACCCAGGATATTAGAGTGTATTCTCCTTTTCTTTTACATCATAAATTAAGAGATTACAAATTTTTAAACACTGTACTTAGTTGGGTACCTGGAATTCCATATTCACATGTGCACAATGGGAATTGTGTAGATTTGTAAAAAAAAAGCTACTTTCCCACTCATGATATCTGGCCACAATTATTAATGATTCTTACTGTGGACTGTCATTTTTATTAAATTTTACCTTTTCCTGAGTCTGGATTTATTCTACTCCTATGGTTTAATCTGGGAGTTGGCACATTATGGAACATGGGCCAAAGCCGACCTGCCACCTGCTTTAGTAAATGCTGTTTTATTGAACCACAGCCATAACCATCACTTGCATATTTCCTATGGCTGTTTTTGTCCTACACTGACAGTCAAGGTGTCATGACAGACATGTTATGGCTCAAAAAGTTGAACATATTTATTATCCACACATTTACAGAAGGTTTATTGGCCCATGATTCAATCCTTACTACTTTTCCTACTATTCCATCGAAAACAATCTTGGGTGAAATTCGAGAACTGAAACATTTTCCATCCTTAAAACTGGGCAATTTCTTACAATATCAAGTGACCACTTCCCAAGATAACATGACATTCCACATCGGCAACCTGCCACTTTCCAGAAATTCTACTAAGGAAAGCACCCAAGGCCTACCTGGAAAATTCTGCTGCTGGAAAGTCCTGCAATGATTCCTTATGTTGCATGATGTCACCCCATTTATAAAGTCACAGTTTTCTTGAAAGAAACCACGGTTTCCTGACCTTTGCTTCATTACAGAAAACTGGACTTCATTGCTACATTATATTTTGCCATTTCCGTTAGTTTTACTTTACTTTGAAATGTTGTACATATTTCAACAAAAAGATTTGGAAAGCAGTTGCAGATGAATTTAATGAGCCCATGAGGGAACATTTCAAACTTGTATTGCATGTGATAAATAAAGTCCAATACTGACATTGAAAAAAATTCTAAAATTTCTAGATTAATCAGAAGGCTTTGGGAAAATGTAAAGAATGACTAGAGAAAAGTTGTTTTAATAGAGTTAAAGGTTATGAGCATTTTGGCGTCTCATATCTATAATCAACCTCTATTTTCTGGAGCACACATTTCCTATTACCTCAGGCACTGCCTTTTGTGTTAGGTCTAGGAAAATATTTTCTTTATGCTGAGTCATATGAAGGCATAAATCTCTAATACATTCCCTTCTAAAAGGAGCCATGGTTAAGAGATATGCCTTGCTCTCAGTGAAGGTGTATAATTCATAGTAATGATATACATAAAGGATGATGCACCTTAAAGTTGGATATTCTAACTGGGATAATTACACCCAAACTTATCTAAATTTCCTTCTGCTGCCTTAAATTGATAGGTTGTCCTATCTAGTTACATGAAAACTCACAATTCCTTATGGAAAAATATTTTAAATAACCTGAAAGAGGTTTTATCTATTTTTTTTTTGGTCTGGTCAAAAGAGAATCTCAGGAGTTAGTATGTATAGCTAGCTTTCCTTTGCTACCTCTATTTGAGTGGTAAAGAAGGATCCATCATAGCCAAATGCCTGTAAGTCTGAAATACGTGGCACACTTGATGTGAGCATATATAGCTGGCCTGCTTTAGGTACTAATACATTTCCTCTTCAAGAGGCATGACTTCCTTTTTCCATCAGGTAACAAGTCAACCTGCTATTTGGCACAGCCAATTGTTAACATTTTAGAATCACAAACTTGTCTACCTGGACCTTAAATGTATCAATGGCTATTGATTCCCTCTTGTTCCATTTGGATCTTGGGGGCGTAAAAAGTCTAAATGTAATAACTTGAAAGTTATAACCTTCTTAGAATTTGATTTCTAAAACATCTGAAACATATTTTGTTGTTTTGTATGAGGTAAAGCTACAATTAGTTTTGTTTTAATATTCAGTCAATAGCCCAACAACACTTTTAAAAAAACAAGTCATATAGTTGCCACATTTTGGTGATCCATTCGTAACTATAATTTCAAGATTTTTTTTTTTACTTTTTTAAAAGATTTTATTTTATTTGTCAGAAAGAAAGAAGAAGAGAGGGAGCACAAGCATGAGGTGCAGCAGGCCCCCTGCTAAGCAACGAGCTTGAAGCAGAACTCAGTCCCAGGACCCTGAGATCATGACCTGAGCCGAAGGCAGAGGCTTATTAACCCACTGAGCCACCCGGGTTCCCTCACCATATATAGTTTTAATAACTTAAGAAATAATGTATTCACCTAACATCTGAAAACCTCGTGTGTCCTTTCTCAACTGCATCCCCTTCCTTCCAATCCAGGAGCATCCACTATCCTGAGTTTCTGTCAGACTGCCACTTGCTAACTTTAAAAATGGAGTGCATATGTATTACCTACTCCAAAAAGATATATGCTCATTGGTTTTGTTGTTAAATATATATATCTACATATATTTTTTTTCTTAAATATATATACATGTACATATATTTAAAATCTATATATGTATCAATCTATATATATATCATTAAGTATATTATCTGGGGCGCCTGGGTGGCTCAATGGGTTAAAGCCTCTGCCTTCAGCTCAGGTCATGATCTCAGGGTCCTGGGATCGAGCCCCGCATCGGGCTCTCTGCTCAGCGGAGAGCCTGTCTCCCCCTCTCTCTGCCTGCCTCTCTCCCTACTTGTGATCTCTCCCTCTGTCAAATAAATAAATAAAATATTTTTTAAAAATAAAAAATAAAAAAATAAATACATATCTTTAAGTACATATGTAAATCTTTATATATAAAATAAGCTGTATACACTCCTCTGGACTTTATTTTTCCATTAAATATTATTTTAAAGATTCTTTTTTTAATGTTTTAAATTATTTATTTAAGAGGAGATCGTGAGAGAGTGAGCACAGAGGGAGAGTGAGAAGAAGAAGCAGACTCCCCACTGAGTGGAGGGCCCAATATGGGACTCAATCCCAGGACCCTGGGATCATGACCTGAGCTGAAGGCAGACGTTTAACTCACTGAGCCACCCAGGTGCCCCAATTCTTCTTGATATATACAACTGTTTTTCACTGCTGTAGAATATCACGTTGTGTGAATATGCTCTGTGTTTGTTTATTTTGGGGTAAATATGATTTACTTATCAATATTATTTATTCTCTTTTCCCTCTCACATGAATGTAAGCTTCGCAGGAAGGTATTTTTTCTGTTTCTTTCACTATTGTTTTAACAAGATACATAGTTCATTGCTGAAATTCAAGGAATATTAAATATCAAGTATCAAACTCAGAATGAAATTCTCTGATAGAAATTTAATGTGCAGAAGACACAAATAGGTATTTTGCCGGTGTGAGTAAACACATTATTTTTATTAATATCCAACATCATTAAGCCTCAAAAAATACAAATTAAAAGCCACAAGACACCTTTCCAGACATAATAAATAAATAAAAATTATAATAAAAATTTTCCAAGATGTGATATAAAGCAAACTCACACACTCCTTACAGGAGTTTAAACTGTAAAAGGAGGAGATAAACATACCAGATAGCCCTACAAGTCCACTTCTAGGTCTATGTCCTCGATAAACACTTGTACCAGGTAACAAGTAAGAAATCACATATCAAATGATTTTTCCTGTTAAAAGCCAACGAAAACCACAATGCAAACAACACAGATTGTATTATTTCCTTTATTCAACAAATCTTTATTGGTTACCTATTACATAGCCGGTAAGCACTTCAAATGGATTAACTCATTCAATCTTCACAACAGTCCTAAGATGCAGATGTGAATAACATCCCCATTTCACAGGTGGGGAAAATGAAGCACAGAGAAGTTAAATGACTTGCTCACAGTCACAGCTATTCAGTGGAATTGCCATGTTTCCAATCCAGGAAGTCTAACTCCAGAGTCCCTAGTTCTGAAAGACAACTTCCTGAGAGTAACAATTCACCAAAGAGGCGAGAGAATTCCAAAGTTATTCAACATGGTCTTCACTGAAATGATGCTTGAGTACCAAGCAAACTACTTCCAGTATGTTTCTCTACCATCTCATTGACTTCATCTGATTTATCACACAATTACACGAGATGTGCTTTTTCAATGGCCCAGACCATCTAACTGTTCTTTGTTAGGCACAACTGGAACTGAAATTCTCCTGTCAAGTGGGATATTGGGCTGAATTGTCTCTAGAGGGCTCTTACAGCCCAAATGTTTTGTGATTCAAGTTTTATATCAAGAAGATTCTTTATTCCATCAAAAATTAAGAAAGTGTATCTATTAAAACCGTATAATATCCCTCAGGCTATTTCAGTTTAAAAAAAAATTATGAAATAAAATGGCTTCTAGCAGAGTCCTCACCAGTTCAAGCTTAGCAGCTAGAATATAGATGTGTCTCAGGCCACATCAAAACAACAATTTCCCTCAAAGGGAAACAAAACTCTTAATTTTTTTGGCAATCATTCATTCTTGCCTGCTTCAACATGAATATGTAATGATTACACACAAATTTCACTATTATTACCATTATCATTCATTACTGCCATTTATGTTTATGTGGTTTACGAACTTTTCAAAATAATTTCAATCCCATTCACTCCTTTGAACCTCACAAAAATCCTACAAGCTTTTCAGGACCCGGATTATATGTGTTTCTGTTTTTCAGATCAGTATATTGAGTTCCTTCATCTGCTATCTACATCAGGAAAAGTCTTATGATTTAATTTTACTAAATCCCAAAAGTCCTAGGACCTTTCCTAGACAAAGGAGTTGGAAAAAATATCTCCCCGTTGGGCTGACAATCTAAGATAAGGTAATTAAAATATAAATGACCAGGTGATGATAGATGACTGGCACAGTAGAGATATACGTGGCTACTGGTATTATTTTAATTACCCACAGACTATTCATTCAGAGGGCAGAGAAATTGATGGTTAGGGAGGACTCCATTAAAAATCAGGTTTCAAGGAGAGATTTGAACTTGGATGATAAGAAAACAAGTAGGCTGGGACAGACAGCGAGCACCACCATACAGACACAGCCCAGAAGACCACGAGAACCAGCAGAGGGAGAAGATCCAAAAACAGCAGAGAGACGATTCATCTGTGTAAAGATATATTTTTCTTTGTTTTAAGAATAATGGGCACATACATTTATACACTGTTGTTGAAATAGGCAAAATGTTATAACATCTATTATTTAATTTGTTCCTCAAGAAACACTATGTAGACGGAAGTTCTTCTGGTCAGATTACTAATGAGACTGCAGATTCTGAAAGGCTAATTTCACTTGACAAGCAACACAGAGGTGGTGCCTGATGGAGTGAAGACTAGCACTCACACTGACCGGCTGCTTGTCCAAGGCACTATCTGCTCCACCACTTCTTTTGTTCTTTTTTTTTTTCTCCACTACTTTTTTCAATGATCGATTTTCCTTGAGATTTCACAACTGTAAAATGACAAGAGTCTCATCTACTTGAAAGTGTTATAATCAGATTTAATAAAATGAATTGTATACATCTATGATTCACTCACATACACACACGCACACACGCACGCAGAGTATGTTTCTCTTTTTGTTCATTTAGATAATACCTTTAAAGTAGCTACTAAGGTGCTAGGCACTATCCAAAACTCTAGGGATACAGTAGCATGTAATACAAAGTCCTTTCTAAATGGAGCTTATATTCTAGCAGGGAAGTGGATGTAAATACTAATGATTATATAAAATATATCATATGTTTATTTTAAGTGCTCCAAAGAAAACGAAACCAGAGTAAGGTAAAATCTCGAGGGGACGGTTGGGTGGGCAACTGTTATTTTCTTTTTTTTAATTAAGATTTTATTTATTTGTTTGAGAGAGAGAGAGAGAGGGAGGGAGAGAAGGAACAGGGGGAGGGGCAAAGGGAGAGGGAGGAGCAGACTCCCTGCTGATCTGAGCCAATGACAGATACCTTAACCAACTGAGCCATCCAGGCTTCCTGCTATTTTCTTTTTTTTTTTTTTTTTAACATTTATTTCAAAGAGAGAGCAAGAAGGTTCCAGTTGGGGGAGGGACAGAGGGAAAGACTCTTCAAGCAGCAGATGCCCCACAGAGGCCAACTCAGGGCTAGATCTCAAGGCACTGAGATCACAACCTGAGCTGAAATCAAGAGTCAGACACTTAATGGACTGAGCAGCCCAGGCGCCCTGGGATTATTTTCTCTATGGTTGCCACTGATAGAACAATAATGCACAGACTGGGAATAAATGAAGAGTTTTCCAGGGAAAGGAAAGAGCATATGCAAAGGCCCGGAGGAGTGAGAATTCCTAGAGTATTCGAAGAACATCAACCTGTTGTATGTGCTGAGGCAAGGTGAACAGGAGGAAGCATGATGGGACATAAGGTCAGGGAGGTAGATGAGAGTTAAAGGGGACTGCAGATCATGCAGGACCTTGTCCATTACAGGAAGGACGGCAGCTGTTACTGTCAGTGAAGTGTCGAATCATCAGACAGTTCTGCACCAAGCAATGACAGGAACTTTCTAAATGATCACGATTTTCTGTGTTGTTTAGGAACTATACAGGGACAAAGAAGAAAGCAGTTGCAAGGCTGAGACAAGGTGAAAGAGAACAGTGGTTTGGAAAGGTTGCTATCTGTGGAGGTAATGAAAAGAGATTGAATTATTGGATATATTCTGAAGGTACTGCTAACAGGAGTTGCTTACACTTTGGGTGTGGGATATGAAAAAAAAGAGAATCAAGGGTGACTCGATTGGTTTTGCCTGAACAGCTAGAAGGATGGGGTTACCATTAAAACGAGGAAGGTGATGGAAAGCCACATGTGCGGGATGAAAGGCCAAATAGGAATTCAGTTTGATAGAAGTTAAGTTTGAGATGATTAAGGCCAATTTGTTTCAATTACCTACTTTGGGGCAACAAATGGCCCCATCACTTAGCGGCTTAGAAAATTTGTTTTGCTCAAATTCCACTGTTCGATACGGCTTGGTGGGGACAGTTCCATCTCTATTACACTGTGTTAACTGGGGTGGCTCAAAGTTGAGGGCTGGAATGATCTACATTCCTTACCTTCCATGTCTGATTCTTGATACTAGCTGTCAACAGGAACCTTGCCTATGACTATTGGCTAGAACACTAGCAAGTAATCTCTTCATGTGGCCTAGACTTCCTCCCAACATGGTGGGAGTATGTGAGATTGGAAATATTGCTTGTTACCCTTTTTGTACATTATAACCTGTCATAATGTCCAAGTGGGGTTTTTGAATAGGAGTTGATCCATGGGAGCACGGAGTCCAAGGCACTATGCTGCTGGAAATATAATAGAGAAACTCTACCACAGAAATATATTTCCTTAAGTGTGATTAAATAAGATCATCTGGGAAATAGTATGTATAAAATAGAAAGACAGTCTAAGCACAGAGCCCCGGAGAACTCCAATATATAAGGTCAGCGATGAAGGGGAGGCAGCAAAGAAGGAGCAAAAACAGTAAGAAAGAATGGGGGAAAAAAGAAAAGAAAAGAAAAGAAGATGGTCTGGAAGCCAAGAAAATAAAGTGTTTGGAATGGGAGTCATCAAGTCACCGGCTACAGAAAATCCTGCTAAGATTTCAAGCAAGAGGACACAGAAAAAGCAACCACTGGTATTAGAATGGTGGAAAGTCTTGCTCACCTTGATATGAGCTAGTGTGGTAGCATGACATGAGCCAACGTCGGGAGGAAGAGACCTGCCCCTAACAGGTCTAAATAGAGAAGAGGGAGTTGGCTGTGTGCCAGAGGCAAAGGGGGCGCACATTTTGTTGCGACTCCAACATGAATGCTCTGCAGGGGACAACAGGAGATGCAGAACAGGAACACAGAATTTGGAAAAGGAAAATAAAGACAAGTTTGGTTCTGGAGACACATCGGGGTTATTTTGCTTTATGTTTACATTATGTATTCCTTTCAAAGGGATGTTATCTATTCTAGGAGTTTCCTGTGGCCACTGTAACAAATGACCATGCTTTTAGGGGCTTAAAATAATGGCTATTTGTTCTCTCACACTTCTGGAGGTCAGAAGTTTCCAGTAAGACTCAGAAGGTTGAAACCAAAGTGTAGGAAGGCCTGGTTCCTTCTGAGGGCTCCAGGGGAGAAAACCTGTTCCTTGGTGCCTCCAGCTTCTAGAAACTGCCATGGTTCTTTGGCTTGTGGCTGCAATCCCTGCCTCCCTCATCACAGCGCCTTCTCTGTCTGACCTTCCTGAGTTCTCTGCAGGACAAAATTGTGATTCAGTCAGGCCTACCTGGGTAATCCAGGATTATGTCCACATCATGAGATTCTGAACCAACCACATCTGGTTTTTTGTGGGCTTTTTTTTGGTTTTTGGTTTTTTTTGAATCTTAAGATTTTCGAAGATCTACCCTTTACTTAGTTTCCTCATGCAAGGAATATAAATCACTTCTATTGTCTTCCATTTTTTTCATATTATTAGAACAGAAAAAGGTCATTGTTACAGGGCTGTTTAAACGAGAACATGTAGCAGGGTGCCTCTGTGGCTCAGTCTGAAACATCTGCCTTCTACTCAGGTCGTGATCCCAGGGTCCTGGGATCGAGTCCCAAATCGGGCTCCCTGCTCCATGGGCAGCCTGCTTCTCTCTCTCTACCACTTGTGGGACAGCCCGCATTCAAATAAATAACATTTTTAAAAAAGAGAGACAGAAAGAGAGGAGGCAGCTCAGTGTGGGCCAGCTGTGTCCATGTTTTGTTTGACTTAAACACGAAGGCTCTGCAGGTGACAGAAGCAATGTTTCCCTCACATGCGCCTCAGGTCAATGTTAATAACTGCAATATTCCCGGGTACGGCAGCCATCCTTCAGAATGCCACTGCGATGTGAAGGCATCTTAATTTATTAGATTACACTGGAAAGGTCAATGAAAACGATGGCATGATTTGAAGGGCTGTACTGAATTCTGCCTCCTCCCATAAAGTCAGTGAAAATTACATGGTTAGGTAAAGAGGAGCTCCTCACACTGGTAAGCACGGTGAGTCCTGCACCTCTCAATGTGGCAGACCATCTCTAGGACGGAATTTGAAGGATGTATAGAGAGAAGCCCTATCCACCATGACACACTGTGATACAGAGCTAGGGTGTGTAGTTACCACACACTGCACAATATTCGAGGCATATAAGGTGATACATTTCAACAAGCTTAATCCTCACAACCCTAGAAGGTGGCGACTATTATATGCACTTTGCACATGTGGGAGCTACAGCACGAGGTTAAATTGCTTGTCTTAGTTCCCACAGCAAGTAAGAACTGGAGCCGGAGAGTAAACCAAAGCACATGCCATTCAGATTGGCTGTCTGTATCCACTACAGTACACCATTTACTTGTTCGGGAATAAATTGTATCTCTGGCTTTTGGTTATTTTATTTTAGTTTGATTTGTGCAAATCTCAATAAACAAAACGAGTTGGATAAGAGTTGGTGTCAGCATCAGATACGGAATTAAAACTACTCTTGGCCATAGATCTAAATAAACAAATTTATGTTATAACACATAAGGACAACTATTAGTTTATAATGGAAATATTTTGCATTTATATGATTTATGTAATTTATTTGTATGATTTATTTATAGTACTTATACTCTATCCCCATGTACAGTAATTGGACTCTCGGCAAATTGAATGTATACTGGTTATGAATCTTAGTATCTCCATGGAATTTCTACCTTACCATTTCTTAAACAGTCTCATTCTTGTCCTTAGCCTTAGAGTGGCAGCCTCTGCCCCAGCTTGAGGGGGCGGGGGGTGTTTTGAGGGTGGATAAATGACTAGATGACTATGAATGTCCACACCTGGAGTTGTGTGATTTTCTGGTCTCTGAGGATGTGACCTGATTGAACACATTAATAGATAACATGAACTGTATTTTTCCACAAGGTAAATTAACCTTGGGGTTTACCATGGAGAAAATATTATTAATGCTATGTCAGACTGAATTGTCAATGATAGGGCAACAAAAAATGTAGCAAGGATCCTGAAGTTGGAGGATTATGTTAATCAGAGGAATAAATGCTAGCTGGTGAAACAAATAATCTAAAAACCTACGTATCTAAACAGAACAAATATTTACTATTCCCTTAGGACAAGCTCAAGGCTGTCCCTAAGTGGGCAGCTTTCCTTCACTTAACTCCTAGCTCTGCCTCAGAGTTCTCCACTTCTAGTCACCAGCAAAGGTGGTGGAGAGCGAGGGCACGGGAGAGTGCACGGAGGATTTTAGAAGCCAGAAATGGAAATGGTGTACACAAATATTTTATTACCCAGAGTTCAATCACATGGTCCCTTCTAGAGCAAGGGGGAGGGCATTCTGAATAGCGTTGTCTTCCTGTGTCTTGAGGAAGAAAAGACATATTTGTTGAAGAGCAGCATCCTCCCTGCTACAAAAGAGGCATATCAAAGGTTCCACCAGCCCCAAACGTATCCCCTAGCAGCCTTTCCCACAGGATGGCAAATTGCCATTTGAGAGTCAAACGTGGTTGAACAACAGCATATGCTCATGCATGGAATACACATGGTTGAAATGATCTCAGCCACCTCTACCCTCAGTTTGGCTTACTAGGAAAAAAGTTAGCTGTTGGGCATTTATAGCATGTACTGAAAGCTCCCCAAAATCAGCAAGACTACTGTGCCCCTCTTCAATCATCTTTATCGGTAGCAGCTAGGTGCACATGCTTGGATAGAGTGTTTCACAATCTGTAAAGATAGGGCGCCTGGGTGGCTCAGTCGGTTAAGCATCTACCTTCAACCCCAGTCATGATCTCAGGATCCTTGGATTAAGCACCACAACAGTGGGCTCCCCGCTCGGGGGGGACTCTGCTTCTCCCTCTGCCCCTCCCTGCTGCTTGTGTTCTGTCTCTCAAATAAATAAATAAAATCTTTTTTTTTTTTAAAGATTTTATTTATTCGACAGAGAGAAAGAGAGATCATAAGCAGGCAGAGAGGGGGGGGGAAGCAGGCTCTCTGGTGAGCAGGGAGCCCGATGCGGGGCTCGATCCCAGGACCCTGGGATCGTGACCTGAGCCGAAGGCAGACGCTTAATGACTGAGCCACCCAGGCGCCCCAATAAATAAAATCTTTAAAAAAAAAAAAAAGAGCAAAAACAATCCCCAAGAACTTCACAAACTTCCTATCATTTAAGTTTCACATTAATCTTCTGAAACAGGCAGGAAGCATTTCTCTCATTTTGTAGAACAAAAAAACAGAAGGTCTGAGAGATTAAGAAATGTCCCCTAATTTGACCCAGCCAGGAGATGGCCAAACAGAAGCTAGAACCTAGGTCTCAGCTGTCTGGTGTCTACTATGGTATGACTCCCATCCTGCCGTCACGCTCCCAACATCAGTAGAGTGAGCCCTACATGAAGTCTAGCCAAAACGGAACTCTGGAATACAGAGATTGAAATACATTTCTTTTTTAAGTGTGGGCTCCATCACACAGTCAAAAACTCTGTCAGTCAATAAGTATTTATTGAGTCCCCACACAAGGGAATAGCACTGTTGCGCAATGCCTTTGAAAGGAATTTATATTTTGCTAAGTGTTTGAAAATTGACTTTCACAGGGTGAAAATCTTTTGCCTTACATTTGAGTGGAATATTGATCTGAGTGCAACTGCTTTTTGGGTTATTTCAATAAAGCAAGATTTTATATTGTTGATAAGTCAGGCCAGTTTTTCTCTTGGACTGACCTGGAGACAGTGATGATAGAAAAAAAAATCAATTAGCATGTTAGGAGGAAATTTCTTCCGCTGTCCACACAAGTAATCAGTACCCTTATACTAGGCTGAGATCAAAATAATAAGTCGAATCCATGTGTCGAGAACAAACAGGTGAAAAGAGCTGGAGGCCATCAGCCTTGACTACCATGCTTCTGGGCTGCTAGAATGGAATGGCAGATCTCATTGTGTACACGGCTTCCAGGCAAAAATGAATCATTTACTCTCTGCCTCTATATCCAGGACATGGAAGGGTAGGAGATTACCTTCTGTGAGTGAAGCTATATAACTCTAAAACAACCTAGGACAGGAAAGATCAGCAGTGTCCAGACACTTCCTCCAGAAACAGAATAGGTAACTAAGACAAGGCTGGTAAGTTTTCAATGTCAGAAGGAAGGTATGTCAGCCACAGAACCAAATAGTAATAGCTATGCTAATGGTACACTTGCAATGTACCAAGCATTAATCTTTGTGTGACAATTAATGATTAAAGCGTTCTTCCTATCACTCCCATTTTAGAGATAAGGCAATCAAGGCTTAAGAAGAGCAAGTGATTTTTCCAAGGTCACAGAGCTAGTGAATTCTGGAGTCAAAATCACAATTCAGATTCATGTGGATGGGACTTCAAAACTTGAAGAAGAACTCAAGTAGCTTGTCACCAGCTTGCTTGATCATAATCACCTATGGGGCTGGAAAACAAATGCCTCTGTTCTGCTTCCTCTGTTATGTACTAGATCTGAATTCTAAGGTCTAGTCTCAGCCTCTATACTTGGAAAAATCTTCAAAAGGAGTCTGCTCTACAGTCAGAAGAAAGAACCTCTGCATGAGGTACTGTGATTGGAAGATCACTAAACCCAAGATTCTAGTCCCCTGGTGTATATACACTGTATAATCCTTTCCCTTGAGTATGGATGGGGCCTGGGAATAGGCTAAGATAGTGCAAGGCTTGGTTAATTTACACATCAACAGTGATGAGATTGTCCTTCTTGCCTCTGTTACTTTATATAAGGCTCTGTCTTAGCAGGTTGGATGCTAAGCCTTGAAGCAGCAAATGGCCAGAGGGACCTGTGTTGAGGAACAGTGGGAGGCTTCAAAGAGCTGGAACCATCCTCTGCTGACAATGATGAAGAAAAGGGGAACTCAAGGAACAGATCTTGCCACAATCACATTAGTTTGTTAGAGGCCCCGAAGTTCCAGAAAAGAATCGAGCATAGCCAACCCACGGTTCACAGCCTTGGGAGACCCTGATTGGAGGACCTAGTTAAGCCTTGTTCAGACTCTTGGCTCTAAGGTACTAAGTTTGTATAGTTTGTTATGCAACAATAGATAACTAATACAGTTATCAAGGAAAAATCCGCTATGTCCATTCCTGCATAGCCCAGAAAAAGACTGCCCTCCTCCAAGAAGGCTACAGTGTAAGATGGATTTGTACCGCAATGGGAAGCTCATACCTGATGTAGCTATTTTGCCGTATCCCTTCTTCTAATTCTCTGCTAACCAGGCAAAGTTCTGAATTGCATTTGAGTTTTTCCATAGGTGTACGTAAAATATGTGTTAACTAAAGGATGGAAAAGCTCTGGTCCCTTGACAGCGCCATATAACATAACAAAGGAATAACTGACCTTCTGGTTTAGACCTCACTGTCTGTGACCTTGAATACTGTGAGTCTACAATGACAGAGCAACCATTTTGGGTGCTACTAAGTCAGGTTTCTCAAGTAGTTTCCCCCAGAAAGAGCCTTGTGCCTCACTGATCCTGAACTGAATAAAAATCTACCAAAGGTTTAATATGTGCTACACTTTATCAGCTCCCACTATGGGTGTTTCACTGAAACAACTTCTTCGACAAGGTCCTCACTTGGCAAGAGACAGCCAAGCAACTAACCTTCAGGAAAAAAGCAAGCAGGGTGGTATGTGGAGGCAGAAAAATGAGCAGCAACAACAAAATGACATATATAAAAATAAGGAGAGTGCATTGCCGAAAATGTAATGCATCTGTTTGCGTCCTTTTACGACGGACATCTTTCCAGCATGACATTCACAAGTTTGACATTCGCTCTGTTTTATCTCGGATTTCCTTCCTGGTAAAATCATCTCGGTGAACACTGTGCACTGGAATTCTGTGTCCCATTTGTTTTAATAGCCGGCATAATGGCGGAGTTGTGGTGCCAATGCCCTCCATTTGTCCTCTACTGCAATCTTACCTGGCAAGTGGCAGGAAGCACTACAGTAGCTAATTTCTAGATAAGTATATCTTAGGACACCATATAAAAATCAGCGGCGGGTTTGGACTGCCAGATTGAATTTTCTAAACATAATAGCTTAGTTGTAGCAAGAATAGAGTAGATATTTCTTCACTGACGCATTTCTATCCACTGATACTGGAGATGGGCAGTTAACGGAATGGAACCTATTATTACAATCTTCCTGCAAGCACAGATTTATCACAGATTCACACATTTTCCTGCCTATCTCAGGCTCAGTTACCAGGATGTTTATGAAATGTCTGTAAAGGAAAAGGGAGGCACTTGAGTAAGGGTGAGTCGGGGCTGTATTTTCTCAAGCACTAGTTGTTGTTGAGTTACAAATATGAAATAGAGGATTGTGCTGTTGGCTGTGCAAATGCAGTTGCTACAGTTTAACTCAAATATTTAGGGAGCACCTGATCTGGACCAACCACATGTTAGATGAGTGGACAGTGGTAGACTAAAATGAACATAGCTTCTGTCCTCATGGCCGTTAGAGTCTAGTTGAAGAGACAGAAATAAGCCAATCACCCACAGGATGTGATAAAATCATGGACAAGACAAGTAGTAGAGAAAGTAGAAAAAGAGTAATTGCTTACACGTACGTGATTGTTTCCAGATTTATCTTAAGAACTCTGGAGAAAGATGTAATTAATATGTATTAATATGTCCATATTACATATGAGGAAACTGAGGACCGGCTCACAGGCTGAAGACCACTTGCAAAGCATTCACTCAAACCAGAGCTATGAAACTTCAAATCCAAGGCAGCTCCATCAATTCCCAAAGGGGGATTTTCTATAGAGATAATACATTTATCAGGTGGAGGGGAGCTCCTATGTATGGATGAATATAATGAGGGGCATTAATGATAAAAAAAAAACAAGGTGAAAAGCTCATGGTGAAGGGCATCCTACTACTGAGGTAAAAGCCAAAGAATGAGCTTACAATAGGGAGGGATGGCGGATATGGAGCCAAGCCAGCAGCAGAACTAGTAACAAAGGCACTCCAGAAAGTCCTGTATACCTTCCTGCTTTCATTGCACACTGCTGTGTACAACTAAAGGGCCTCCTTTATGTAGTCCTTTGAACAGGAGCAATGCATATGGCTAAGCAGAGGAGTTTGGAGAGAGAAGTGTTTCTCATGCTGGTCAGTTTGGCTAACACATGGAGTTTACAAAAAATAGATGGTACTCATCTCTCTTTAATCGGTACTATTATCTCAAGACCATGCGTGTTACCATACAGCTTCTATAGACACCAAAAGGAGCCGAGGAATCTGCTAGCCTATTTAGTGACCCTATCTGCTAGCCTGCTTAGTGACCCCACTGTGAGAAACAGTTAAGGATCAAGAAGCGGGGCAGAGCCATTCTGTTTTTATATCCTACCTCCTTCCATGCTATGCCTTCATATGGTGGCATGGAGAGGAGAAACCATCAGAGACTGTCCCAGCTACTTACACGGAACTTGGAAATAGTGCCAATCTCCTGTGTGCCCCAAATTCAGGACCAAATAAGCATATACTGCTGATGGATTTCCATAAAATTCATCATCTGGATCAAGGGTAATGCAAGAGAAAAGAGGGAATATACAATCAGCCTTCTTCTGTATCTCGTATCTATAGAGAGGGATGTAGAATCACCTGTCTATCCATAGACACTCATGAAACTGGCAGTGTTGTTAAGAAATGTCAACAAGTTTATATTGAAGAAACTACTTTTCAGCAGTAGTTTTGCCTAATAGACATTGGTCATGGCATCTCTATGGTCCATAAAGTAATGGCAATATGTTAGCTTCATTGCTTTGGCATCCACATTGGAAAAAACATCAACAATAGCTCAGAACTAAATAAAATAACTAGAACACTACAGTTTCCTTAATATCAAGAATGCATGGGGCGCCTGGGTGGCTCAGTGGGTTAAAGCCTCTGCCTTCAGCTCAGGTCATGATCTCAGCATCCTGGGATCGAGCCCCACATCGGGCTCTCTGCTTATCAGGGAGCCTGCTTCCCCCTCTCTTTGCCAGCATCTCTGCCTACTTGTTATCTCTCTCTGTCAAATAAATAAATAAAAATCTTTAAAAAAAAGAATGCAACCTATGCCACAGGATAAAAGGGGTAAAGAGTAGCAGGAGGTGTTTTAGATAGAGTCCTAATAGAGAAGAGAGGATTTACTCAAAATGGGATAATTAGGATCACTTCAAAGGGATACTTTACAAATTTGTGGGAACAGGGGAACACAAAGTCTTGTATAATTGCCTTGGGAGGCATAATGGCCTTTGCTTTTGGATATACTAATTCAAGGTGACTCCTTCTGGTGGGGCATACTTAAGGGAATTAATAAGTTAACTCTTCTCTTTTCCTAAGATCTACTGTCAGAGCTGTCCAATGGGCCAATCCAGCAGGAACCCATAAGATATGGGACTCCAGTGATGCTGTCAATATAGGTCAGCCTTCTGAGATACAGAACAATAGAAATGGGCTAAGACTGGATCTGGAGAAGCAAAAGAACATCTAAATCAGACACCAAGAATTCCCATACACTGGAGTGAAGGAGTATTATTAAATCCTATTAGTCATCTTCTTGTTTGAACGCCTTCCACATACCCTTATCACCGCATATCTAAGCTCTTATCTTCATTCAAGATTAAGTACAAATCCCTGTATCCCACAAAGCCTTTCATGATAAACATCTAGCCTCCCATGGTCTTCCATCCTTCCTATAGCTCATTTGCCTTCTAACTTAATTCCTTTGGTTAATATTTTTGACCACATCCATTCTCGCTCACCAGACTGAGCCTCTGGAGGACAGAGGGTATTTGGTAAGTCTCTATGTGTCCTCTATTCCTCAGTTTAAGGCCTTATAATTAGTAAGTATGCAATACTTACTACACCAAGAGCCAAGTCAGGTACCAAAAAGTTACATTGTACAACACAATATTTAAATGCTTCTGTATTAGCTTTGTGACCTGGGGCAAGTTTCGTAGCCTCTTTGAAACTGCATTTCCTCATCTATAAAAATAGAAATAATAACAATAATGTATTTCTTATGAAGTCATCATTTAAGATAAAAATGTATTATTATAAATCTTGGAGTGTAGTAAATACTTAAGACTAGGTAATTACCACTTTTATCATGAAGAAAGGAAAGGAAAAGAAAAGGAAAAGGAAAAAAGAAAGGGAAGGGATAAAAGAAAAAGAAGAGAAGGAAAGAAGGAAGGAAGGAAGGAAGGAAGGAAGGAAGGAAGGAAGGAAGGAAGGAAGGAAGGAAGGAAGGGAGGGAGGGAGGGAGGAAGGAAAGGAAAGGAAAGGAAAAATTATCTTCTTTAAAGGTCTTCGTACCAGGATTTTTGAAAATTATTTCCCAAATAGTAGTGCTTGGCCTAAGGGAGCTTTTAGAAATAAACCATTTTTAATCATTAAAACATGGAATGTGCTTTAATATAGCTAACCTGTTTATATCATACGCTATTTTGAGAGGATTAAAGTTCACAGGCAAATATTTGGAAGGTTTCACAGATTATTGAGGTGCTATTGTCTGTATCCCCCACTAAATTCATATGCTGAAATCCTAGTGCCCAATGTGGTAGTATTCGGAGGTGGAGCACTTCCATGAATTTGATTAGTGCTCTTTTAAAGGCCCCCCAGAGAGCTCCCCAGCCCCCTTCTACACATAAGGACACAGCAAGAAGGCACCAGCTATGAACTAGAGAGCCCTCACCGGATTGCATCCATGCTTGTGCCTTGACCTTGGACTTTCTGGCCGATAGAGCTGTGGAAAATAAATTTCTGTTGTTTAGAAACTACCAAGTCTATGGTATTTTGTTATAGCAGCCCGAATGGACTAGGACATGAGGCTTAAGAAACATTATTTTAAAAATGGCCTCAACTCAACAATATTACTTTTGCACTTTGGAGTTTTGAACAAGATGATTCATTGCACAAAAGGGCACCACTTGTATCCATTTGGAATGCCAATGGCCAGCAACAACCTAGCAATCTCACATTAGCTTGCAGAGTATCTCCAAATGTCTCTTACAAATTCTAATGATGAAAGGAGAGTTCAAATTCGATGAGTGTTCAGTGCCAGGCTGTCCTGCAGAGACCGCCAAGTAGGCCCAAATCACATGCTGGAGGTGCAGCGGGTGGGTCTCTGATCATTTATCTATCCCTAATGAGGACCAGCTTATTATCAAGGAGCAATTTCTCCTCAGAGTCCAGTGTGATACATTGAAATCAAACTCCAATTCAAATGTGATTATGCCAATGAATTCCTTATTTTCCATTGGCTACGAATCATAGTAATGTTGGTGGAACTTTTGTTCTTAGCATGGTCTTCATTTGCTGCTTTGGACTGCCTGTATACGGGTAAGTTATGCCCTTTCAGTGAGAATCTATGACCTACCATGTATTTGAGAGTCAAAAACAACAATATGCCTCAACTTTCCTCCTAAATTCCCATCATCTCATTGGCCAAATTTCTGTGGCATAAGCTAGTCTGATTCAATTCATCAAAGAATCAACCTAGTCCCTCCCTAGAGAGACCCTTCTTACCAGCTTATACGTGCTTGGCAGGGCTATATTCTTTGGGAAATGGTGCCCTGAATTTCCAAAGGCAAGTTCAAAACCTGGAAGCTCTACCTGGAGGGACATAGTTTTGCCTGTTGAGTTAAACACAAACCCCTTCACTCCAAAACAGGTCTATAGGGCTCAAAAGTTTAATACCAAATCTGCTGGTGGAAACTCATTTGTTTTAAGTGTGTATTACATTCCACAACCTGTGTCCTTCATAAAACCAAAGATCTATTAGGACACCTAATATCTAGCCCAAAGCAGCCAGAGAAAAGTTTTATTTGAGCCCCATTCTTGACTAGTTCAAGTATGGCTCATTGGGACACAAAAAAGGAACTTGGTGATCTGCCTCATTGTTCTTTTTAAAAATGTGTGTAATTGATATATATTATGCCTTCACTTCCTTTTCTATACCCCGGTTGGACAGAGCTTTAGCTCGGTTCTATAGTGATGGCATGATTCCCTTCCCCTTTGTGGACATCAGTTTAAGAAAATGCAATCTAAAACTCTGACTTCTAATAGCTGCAGACCCTAAGAAATAATACATTAGTATATGATCCATGCTAATGCACCAGACTGAGAGAGCCAATGCTTTCCTACAGCCACTATCTATTCCATAGTGATTGTGAACCAAGGTTTGGGATGTCATTCCCTTAGTTCTTAACATAGTGCCAGGCTTCTTACCCTTGAAGACAAGCAGAATAAGTGAGGCCCATGGAACTATGTACCTATAGACGTGGCTGTCAATATGGCTTATACTCTAACCCACATTTTTAACATCACCATGAAATGGATCCACTTGCCTTACCATTCCCAATTGCCTAAGAGAAGAAAACTACTATAAGCAATGAATATTCACCTCAGAACAAAAGAAGTAAACTAGCCTACATCAATGTTCAGGTTTTTTAGAGTCTATTTATCCCAGGGTACCCCTAATCATCCCTATCATCCAGATGTTATCCCACACACAACTTTGTATAGCACTAAATCTCCCTGATTCTCATATTCCTTTGTAACTACCAGGAATTTACTGTTTCCATAGCATCATTCAGATTTTGTGCCCAATGTCAGCTTGGCCCCAAACTGACCAAGAGATTCAAACAACCAAATAGAATCCCAGGTAGCTTTTTTCGTAGAATTTAACAAGATAATTATAAAAGAACTGTTAGAATGCAAAAGATCTCTAGAATGACAAAATGACATGGAAAAGAAAGAAGAAAATGGAGTAACTCATATTGTCCAATTTCATGACCTACTTTAAAAACCACAGTAATCCAGGGGTGCCTGTGTAGCTCAGTTAAGCACCCAACTCTTGAGTTTGGCTCAAGTCATGATCTCAAAATCATGAGATCAAGCCCCATGTCAGGCTGTGTGCTGGGCATGGAACCTACTTAAGATTCTCTCTCTCCCTTTCCCTCTACCCCACTCCAGCTCCCTCTCTTAAAAAAATAAAACAAAACAAAAGAACACAGTAATCCAAATAATATAGTGTTGGCATAAGGATATATGTACAGATCAATGGAACACAAGAGAGGTTTTAGATAAAGAACTGAGTCAATTTCTTTTTAGTAAAGGTGCTAAGACAAATGAAACAGGGAGAGGATTTTTTTTTCCCAAAAAAGAAGCTGGGGGGGAAAATGTATCTGGAAAATTGGATCTCTGTATGCCAATATTTATAAGTATATGTGTGTATAGATAAACAGAATATAGATATGTGTGTGTGTATATATATATATACATATATATATACATATATGTGATATTAATATATGTATGTATACCCCAAGCCATATATAAAAATGAAATTGAAGTGTATCACTGACTACAAAACTTCTAGGGAAAATATTGGATAAAAACCTCTGTGACCTTGTAAGGAAAAACATGCCTAAGAATGGATATACAAAGTAAGAAACATTTTTAAATGATATATTGGACCTCATCCAAAATTAAAAACTTTTACAAATGAAACTTAAAATAGGAATAGGTAAGCCACTGACAGGGGACAACTCAAACGTTCACCAACTAATGAATATGTAAACCAGTCGTGTACTCTACTGTAAGGAATACAATTCAGATCTAGGATTATCAGAGCCTGGAATTGGGAGGAGGTGAATGACTGCAGAAAGTGTGGAGGGAACTTTAGGAGGTAATAGAAATACATCTTTATTATGGTGATGGCCAAATGGACGATATACATTCGTCAAAATCATCAAATTGTATAGTTAAAACTGGTAGGTTCATATTATGGAAACTTCTATCTCAATGAAACTGATTAAAATGTACTCGATGAAAAAGACATATATATACTTACATATATACTTGATATATATATAAAGACATATATATACTTACATATATACTTGATATATATATCTGTACTTTGTGTGTATGTATGACTGATATTTAATAAAAATAAATGTCAGCTGTGCCCCTTTCCTATGTATCACTGGGTATAACAGCTGCTAATAAATAACCAATACAATAAATACCATTGGAATGAATAAATCACTACTATTAGTTATAACACCAACTTTTAAAATTAGAGGCAAATATTTACAAAATAATGCAGTACTTTGCATGAGTGCATTTATTGACTGATGGGCCGATTACTAGTCTACCTGAGTGATTACCTTGAGAATTTCTCTAGTTGTCTGAAGGTCCTGCCATATATAGGGAGGCTTCCCACATTTGCAAAATGGACAAGTAAAATATCAATTAACTCAAATTCATCTTGTACTTGAAATCAACTAGGGATAAGCAGCAGCAACAAAACCAATCAAGAATTTCCAATCAAAAGTTGCCAGAACATGGGACACAGAGAAAATAAAATAATTCAAAACCATAGAAGACCCATGCAGCAAATATGTTCAAGTGTCAAATAAGAAAAAGCAGGTTAAAAGCCTTCCAAGAAGCAGCCCCGCATGTGCATGGAATCATTTTGCTTCACTTCAACTGCCTCTGACTACCCAATTATATCATCATCACGAAGCAAGGATTTCAGCAGAGCATACCTGTTGTATAATGAAATGTCTACTTACTCTCAGTCCCCGAAGAGATCTGGAGCTCAGCAAGCCTCTGCCAGATGGAAAACTGTGAAGCCAGTTGCCTTAAGGACTCTGCTCTATGTCAGGCTAGAAGATATAAAACAACAAATCAATGGTTATCCTAAAATACATAGAATTTTAACTGTATAGAATGTGACAAAGTTCATGAAGCCACATATTGTGGATGAAGAAAGACCAATGATAGATTAATCTGCAATCTCTTGCTATTCATCTACCAAGAGCTCCTTTGAGCAGTCACATTCCTTTTTGCCACTCTATGTAGGCATGTCATGTAAAAGGCAATGTTTCTGTCTATTTATGAAACAACATCCTAGACCATCTAACCAGATTCACACTTTACACTTTCCTCAACTGAACTATCCAAGACACCAATTTCACAATTCTTTCTCTTATATACCCCTCACCCTGGCCCTGGCCCCGCAATGCAGTATGCGGTATGATGTACCCCATCATGGCGTTGGCTCTTATCTAGTATATTCCCTATCCTACACGTCAGGACTGCAACCCTGAAGAACCACAGGTTGGGTGGTTATTTATGGCCAAGGAACAGAATTAGGCCAACTATCATGCTCTTCGTAACTTTCTCGGTTCCAACAATGGCATTGAATTATCATGGTAAGAAAACCCTGTTTATGCTCTCCTCATAATGTGTTAGCCCAGGCTTAGAAATAATAACTGCTTCGCAATCTCAAAAGTGTCTTCATCTAGGAAGCAATGAAGTGGTTCAGTAGTATTGTATATATAACTCTTGGTGAAAGAAAAGCATGGTATTACTGCAAAAAAAGGATGTGAAACTCTTCTTTCATTTGAGAAGCAGACACAGCTTTATGTAACTTATGTAATTATCACCTTGAATGAGCACAAACTAATCATAAGGCACATTTGTTATTACTTTTATTTTCATTGAATCCTTACATTTATTTAGTTTGGTATTTCTTCCTCTAACTCTGGAGGAAAAAAACGGTGTAGACTTCAAGGATTTTTTTTTTTTTTATCCTTCTTACGTAGTATGGGTCCCCTGAGAACAAATGAAAATATTCAGCTTCACATAATAATTAAAACTCTGAATTTGATATACCGTTAATGCTCCTATCCTCCCCCTGAAGTCAAGGAAAGGGGTACATTCCTTCCCCACCTTGTCTTTCTATACCTCTCCCCAGCTTGTGAACTAAGGTTTATATTCCAACTGGGACTGGAGAAGGGAGAGGGAGGAAGGTCATGGAGTAGGAATCTCTCTACATGACGAATACGAAGCCGAGGATCTTAGTCTCCCATCCTCTGTCCTGTACGCTCCCTTTCTGGCAGTGTGAGTCCAGGAGTTCCTCAGGCATGCTGCTTTTCTGAAGATCCTTCACTGCACTTTTCTTTAGGAGGACTGTGTCCATCAGAGTCCCACAGAATACAGATGGCATACTCAAATCCAGATAATTTGAAGGTTTAATTTAAAAAGGAGGGTTTACAAAAATGGAGGTGGAACAGAGGAAGACCATAAAGGAAACTGAAGTCATCTGGGGTTAGTGACAGCGGGAGTGATCTCTAGATCCCAACAGATTGAGGGGGGCGGGGGGTGGTCACCAGTACTCCAAAGGAGCGAACCATGCAGAAAAGATCAATATAATAGGAACAGAGACCTTTGGTAAAGGGACAGGACAGGTTGAGGGGTCTCGGAGGAAAAAAGCCAGTAAACAAATAAACTGATCTAATCTCCTTACTACAGATCTCCTGCTGTGGATCCCCACGGGGACACCCAACTTGAAACCAAGGTCAAAAAGGAAGCCTTGATGTAGTGCATGAAGGTCTGCCTTCCAGGGCAAAGGATAGTTGTAGGAAGTTAGAGAGCTTGTTGAAAAGCAGCTGGATGACAGCCAGAACAAAGGCAGATTAGTCTTTCTTCTGGATTGTCTCTAATGCTGTCATTAGCCCCGAGGCATCTTCTAATATCTATTAATTTCTCTATGTTAAAGTCTGTTACTACTGTAGGCTAGAACCAAAGATAACATAGATAGGATCCTTCAAGTCTACAATAAACTCTTAAGGATCCTCACAACAAGCTCGGAAATACAAATAGCCCTATAAAAATGCCTTTATTTTGGCTCATGAAGGGATAGCAAACTTGTCTCATGCCCTTTGGTGTTAATGAGAATTAGAATTACCAGACTGTAAAGGACACAAACGAAGACATCCATGCGGTCCTCTTCGAATTCCTTTCAATAAACCTCAGGTAAGGGACAAGTGTTCCTCAACTGTAACACTGCTTGAGTGTCAAGAAGGCCATAGATAACCTCAGACTCATGCTTTCATAGCTCAGTGTCCTCAGATGAGAGACCACTAATTAAGTTTTCTCGGGAAGAAGAATGCTGTCATGACTCTAATTGTCCCAATTTGGGATGCATACTCATTACTGAAGAGTAACCAGGGTTAGCAGTACTGGTCTAACCTGTGTGATGCCCTTCTCTGTGGCTGGAGTTGAGGATTCCTGTAATTAAAAGCCCTGTAAGTTCCACATGGATTCAGACAGCAGGTTCCCAAATGAACCAGACATACAATGATGTTAAAATCTGCTTATGAGACATAAACCATAGCTCTTATGTCTTCTATAGTATGAACACAGAATCTTAAAAATGAACTTCAGAAAAGCCCGAGAACAATAAAAATTCTAAATAGAATTCTGAAAAGATGACACCTAATATGTAATGTTACTTGATGTGGGAGGATTCAAGGGCATACATAACTGAAATGCATGGTCAAGGACAAGTTTAGTGCAGATCACGAACTACAAGAGATGATTTACTGAAGGTCCTGGAAAAAGGTACTGCGTTAACACCTTAATCACAAAACCCCTGTGGTTCTCACAATTGCACTTTACAATAAGCTTTGACACTTGCAAAAATTGACTTCTGAGAACGAAACACCCTGTTACTTTCTTACGCAACAGTGTTTTTCAAATTTTAGTCCTCGTAACCATCACCTGAGGGGCACATTACAAAAATTCAGAATAGTTGGCCTTCCTCCCAGAAATTCTGACGTAGTAAATATAGGATGAAGCCCTGAAATCAGCATGCTAAGCAAGCATAAGATGATTGGAAGAGATGGTACACAAACTGAAAAAAAAAAATCAAGACAAATCAAAAATATTTTAACATTATTTGCCCTTGGAGCAAAAGACGCATTTTGCACTTTGGAACTTACTTTGTACTTTTCTCTTTGTAAAACCCAATTTAGGAATCACCTTGACTGCAGTCTGCACCCAAAAGCCATCCTGCATGTTCTTGAACATCAGTAATGGGAAATTCATTACTTTTTAAAGCAGTTTATTAAAGAGCTCATATTCATTTATTCAATCTTGATTGTACTGTTCTTGTTAGAATTTTCTAGTTTCCACAAAAGATACAGAACTGGATTTGTGAGATGTATATTTGGCCAAGATTATTCTGTTCTAGGTAAGACTGACACTGGGTACACGTAGAGCACCCAAATATATGCTAGGGTTTAACTTCAGTCACTTGCCTCAGGATATCCAGCCATACAATTATTTCATTGTTCCGATCATTTGTGGAAAAAATGATTCTTTACTCCCACTGAATGGCCTTGATATCATTGTCTAATGATAATGATATGACACATATTGATCAGAGATGTGTCAGTTTATTTTTGGACTCTAAATTTTATTCCATTAATCGATATGTGAGGGGCACCAGAGTGGCTCAGTTGGTTAGGCATCTGCCTTCAGCTTAGGTCATGATCCCAGGGTCCCGGGAGGGAGCCCCTCAGGCTCCCTTCTCAGTGGGGAGCCTGTTTCTCTCTCTCCCTCTGCCTCTCCCCCAGCTTGTTTTCTCTCACTCACTCTCCCTCAAATAAATAAATAAAATCTTTAAAAGAAACAAAAAACCAATATGTTCAATCTTATGCCAGTACCATACTGTCTCAAAAAGTATAGCTTCGTACTAACTTTTGGAACAGGAAAAGTGTGAGCAATTATTTGTTCTTTTCAGGACCATTCTGGCTATTCTAGGTCCCATGAATTCCCACAGGAATTTTAAGATAAACTTGTCCCTATCTGCAAAACAAGGCAGCTGGGCTAACTGGGTTGCAATAAATCTGCAGATTAATTTGGGAAGTAGTTTTGGATTTCTTTTCATTTATTCCTAAGCATTTTATTCCTTTTCATACTTTTGTAAATTGAACTAATTTATTCTTTGCTGAACTTAGTTCTAACATCTTATTGTGGATTCCAAGTATTTTCTACATGCAAAATCATGTCATACTGAAATAGACACTTTTATTTCACCTTTTCTGTGATGTAATAGAAATAAATATTTGGCCTTTGTCCCAGTTCCTGGCACAAAGCTCCTAAAACCTTTGGAATCTCTGGAGTGAAAAGATCGTTTCTACTGGTGGCTGGGGCCCCTAGACAGATTCAGGACTGGGGCTGGTTGCCAGAAAGATCAAGGCATGATTAGAGCGTTGGCAATTTCAGCCCTACCCCCTAATATCCAAGGAGGGGAAAAGGATTGGATATTGAGTCAATCACCAATGGCCAATGACTTAATTCTATCTATGTCATGGAAGCCTCATACAATCCCTAAAAGATGGAGTTCACAGGCTTCTGAGTTGGTGAGCACATCAAGATGCTGGAAGGGTGACATATTCAGAGAGGGCCTAGAAGGTCTACATCCCTTTCGCCATAACCTGCCCTAGGCATCTCTTCTACTCAGCTGCTTCTGTGTTTTATCTTTCATAGTAAACCAGTAATAGCAAGGAAAGCACTTTTCTGAGTTCCATGAGTTGTTCTAGTAAAACACAGAATACAAGGAGGGGTCATGGGAATCCCTTATTCGGTTGATCAGAATTCCAGGTAGTAACCAGAGTCTAAAGTGGGAGTAGACTTGTGGTACTGAGCCCTTAACCTGTGAGGTCTGCGCTAGCTCGGGGGAGATAGTGTCAGAATTGAATTGAGTTGTAGGACATTCCAGTTGGTGTCTGGAGATTTGGAGAATTGGAGGGTGGGGTGTGAGGGTGGGTACCAGGGGACAGCAGATATTTGGAGTCAGAAGTGCTGTAGGTTAAAACAGCTCAGATGTGCCAATATGGATGCCTTTTATTACTTTTCTTGCCTGAATGCCTTAACCAGTACTACCAGAACAAGGTTGAATTCAAGTTATAAGAATATACATTCTTGTCTTGTCCCTAATTTCAGGTGGGCCCAGAGCCTAACTGTCTGCTGTTCTTTCTAGGGCAACATTTCCCCTGTAGGACTTTGTAGCACTACCATTTTCATACCTTTCAAGTATCAGCTCAGATTTTCTTCCTCGGGACATCCCCAGTTCTAAAACAGTCTCCTGTCCTTATCCAAACTCTACTGTGTATTCTATTATCTTTTCTAAACTTCACAGTATGTATATATGTACGCATGTATGTATGTATTTTAAAGATGCCATCTATTTTTTTGAGAGAGAGAGATCACAAGTAGGCAGAGAGGCAGGCAGAGAGAGAGGGGGAAGCACACTCCCTACTGAGCAGAGGGCCGGATGCGGGGCTCAATCCCAAGACCCTGAGACCATGACCTGAGCTGAAGGTTGAGAGGCTTTAATCCACTGAGCCACCCAGGTGCCCCCACAGTATTTATTAATATTTGAAATTACTGTGTTTAATTTGTCCAGTCACCTCCATGACTAGAATCTTAGACCAATGAGAGCTGAGACCTTCTCTGATTTGCTCAATGTTGTGTCCCTCATGCTTACAACAGTGCCTGACACACAATAGGCATTCAATTAGTTAACTGAATGAATGGATAAAGGGATCAAGGAATCAGTCATACTAATATATATTTGAAGCAGAGCTGTCTAACCAGAGTGACACAGAATACCAGTTACAGATGTCTCCGATCTACGGATTCTCTCAGCGATGTCCTTCACCCTCCTAGAGGGATAGCCTCATCCATTTTCCTAGTAAATTGTACAAACAATATCTATGCATGCCATGATGTTAAAGTGTGGGATTCTTATTCATTTTTTTTTCTTGCTTTAAAGAATAAATGCCTTCACCTACTCAGTTCGAAACCACGGAGAGGCTGACTGCAGGAAAGGAACTGAACAATCATTTCAAGGCAAGAATTAACTTCACTGTGATAAATGCTCTACGCCTGTAACGAGAAGAACGTACGATGGGGGAGGGGGAGAGGGTGGCCGTGTGTGTGCACTCAGCGAGCGGGTGTTCAAGACCGGCTCTGCCTAAAAGCTGTGGGATGATTGGCAATTTTGAAGTGGGTAGCCCAACTGTCTGCAATTGACACTTCCTGTTTGTGAAACCAAAGCTGGAAAGCCCTGTCCGTCCCCCAGAGCATATTCTTTTCAGTAAGTCATTGTTTCTACAAATCCTGAGTGACAGTTAGTGCCAAAGGAATTACCGTTCCCTAGCTGATATGCAGCCACCCAAAGAAGTAAGCACCTGCCAGCCAGATGGCTCGGCTTTAGCCCCGCCGGACTGGATGGAGAGCTGGTATCTGAGGTCAGGGGTCACCCTGGAAATGATGCAAAAGACAGCCAGGAAGCTGCAGGCGCATTTCACAACAGGCCAAAGTCGGAAGGCCAGACAAAATACACAGCCCAGTGTGAGTTCTTTGTGCTCATGCTTTCGGCTGCTTAGGTTAGAAGAGGAAAAAAACCTCTGTATCATTGGGCTTTCACTACCTACTTTGAGTCCTTTGTCTCCCCATCTACACAGTGAGGGCTTGGCATTGTCTGTGCCGCCATTGTGGCCACCCCAAGCCACATGTGGCAACTGAGGCCCCGAAGTGGACTGGTCCAAACTGGTACAGGCGTAACTCTACAACACACGCAAGGTTTTGAAGACACAAACACAAGAATATAAACTAATACATTGCATCTTTATATTGATTTCAAGTTGAGATGGCAATATTTTCCATAGTATTATTAAAATTATATCTGCTTATTTTTGTCTTTTAATGTGGCTACTAGAAAATTTTAAATTATATATGTGGGTTATGGTAAATTTTTATGGGCAAGCAATTGACTAGATCTCCAATTTTTTTTCAGTATCATGGCTGATTCATATAGCAAAAGAAAGAGTAGGGGGAGGGAGAAACGAAGGAGTTTAAATTTATGAAGATTGTGTTTTATTCTGTATGTGTATGTGTGTTCATTCATTGTGTAAGTAAGAGAAATATCAAGAAATTCATAACCTGTTATAATAATTATTTGGTCATCATTGAAATCCATATAGTCAACTACAAAGTCAATGTGTGGTAAAGAAGCCACAACACTGAAGAAGAGGGATTGCCCAATTTCCCTGGAGCAGCTTCCAAAGGGAGATTCAAAGCCTAGCTAAGAGGAATCAACAAACCTCATGTTCTTCCTCCAACCCCAGATTTTGCCCCTTCCTGCTGCCACAGTGCCCTTTATCACCTGTGATTCTCACTGTGTCACTCACCAGCTTAAAAGTACTCAGTGATTTTTTTTTAAGAATTTTTATTCATGGGGCGCCTGGGTGGCTCAGTCATTAAGCGTCTGCCTTCAGCTCAGGTCATGATCCCAGGGTTCTGGGATCAAGCCCCATATCGGGCTCCCTGCTCAGCAGGAAGCCTGCTTCTCCCGCTACCATTCCCTCTGCTTGTGTTCCCTCTCTCACTGTGTTTCTCTCTGTGAAATAAATAAAAATCTTTAAAAAAAAAAAAAAAAAAGAATTTTTATTCATTTATTTGACACAGGGAGAGAGAGCACAAGCAGGAGTAGCAGGGACAGGGAGAAGCAGGTTCCCCCCTGAGCAAAGAGCCTGTGATCATGACCTCATGACCTGAGCTGAAGGCAGTCACTTAACCAACTGAGCTGCCCAGGCACCCCACACTCAATGATTCTTTATACTCTACAGAAGAAATTATTTAGTCTGACATGGACATCCCTTATCTCCTGCCCTCTGCCTGTCCCAGATGCCAAATCCATGACCGCCTCCTGCCTTGCATGTCCTCTCAGTCATGCTGTATGTATGCATTTACATACCAAGCACTTACTGAGTGCCTACAGTATGCCACAAAAACAGGTTTCACAATGGTGAAGAGGAGAACAATATCTGCGTCCTCACGGAGCCTATAGGAAAGTTGGGGAGATAGTACAAACACATAACCAAGCAAATGCTACGAAGGAATATACAGTTAAGGGACCTAATTTAGAAAAGTTATCAAAGAAGGCCCCTCTAGAAATGCAACATATAACTAAAACATGAAGGCTGAGAAGACACCAGCTACTCAATGACCTGGAAGCAAAAATTTCCAAGTAGAACAGAACATACAAAAGCCCTGCAACGAAAACTCATCTATTCATTTAAAACTCATCCAGTAGGGCCTGCGGGGCTTAGCCACTTAAGCCTCTGACTCTGACTCTTGATGTTGGCTCCGGTCATGATCTCAGGGTCCTGAGGTCCAGCCCTACATTGGGCTCTGCACTTGGCAAGGAGTCGGCTTGTCCCTGAGGAGTTTGCGTCTCCCTTTCTATCCCTTTCCCTCCCTTTCTGCCCCTCCCCTTGCTCAAGAGCTTCTTGTTCTCTCTTAAATCAATCAATAAGGGGCGCCTGGGTGGCTCAGTTGGTTAAGCAGCTGCCTTCGGCTCAGGTCATGATCCCAGGGTCCTGGGATCGAGTCCCACGTCGGGCTCCTTGCTCAGCGGGGAGCCTGCTTTTCCCTCTGCTTCTGCCTCTGCCGGCCACTCTGCCTGCTTGTGCTCTCTCTCTCTTTGGCAAGTAAATAAATAAAATCTTAAAAAAAAAGTCAATCAATAAAATGTTTAAAAAATAAATTAAAACTCATCCAAAGTACCCATTTCTTCAGGAAGTCTTCTCTGACCTTCTGAATCAGGTAAATACATGTTTTATTCACCAACCCCGTGCTCTGTGGTTCCCTCCATCATTGAATCACTACATTGTACTGAATGTCTCTGTTCGGCCAATTAAACTGAAGGCTCTGGGAAAGCGAGGGATTTGTGTTTGTTTTCTTTGCTTTTGCATGGGAACTAGCCCATTGTTTTATCCTGAATTCATAGCAAATACGGATCTTTTCCTGATGCTGAGTTGGTATATTATCTGACTCCGGACTCTCTCAGAAGTACTGAGGAAAATTAGATCATATCACATTCCTGATGACCATGTGCGATTTGCCTGGCCAGATTTGCCCGGAAGTAGCACATTACTCTCAGTGGTATATCCAGCAAAGCTAAAACCACGAAGAATTTAAAAAGGTAACCTTTCGATAGAGGTCAAGATTTGAAGTAGGGGCAGGAAGTGGGGAGTTTGGGGACAAGCAAAAGAGAAAAGTATGAGACTGCCGGGAACTATGGATTGGAGCAAGGGACAGGGTTTAGCACCTTTGGCAAGGGACAAGGAAAATTTTAAAATCCAAGAAGCGGCAGGGCATGGGACGGGACGGTGACCCATGGGCTTGCGAAGAACAGGAGGACAATGGACACTGCCATGTTTGCTCCTTTTTGGTAGTAGGTACTAAGTCTGCTCTTGGGCATCTGTTTCTTAGTAGACCTAGAATTTCCTTCTGCCTTGCTATCTTTATGTTTTCTTTGCCCCTCATCCTGTCCCTCTAATCTCAGCTACCCTCAAACTCTAGGCATCGCATTACTCTTTCTCAGCAAGAACTGCCTTTTCTCTTTGTTTAATGTGACAACAGTGTCTTTAAGCCCATAGATCTCAATGTGATATGTACACACACATAAACAGTCCTCCCCAATCACTGGGCTTAGTGGATGAGGGGGAACTGACCCACTGGGTGGGGGAGAGAACAGAATAAAACAATGGGGAAGAGGGATAAGAGAAATAATCCTGAGACTAGAGAACCAGATAGGCTGATTCAGGGAGAACAGTTTCATATTAAAATTCTGCCTTCCTAGGGCAAATGGCAGGGTAATGTGAAAATGGCGGCTTTGATTATGACCTAAGACATTTATTACAAGGCCTCTTCCCTGACACTCCCCTAACTCCAAAGCAGATTATGGAGAAAAGAAATATTCCTGTATTTCCCAGGGATTTGGGTTCTGTAGACCTTTGGTTCCTCATCCATGACTCCACGCCATTTTATCACCTTTTCCTAGCAAGTAGCATACTCCAGGTTTCCTCAGGCCCACAAACATTCAGGATAACTAGTCCCTTTCCCTAATCTTGCCAAAGAGGCAATTATATGTAAAGGGAATCAAAAAATTGCGATGCCCTGGGAGTCAAAAAAGGGTAGCTTTTCCATATATAACTTCTCTGAAGCAACTTTCCTACATACACAGACCCTGCCCTACTAAGTAAAATGGAAATATCTCTAAGTAACAGTTTCTACTTGAATGGCTAAGACTAGTATTCAGAGTTTATTTCTCCTTGAATGGCTAAGACTAGTATTCAGAGTTTATTTCTCCAGCCCCTGCTCCTCTCTGAGATGTATTTAGCTGTATAGGGAAGGAAATCATCCATAACTTGGGGACTGCAAAGAGGTAAGTCTCACAGTGTCAATCTTATGTGCCTTACATTGTCCTGTCACTTCTCTGCTTACCCCCAACCAGGATTCTTGTTTCCTTTAACATGGAGCACCTTGCTGTCCAATAACAAAATCTGTGACTTGTGCCCTTGTCACCTGGCTCTTTGGTTCTCAGTGACCATTTCTACTTCAGCAACTGGCCTTCATCTCTGTACAGAGGGGGCTCAGACCCTGGAGTGAGGGTTGACAATCTGGCACAGTGGATCTCAGCACTCAGATTTAGGGCCATCTCCCCCCTCACCTTTGTGGCCAATCATTGCAAACTCACTAGGAAGCATCCTTACTTACCATTTTGATACTCTGTAGGGAAATTGAGTTCTACATGCCTTCTCCATTGGGAGGACGGCAATTTCTAACCATATTGCTTTTTAAGGTTGCAATCTCCCTCCAGATGAAGTCAATGCCGGTCTATAAAACAAATGAACACAAGGCTAAACTTATCCGACTTTAGTATTCCATGAAAATTAGCTAGATATTTCTGAATTACATCCTGTCCATCCCCAGATGTGACACTACGGATGTGGGGCCAAGACCCTGATAGTCATCTTTATTCAAATTCTATCCTCCAGTTCTCTTATAATTCCACAGGACTATAAGAGAACGGACTGAGTTTCCCACTTCTTTGTCCTGTCCTTCTTTGCCTTACCCTCCCTGACACACAGAAAATGTTATAATCTAGTTTATTCAGGCCTGATGACCTTGATGATAAAAGTGGAAGAGAAGGAATTTATACAAGAGTTTTCTTTCTTAACAAAAACTGGTTTCCAAGCTGCTAAGTTTCCTGCTTTGATTATTACAATTTGAATAACAAAACTTTCTTTCACTTCCCATTTTTCAACAATTCTAACCACCTTCCCAAACCTTAAGAATAAATGTATGTCTTAGGGCAGTAAGAAGGTTCTATCCTTGACAGGCTTCAAAATATTATCTCTATACTATGTGTTTGCATAGGTAAGCTGTAGGTGCTTTGACTGAAGACAGAGAGAGCATTCTAGAATAAACATGTCCAAGCTCCTGAGAGCTGTGTACAGCTCTTCCCAACTCTGTGTTCAGTTAGGTCAGCTTGGTAATTTGACATCAACCATGTTTGTAGTATTTACGCTATGGAAATCAGAAAATGCTACAAATCAAATCAAGATTTTTTGTTTTGGTTCGATTTGGGATTTTTGTTTGTTTGTTTTTTTAGTTTTTTTTGGAGACCATTATTAAACATTTACCGGCACATCACTGTATTGGGTATATTGCAAAACCAAGTTTATACACAGAGGAAAGATATTACTTACATGGGAGCTAGCTACGCATCAGCATGCTAAGGTCAGGCATCCCAGAGGGTCCCAGGGGTGCCCTCCCCACTTTCCTTACAACCAAAGAACAACACTTGCAAGCCCTCACTGCTAATACGTTTGACAAAGGTGATGGTCAAGTCACAGGTACACCAGGCTCTAGGCGTTAATGGTATCAGCAGTACTACCTCAGAAATGCAGTTTCTTCAACTTTGCCTCAATATATGTTATCAAGGGAAGTATGTCTTCCACAAGCCTCATAACAATTTCTGTTTCTATCATTTAAAAGAGGCTCAGATTTACCAAGAACGCTAAATTTTGGCATTGAAAAACAATGGCCACAATGTATTTTTCGCAGATATGTCAGGGCCATACTTTACGTGATATTTTAAGGTCACTCATAGTATGTGGTTAATAGGCAACACCAGTTAAGAGAAATTTTAAACTGTTGGGATTTTGTAAAATAAATTTAAAAACCTTAACTTTATACTTCATTTTTAATCTGATGTGTTTGCTGTGTTAAAAACTAAGCCATCTTATGGGTCATAGCCATGGGGAATGATATGTTAATAGCAGACTCCTGCTATGTTTTCCACATTTACTAGAATGTGTACTTAAGAAAAGTCAGTAGCAACAGGAAACTACATTGATCCAGGACCAAAATGAAGGACAAGATCACCTCAGAAGCAGATAAATGGGTCTATTATGCCTCCTCTGTCGTACCATAAAGTCAATGAATGCCTTATTCTGGAATACTGTTTTTATCTTGGTTCGAGTCAAAAATTAATTCCGCTGTGGTCGATTTGTGACATAGAATATGAAATTGGAAAATGAGTTTGCTAGGAAAACAAGAAAAAAGAAAAACCAACAAAAATCGCCTGAACATGTGTTGCTCAACGACCCCATAATACACTCTAAGAGGGGAAGATAGTACAGAGCCAAGAACAGGGATGTGTTGGAAGGACATAAGGCACGGTCAGAGGGATGCCCCTGAACTCTCCCGGGAAGTTGGCGGCCTCCACAGCGGCACATGATTCCGTGGGTGTGCATATATCCATATATGTATGTGTTGTCAACTTTTCCTAGAAAAATACTTATTTCCTAAAATACAAAAATAGGGGTTATTCATATGAGATCATAAAGAGATAAAAGTCAAAGTGCCAAATCCTGGTTTGAGCCAGTCAATATATCTGAAAGTCTGTCATCCACTTCAACACGAGATTGAGTTGCTTTGTTCAAAATCTAGTCCTTTTTACTCCGATGATACCCATTTAGGACAAGATTTTTCAACTTTGTAACTGTTGACACACTGAGCGGGATAATTCTGTGTTGTGTGAGGCTGTACTATGCATTGTACCAAGCACATAACAACATACCTGGCCCCCAATTGCTAGACGCCACCAACATTTCCCCTTCCAGTGGTTATAACCAAAACTGTCTCCAGACGCCACCACATTTCCCTGGAGGGCCAAATCTGCCCTGGCTGAGAAACACTGATTTAGGGTAAAAGAAGAACTCATGGGGCACCCGTGTGGCTCAGGTTAAGCATCTCCCTTCAGCTCAGGTCATTATCCCAGGGAGGAGGGACTGAGTTCTCCATAGGGAACCCTGTTCAGCAGGGAGCCTGCTTCTCGCTCCCCTTCTGCCACTTCCCCTGCTCATGCTCTCTCTCTCTCTCTCACAAATAAATAAAATCTTAAAAAAAAAGAAACTCTTGGGGCGCCTGGGTGGCTCAGTCGTTAAGCGTCTGCCTTCAGCCCAGGTCAGATCCCAGGGGCCTGGGATCGAGCCCCGCATCGGGCTCTCTGCTCAGCAGGAAGCCTGCTTCTCCCACTACCATTCCCTCTGCTTGTGTTCCCTCTCTCACTGTGTTTCTCTCTGTCAAATAAATAAAATCTTTAAAAAAAAAAAAAGAAACTCTTGTGTCACAAGACGCAGAAAAAATAATTCCAAGTAGATTAAAGAACTAAAATGTCTAAAAACATAATCATAACAGTATTAACAGAAAAGAGTATATTTTCATAATATCATTTAAAATACAGTGTGCGTCTGGGAGTTAACTAATTGAGGATGATGTTCTTCATTAAGCAGGACATGAAATGAAAAAGCTGGAAGTGGGGGCACCTGGGTGGCTCAGTGGGTTAAAGCCTCTGCCTTTGGCTCAGGTCATGATCTCAGGGTCCTGGGATCGAGCCCCACATCGGGCTCTCCGCTCAGGGGGGAGCCTGCTTCCCCCTCTCTCTCTGCCTGCCTCTCTGCCTCCTTGTGATCTCTCTCTCTGTCAAATAAATGAATAAAATCTTAAAAAAGAAAAAGCTGTAAGTGATTTGATTATATGCAAATTAAAAACTGTGGTAGGATAAAAGGTACTGTAAGAAAAGCTAAAATATGAACCACAGAGTACATAAAAATATTTAGAACATATCATATATTCCCAAATATTATACAAGGCTTGCTTTGTTCAGAAGAATTTTCTGCTGAGAAAAATGGAACCCTTATGTTTAAGGCCTACAACAGCTTTCTCCTATTCTGAGTGCTTTCTCAATTTTTTCTTTGAAAGAACAAAATACCACTGTGAGAACATACCAAACCGATAGACTTATTCAGTGCTAACTTTAAGTAATTTGCCAAAAATGCAAAGGAATAAAATAAGGTAGATGAATTGCCTATCTGTTAGCTACAATTATAAAAAACAAACTCTTTTAGGAGCACCTGGGTGGCTCAGTCAGTTAAGTAACTGACTTTATTTCAACTAAGGTCAAGCTCTTAGGGTCATGAGATAGACCTCACACTGGGCTCCACACGCAGCACGGAATCTGCTCGATATTCTTTCTCCCTCTGCCTCTGAACCTCCCTCCACTCGTGCGCACACAAGCGTTCTCTCTAATAAATAAATATTTAAAGACAAACTCTTTAAGAAATTATATTACAAAGCAAATGTGTGCTATTACTTTTCTTCCTCATCTTTTTCATTTCTAATCATTTCTCTAATAGTCTACATGGCAGGCAAACTAAACTTTTTATTTTTTTATTTTTAAAGAATTTATTTATTTAGTTGAAACAGACAGATCACAAGTAGGCAGAGAGGCAGGTAGAGGGAGAGGGGGAAGCAGCCTCCCTGCTGAGCAGAGAGCCCGATGTGGGGCCTCAATCCCAGGACCCTGAGATCATGACCTGAGCCGAAGGCAGAGGCTTTAACCCACTGAGCCACCAAGGCGCCCTGAAAACTAAATTTCTTTAGCTGCCCGACTCTATCTATCTTTCTGTCTCTTCTCAAGGCCCTTGAACATGCTGCTCTGTTTGGAACAGGATTGAAATCCTCCACACAGCACTTTCACCTAACTCTCATTCATCACTTGGAACTCCATTTCACCATTTCACTGCCTCTGGGAAACATTTCCTTACTTTATAGACTTTAACTGGTTATATGCTCTCATATCACTCCATACTTCTTCTAAGACTTATTACACTGGAAAGTAACTACTTTTTGGCTTTGTACTTAATGTCTGTCTTACCTACTTAAGGTAAGCACATGAGCTCAAGGAATAGTTCTGGCCTCATCATCAAATGCTCCTCCTCCTAGTTCAGTATCTGTCCCTTAAGTGATGGTCAATAAATACTTACTCAGTAAATATCTCACTAGTAAACGCTCAACACTGGATTCATCCTTAAGCGGTTGGCAAAGTATAATTAGAGCAGATATAGCAAAGTAAAGAGCAGATGTTTGTTAGCTATTGAATAAATAATCAAATAAATATTAATAACAACAAGAGTGATGTTGAGGGGCAGACATAATAGGAATAGAAATTTGGACAATGGACTTTGGAATAGAATGAAGAAACAGAAGAAAAAGATACCTGACCTTCAAAAATGTTCTCCATCCCCCAAAGATACAAATGCAGTGACCCGTGGGAGCACGTGCACCCCAGTGTCCATAGCAGCAATGTCCACAACAGCCAAACTATGGAAAGAGCTTAGATGTCCATTGGCAGATGAATTGATAAAGAAGATGTTCTATATATATATACAATGGAATATTACTCAGCCATCAGTAAGAATGAAATCTTGCCATTTGCAACGACCTTGATGGTAGAGGGTATTATGCTAAGCGAAATAAGTGGGTCAGAGAAAGACAATTATCATGATTCCACTCGTAGGTGGAATTTAAGAAATTTCTCTCCCTTCCCTTATGCTCCTCTGTCTTAAGAAAGACAGAGGAGCATAAGGGAAGGGAGAGAAAAATGAAACAAGATGAAATCAGAGAGGGAGACAAACCATAAGAGACTGACTCTTAACCATAAGAAACAAACTGAGGGTTGCTGCGGGGAGGGGGTGGAGGGATGGGATAACTGGGGGACAGACATTAAGGAGAGCATGGGATGGAATGAGCACTGGGTACTATATACAACTGATGGATCACTGAACTCTACCTCTGAAATGAACAATATACTGTATGTTAATTGAATTTAAATTACATTTAATTTTTAGAAAAAAGAAAAAAAATGTACGGCATCAGATAAGTTTCAGGTAGTTTGCCCCCGGTCAAAATTGGTCAACTAACTTTGTTCATTGGAACTGTAAAATTCAGAACTGCCTGAATTTTGTGTAACCAATTTATAAATTTTTTGTATAAGTTTAGGAACCAAATAGTAATCAATTTCAAATTCTCCTACAACAGAGGTGTCAGTAATCTATGATACAAGTTTGGTGAGAAACTAAGATAATCCTTAAACAAAATTACTATACTCTGATATGATAGAGTTGGCATGGGCTCTATTTTCTGCCAACCTAGTAACTAAGAGGTCCGAAAATCAGGAAACTGTCCATGACTATCATTATTTTTGCCCTCAGAATGTTCTCATATCACTGGTATTCCCTGCAGTCTTTAAGCCTTGTACATATCACCAAGTAGTAATCCCTTCAAAGCACTGAGCAGTGAAGAATGACGGTGTTTTGCATCCCCTCAGAAGTCCAGACAGAGTTAGTGATTAAGGCTATAAGTGAAGAATACCTAGAATGAACCCTTGGGATATCCAAACAACTGCAAAATACTCTCACAAAGCAGCACCAGCTGCTGCTTTCACTGAGTAACAATTTTAAGCATTCTTGGGGAAGTTTTTGTTTTAATTACCACAGATATATAACATAAAATGAAGGCCAGTATCATCTTTTAAAATCTGGAAGTCTGCTGCCAACAAAATTAAACTCCAAAAGAAATTTAAATTAACATGTTACCATCCCTTAATACTGGGACCCTTATTTAATTTAGTTCTTTATCTATATCATTACTCAATAATTTATGGGCATTCCATTTTTCACATTTTTTAATTCCCTCATTTGTTCCAGATACATCTATATCTATCTTCGGTGTGAATAAAATCATATTATCTTGCACTCTCAACACCTTCATTACCAAAAGTCAAGGTCAAGTTGGGGTCTACACAACTGGAAAACACACCTCACCTTCCTAGATAGCCTCAATACCATCAGTGGAATTCTGTCTATGTTTCCCTGGACAGGGTACAATGTGAGCCTTGAACAATATAACTCACCTTCAGGGAACCAGAGATAACCCCAGATACCCATGCTTCCCTATACCTTGGAACTCACACTCACCTGTCTCGAAACTGCTCAGTTTCATTGAGTCCCTTCCCTTTTTTATGTCAGTCACTGCAAGAAACCCTAGGCTTCCATCTCGCCTAATCTTGCACACTCTAAGTCTCGTGAAGTCTTTTGTATATCCCATTTTTGTCCTTATTAACTCCACCTTAACATCTGAAACCCATCCACTGAGCCTTCTGCAAATCCTGGTCTGTCAGCACCAGAGTGTTCTATGTGTGCACACGCAATCTCCTCTTCAGCTTTTTCCTTTCTCTGAGGACACTGCTGCAAACTTTCCAAGTGATGGCTGTTTCTCTTCCACACCTATCCTACCACTGGGCCTGAAAGTGAAGTAGGTGTCCTCCCTGTTCCACATCTCTGCTTCCAGATCATTCCTCCTCTATCTCACATAATGCAGCTTTGAACTTAACATTATCCTATTACACTGCCCATAATCTCTCAGTGTTGGTGCCATCTCCTTCTCTACTTTTTTAAATTAATTAATTAACGATTTTATTTATTTGAGACAGACAGTGAGACAGGGAGGAGGGGGAGAGAGAGAGGGAGAAGCAGGCACCCTATTGGGCAAGAAGCCCAACTTAGGGCTCGATCCTGGGCCCTGGGATCATGACCTGAGCTGAAGGGATCCACTTAACCATAGACTGAACCACCCAAGCGTCCTCCCCTATTCATTTGAGATTCACTGACACTCACTGTCTCCAGCACTACTCCTGCCTTAATCTAGGGCAACCTAAATATGCACTAAATAATTCTTCCAATACCCTAGCTTGAACCTCCTTTTCTCCAAGGGTGTTTATCCACCAACCTACCACAGTACTCTCCCTGATAATCATACTTGTGACCCGTACTGTCCTTTATGTCTCGCCACATGTGTCTACCGTTTCAAATGTGGCTAGTCCAATCGGAGATATACTGAAAGTGTAGAATACACACTGGATTTCCAAAATTTAATAGGAAAAAATGTAAAATATCTCATTAATATTTTTATACCTGTTAATGTTAAAATGATCATATTTGGATATTTAAAATATTGTTTAAATGTCAGGTACTCGAAAATTTACAATTAGGTTCTATGAATCCCATCATACTTCTATTGGGTAGCTGTTGCAGACATTCCCATGACTAGTAACAGTAAGTCCTACATAATCTCAATTTAATACCTTATCCTCCCTGATGACCACCTCCTCCTACCTTTCCAGCTCACTCCTTCTAGTGTCCCACCTGGATTCTCTTACCCTACTCTTTTTCCACTCTTCCTCATGCCTTTGATGTTTTCCCTTTATTACTTTTCCAATTTAAAGTTTAGAATCAATCATTTTCAGTGTCTGCTCCCGTCTACTTTCAATTCTCTTTCCCTTCTTTCACTTTAACTTAGTTGCTTGGTGAAAGCACAGCCTTGGTTAAAACAAATCTCCACCTATGCCTTCCTACACCATCCCAATGTGGAGAAAAATGCAAAACCATATGGATTGGTTTCATTTTAACTTCAAAGAATTAATCCTGTAATCCAAGCTTTAGTGTGCAGAAGAATATCCTAGAAGGGTTATTAAAACACAGACTTCGGGGGCCCCACTCACAGGGTTACATATTCGCTGGGTCTGGCATGGGGCCCAAGAATTTGCTTTAACAAATTCTCGGGTAAAGCTGAATGACTCTGCTGGTAATGGAACCACACACTGAGAACCACCCAACACACTATATTTCCGTCACCTATTCAGTCTCCCATTCTCCTAAATAACTTATACCTTTTTTTTCTTTTTAAATTTCAACAAACTCACTCTCATCCTCACTCTACATGATGTCTTTGCTTTCTACTTCACTGAGAAATTTGAAAAACAAAATTAGAGGAGAACTTCCGCATTCTCTCAAAACTACTCCACCTGAGGCACCTAGGTGGCTCAGTCAGTTAAGCGTCTGACTCTTGGATTAATGCTCAGGTCATGATGTCAGGGTCATAAGATCGAGCCTCACGTTGGGGTCTATACTCAACCCTGGATTCCACTTCAGATTTGCTCTTCCTCATCCTCTCCTTCCCTTGCTTGTTGGTCCACATGCTTTCTAATAAATAAAATCCTAAAAACAAATTCTACCTTCTTCCTTCCCGCTAAACCTATATATTCATCTGCAAGTCTGTGTTATAGATGAATTTCCTCTGTTCCCTCCTAAAATTTGTTCTTTGCTCATGGGAAGTAATTCCATTTCTTCTCCTCCCTCAAATGAGTGCCTCAGTTTTTCCCAGTTTGTCACCAGCCTCTGTTCCTGGTCTTTGTTCCCATTTACAGAAACGTATGCAAAATGACTGCTTGTATCCATGGTCTCTAATTTCTTTTTTCTCCAATCACTCTTAAATCTACTCCAATCAACCTTTTCACCTCAATCTATAAAAACTGTTTTGTCAAGACCATCAATAACTTCCCTGTTGCTAACTGAACATTCACTTTGTGGTGCTTCTGTTACATGACCTATCACTATCATTTGACTTCGTCGTTCAGTCCTCTCTTTTCATTCCTTTTTTTCTCCCTCAGGTTGCAACAATGAAGTGTCACAAGTTTGTTTCTTGACCTTCTTGTCTATACACCCAACATCTGTAACTCAAAAAGTCCTAAACTGATCAGATTACCGTCTCTCATGGAAAACCCACTACTGCTACTGTATTGATGTTAGGAGTTGATGATGACATCATACTGATGACGTCATACTTCAAGTTGCTCAGACCAAAATGCCTGAGTCATCCTTGAATCTTTTTTGAAATCTTACATCTCACATCTTATCATACTAGAAATTCTATTGCCTCTACTTTCAAAATATATCCACAAGCTGACTAGTTCTCACCACGTCCACGGTCCCTATACTAGTCTAAGCCACCATCGTATTTTGCCTGCATTACTGTGCTATCCTAGTAACTAGTTCCCCCACCTCCCCCTTTGCCTGCATGTAGTCCATTCTCTACAGAAAAGCCAGAAAATACACCATTCCAAGAGCCCATGGAAGGGCTCAATTTCATGACCTTACGATCATGACCTGAGCCGAAACCAAGAGTCGGACGCTTACCTGAGCCACCCAGGTGCCACAAAAACCCAAAATTCTTAAAATGACCTAATGAGGTTCTATATGGCATGGTACTTCCCTATAGACATTACATACTTCTCTCACTACCTTTCCTACTATTCTCTCCCTTTCTTACTCTGCTCAAGCTACACTGACCCCCTAGTTGTTACCCCAAAATGCCAGGTATTCTCCCACTCTGGGACCAGCATATCTCTCAGTCAACTACTATCACACCTAATATATAGTGGACACTCAATAAACATGGTTGCATATGTAAATGAAGAGTTTTTGAGTTACAAAGAAATAATATTCTGAAAGTGTCTAAAGGCCGAAGAGCTTGGCATATTCAAAAAGTCAAGTGAAAGGAGACAAAAAGTTGTAGTATCAGGATTTTCATCACTCAGAGCCTATAGGCCATAGTAAAGGTTATGGAGTTCATATTTTAAGTGTGATGGCAAGATATGGAAGATATTTGAATGGAATTTATATGCTTCCATTTATGCTTAATAGGGATTCCTCTGACAGTTTGATGGAGATTTGACTATAAGTTAAGGCAAAAGCAGGAAGGTGAGTTAGGAGTTAGGAGAGTTAGGCCAAACAGGAAGGTGAGTTAGGAGCTTATTACAATGATCCAAATGAGGGAGGATGATGTCTTAGATTATTAAGATGGAATTGGTGGAAGTGGAACAAAGTATATGAGTCTAGGCAATTTTTTTAAATGACCCAAATAAAATAATTAGTTTGTTCAGAAAGTTTTAAAAATTTCATTTTGAACCATGAGGTCCTGAATTATGCTTGCAAATAACTTCAAAAACTTGTCACAATAAAAACACTGAGGTATATTTTTTCTACTTTGATGTTTGCCATGAAAGATAAGTCAAAGTCATGATTTTGGAGTATCAAAACTATAATTTACATTCCAGAAAAAGTCTTACAAATTTTAAAAGGAAATGCACAAGAGTATTTGAAAGAGTACTCCATAAACAACCTATAGGTTGTTTGGCCTCCATAACTCAAAGTTTCTCTTCAATGGAGTCTCACAGATTAATGGACTTTTTGAAGTTACTTGAGGAAAATTATCCAAAAATCCATTTTTTTATTTTTCTGGTGAAAACACTTAGATTTAGCCAGCTAGACTCAGTTTAGATGATTCCAATTTTGTCAGCCACATCCAGAGCTTCATAGTCAGGAGCCAGTCAAACATACACCTTCTTCTCTCCATCGAGTCTGATCAGGGTGTTGACCCTGGTCTTCTCAATGCCATAGAGCTTCTTGACAGTCCGTTTGATCTAGTGCGTGTTGGCATTGACATCCACAATGAAAACAAATGTGTTGCTGCCTTATGTTTTCTTCAGGGTTGAGAGGAGTGAGGGGGGAATTTGAGGGCATAGTGGCCATGCTTGTTTCTCCTGGGGGTGCTCTTTCAAGGATATTAGGGCAGCCTTCAGAGATGCAGTGTCGGAATGTAGGTGATGTGGAGTTCTTGTGTGTAACTGGGGCTGCCGTTCAGCACAGCTTTCTTGGCCTTCAACGCCTTTGCTTTGGCTGTGTGAGGGGCAGGATCCTCCTTCCTCACCTTTGATGCTACCTTCGTGAAAGAAGGCTTATTCCTGCCATACGATTTGACAACAGAACAAAGACTTCATTGTTTTCTGAAAGTGGTTAAAATTCAATATGTAGATTCATTCTGAAGTTATTCTAGGAAAATGCTTTAAAATTTTCACTCTTACAGAAACCTTAGTGTTTCTGACCCTCCTTTACTAGCCAGGGTCTCAATACTAGTGCAAGTTATAGAAGAAAATGGGAACAATTCTCCATTTTCATATAAGAATGACTATAACTTATTGAGGACTATATACCAGGCACTGTGCTAAGAGTTCTTCCTTTATTTTTAACATCTAATCCTCTACAACAATATTATGAAATAGGAACTATTCACATGCTATGGATGAAAAACCTAATTCAGAGAGAGTAAGTTAACCAACACCACGCATTCTAGATGGTAAAGTTGTTGTGACTTGGCCCTTTTTCTTTGCATTTCAATAAAATCTTATGACTCCTGAACCTTTCTATAAATGTATGTAAGCCACATATGATACATTCTTAGGGCTTCCTTGCCAGTTATAGCTCAAGAAAAACCAACTACATCAGCCTAAGTTCTACTATCAATTTTCAAAATAACGTCCTTCAGGAAACAAACTGAGAGTTGCTGCGGGGGGAAGGAGGGTTAGTATGGCTGGGTGATGGACACTGGGGAGGGTATGTGCTATGGTGAGCACTGGGAATTGTTTAAGACTAATGATTCACAGACTTGTACCCCTGAAACAAATAATACATTGTATGTTAATTAAAAAAATAAATAAAGTACAGGGCACCTGTGTGGCTCAGTGGGTTAAGTCTCAGGTCACGATCTCAGGGTCCCAGGATCAAGCCCCACAAGGGGCTCTCTGCTCAGCAGGGAGCCTGCTTCTTCCCCCCTCTTCCTGCCTTTCTGCCTACTTATGACCTCTCTCTCTGTGTCAAATAAATAAATAAAATCTTTAAAAAAAATAAAGATTTTATTTATTTATTTATTTATTTGACAGAGAGAGAGAGGAGGAAGCAGGCTCCCTGCCGAGCAGAGAGCCCAATGCGGGGCTCGATTCCAGGACCCTGAGATCATGACCTGAGCTGAAGGCAGAGGCTTTAACCCACTGAGCCATCCAGGTGCCCCAATAAATAAGATCTTTAAAAAAATAATGATAATGTCCTTCATTAGTAGTGTAATGAAATTTACGATGGTATCTGAAAAATAGAAGGAAATACTAAGCTAGATGATATAGGGTCTAACTGAACAACACCAAATTAACAGCCACTGGGGGTTCTATGACAAATCCAAATCAGATTTAAATATTTATAGTGCATTTATTTTACCCACCTAATTAGCAAAAAAAAAATAACCATTACATTGTGACTTAGCTATTATTTTTCATGTTTTAAGTAACTTTGTAATTTAATGATAGAATTCGGAATAGGAATTGGAAAAATTTAATTCCATGTGGAGTTCTAACAGCCAATATCAAGTAAATCACACCCTCTCTGAATTTCAACTATTTCTAATGGATGAAATCTAGTGGGAGGAATGTCAATGCTTTTGAAATGCTTTCAAGGGAGCAGGTCTTATAAAAATATTTTCTTATATCATTTGTTACTCATGCCATTCCCCTTTTGGTTTTTCTGCCCCTGTAACCCTTATTTTGGTATCACACAAGACTTGGTGAAAAATACTTGATGATGCACGGTAATGTTGGGATTCAAGCTGTTAAATTTTAGAGCATTTCCTGAGAATTATCACCAATTAACACCTCTTTTCAGGAACAATGCTTCATCAGTTCCCTAATCAGTTAAAAAAGCATCTTCCTCTGAACAAAGTTCAAATAGGCATATATACCAACAGTTCTCCACTTAGATCAGTTTTATTTATTTTTACTGGTGGTATTACAATTAACATGTAGGAATGGCGAGTTAAGAAATTTTCCAGACATGAATCTCACTGCTACTCATAAAGTTAGCTCTAGTTCACTTTATAAAACATGTCTGCCGAAATCTGCTACTAAGAATAGCATGCTGCAGAATTCAGCATAATGGGATTAACTACTTATCTGGATGACTATTATAATTATTTCCCTTTTACAAATATATTTCACTAGTTTAATATACCATGTTCTATTCCTCACTATTGCTGTATATCCAACATATATTGGACATAATTGGAGATCCGTACTGTCACTAACACTGCAGCCAAGAAAGCTAGTGCTGGCAATTTTATTTTATTTTTGAGATTTTAATGATTTATTTATGAGAGAGGGAGAGAGAGAGAGCAAGGGGAAGAACAGAGAGACAGGGACAAGCAGATTCCCTGCTGAACACAGAGATGGATGTACAGAGACAGAGGAGGGGCTTGATCTCACAACTCTGAGATCAGGACCTGAGCCGAAATCAAAGACTCAGTAGCTTAACCAACTGAACCACCCAGGCACCCCATGTGCTGGCGATTTTACACCTGCTCTTTTATGTTACTATGTACCAGGGATGGTGCTGTGGGATGGGAATATAGCAATGAACAAAACACAGTCCTTACAATCAATAATATTGTAACCACTTTGTATGGTGGCAAGATGGTAACTAGATTTATGGTGGTGGTCATTTCATAATGTATATAAATATTAGATCACTATGTTGTACATCTGAAACTCATACCACATTGTATGTCAATTATTCTTCAGTTAAAAAGACATGGTCCTTATCCTCATGAAACTTAAAATATGGGAACAGGGAAAAATGAATAATCATTGCATGGGCCTGTGAAAATTCTGAAGGAAAAAGGTCGGAAATCTTATATTCAAATTTCAAAGTGCAAATTACAAACGAAGAAATTTTAGACAGCTCCCAGTAGATAAATTCATATTTCAATAAATCATGGAAGTGGAATAAAAAGTTTAAGAAAGAATACAAAATGGACATAGATGAAGCAGGAAACCAAAAAAACAAAACTGGAAACCAAACAAACCAACAAACCAAACTGGAAACACACAACATAATACATAATACAAACAACATAAATTCAGACAACAAACTGGTGCTGGCCAGAACGGAGAGGGGTGGGAGAGATGGGTGAAATAGGTGGAGGGGATTAAGAAGAATAAATTTCCATTTATAGAATGCATAAGTCATGCGTAAGAATGGTGCAGCATGGGGAACAGTAAGTAATACCAATGGCATTGTATGGTAACAGATACTGACTGCACTGATCATGCGAAGCGTACCTCAATCTGTAGTTTTGTCCAATCAGTATATTGTGCACCTGAAACTATATACAGCATTGTTTGTCAACTATACTTCAGTAATAATTCAAGTTGCATTCAAAAAAGGGTACTTGCCTAACAGATTTGAGGTGGCCTCTCCAATCCCCTTATTCAAATGCATATGAAAAGGCTTTTAAAATGCCTAAAAACTCAAAACAACACTGAAACATAAGATAAATGGGCAAATAAAGATCACACTCACAGGACTTTTCACCAGGTATAATAAGGCAGATGGACTTAAAAACAATAAAATCTATCCAACTTTTACTCATGAAATAGAGTCTGCTTAAATGTGCTCACTAGTAAAAGAAACTTCATCGCCCTATCAACAACTGAACTTTGGTCAGATTCATAGGGTCTGTACAACCAGCACGTTGGGCAACAATCGCTTCACTACAGAGAAAAATTTTTTGAGGTAATAAAGAATGGAATGAATCAATCATGTAAATATAGCAGTCAAACACAGGCTTGAAATACTCAAGTCTGAATGCAGAGGAAAAGGTCAGACGCAAAATATGATAGAGAAGATAATAGACATGTACATTAGAGGATAGAGATTTATTATACAGATTCCCCATTTTAAGTTTTTTTTAAAAAGGACCAAGTGAGTGGGGCCTGGGTGGCTAGGTGGTTAAGCCTCCAACTCCTGTGGCTCAGGTCCCAATCTCAGGGTTGTGAGATCAAGCTCTGCCTGGGGCTCAGTGCTCAGCAAGGAACCTGCTTAAAATTCTCTTCTCCCTCTGCCCCTTCCCCCATCTCGCTTTCTCTAAAATAATAAACAGATCTTGAAGGAGAAAAAAAAGGGAGGTGAAATGGGAATTAATAAACAAATAATAAATAACATAAACACAATCCAAAGGGCACCTGGGGGGCTCAGTCAGTTGAGCATCTGCCTTCAGCTTAAGTTATGATCTCAGGGTCCTGAGAGAAAGTCCTACATCAGGGTCCCTGCTCCCTCTTCGGCAGGGAGTCTGAGTCTTCTCTCTCTCCCTCTGCCCCCTCCCCGACTCGTGCTCTTTCTCTGTCTCATATAAATAAATGGAATCTTAAAAATAAAAAAAAAATGTAAAAACCCACAATCCAAGTAGAAAATTTCCTGATGTCATAAAAGTAACCAACAAAAAACAAAAAAAGGAGAGTACAGAGATTGAAATATTTAATGGAGTTTCAGGCAAAATCCGTGTAAAAAGGTCTACACCTTAAAAAATATTCACATGAAGTCGAAACTGAAATGCTTGAGGCACACATACACACACACAAAAAAAGTATGCCCACAGTTGGACATAAATTAGGCTGGCAACACACTCTGCCTCAACAGTATGAAATGACAGAAGCAGCTAAGGATGCTTCTATGCAGTTTGAAGATAAAACTTCATGATCCAAGAATTAAATATACAGTTGTATTCCATCACTGAGGGGGAAAAGAATATTATGTTTAAGATATAGAAGTGCTCAGAAATCATGCTCCTCATATACGCAATGGAGAAAAGAAACAAAAACAAAAACTCCCAAGATGTGCTATACCTGACCAAAGCCACGGAAAATAAGAAACTTAAGGGCTGGAAGTGAGCTCCCAAGTTGCTAAAGGAGGAGAAAAATCTAATTTGATGTAATTTTTTTTTAAAACTTAGCTGTGTGGGGGTCCCTGGGTGGCTCAGTGGGTTAAAGCCTCTGCCTTCGGCTCAGGTCATGATCTCAGGGTCCTGGGATGGAGCCTCGCATTAGGCTCTCTGCTCAGCAGGGAGCCTGCTTCCCCCCCTCTCTGCCTGCCTCTCTGCTTACTTGTGATCTCTCTCAGTCAAATAAATAAATAAAATCTTTTTAAAAAAATGGATGCCTACATTTTCTCTCCCACAGGACTCTACTAGGCTCTCACACCCTACTATTGAGTTACCCTAAGGAAGCTAATTTCGGGAAGGCAGTGTTAATATAGTTTATCGGTAGAAACTACTGTTTACCAATTTCTTCTCTTTTCATGTATGCATTCTTTTCTAGAGACATATAAAATCTTAAAATAAACAAAAGAAAACAATAAGCAACAGCCTTTGGACACCATTTCAACATATCCCAATTCCCACTAGATTCTAATGTGGAATGCTAGAGTTCACATTTTATTTGCTATCTGTAACCATTTACTCTGCATTCCCTTTTCTTTGCTGAAAGCATTGGAAACTAGATACATTTGAGTCCCTTTCTCTATCACTCGTCCTTTTAAAGAATTATAGCACCATATAACTGCAGGCTTTCTGGATGTCTTTCAATTCTGTGTATGTGCCAAGATCTCTCCCACCTGGAAATTGTTTTCCAGCGTTAAAATAAAAAACAAACAGAGACCTGACTTAAAAATTCCCTGGGCAGAAAAAAACTGTTTACTCATACAAACAACGCTTAATTTAGGTAATTTGGCAAGACCAACTTTAACTGGGTCATTTCTTGCTTATGCTTCTGGAAATCAGAAGCAAAGTTAAACTTTCCCAAGGTTGATAGGAAGTAACCACTGACCAGTTCCCTACCATCTGAAGACAATTTTAATATTATAATCGATCACTGTTAACAATAAACAGAGTCATTGCCCACTCAGTATATGAGCTCCTTTATGCCAACATAACCCCCTGAGCCTCATTCCATGTTTTAGTCTGAGTCTCATGCTTGGCAAACTATCTTGTTGGTGTGGGCACAATTAACTTTTACAACTTCGGTGATTCATCGGTCTTACTTGTTATATATAAACTTTTGATATTTTATGGTATCCGAAGTATGATCCAAAGAACACTCTCTGAGGCCAGTGAACAAAAAGGTACTGATACCCCAGAGCCCAATGATGTCACTGCTTTCTTGCTGATCCTGGAATTTGCGGGGAAGTCTCTACTGGATTTGAACTCTATTCTCTGCATTTTGAGCTCTCCGACTTGATTGTGCATTAATGTTTGGTGAAGCTTCCTGGTGGTGAAGTCACTCCATTCTTTTCAAAAAAAAGATCTAAAAGGATCCTCACAGCACGCAAATAAAAAAATCTTTATAAAAAATTTTGGACATCTGAACAGGGACAATAGTCCATCTGCCAGAAACACAATTTGGACCCAACTGTTCTTTAGAGTTTTGTGCCTTCTGAGACATGGCTAAATTTTTCCAAACAAAAGCTCTAGGATCTCTGTGTTTATTTATATATTTATGTATGTCTATATATGTATGTCATAGATACGTAGTATTTTTTCCCTCTAGATGGCGTTGCCAAAATTAATTGTAAAGAGTTTTATTTAACTGCATTAAAGAAAATTAAGCATTTACATGAATCAAGTATACTCAGAAATATAGAAACTAACCCAAATGATTTTCAAGTTCACATAATCTGGGATAATCTTTGATAAATAAAGTTAGTTTAAGGGCGCCTGGGTAGCTCAGTGGGTTAAAGCCTCTACCTTCGGCTCAGGACATAATCTCAGGGTCCTGGGATCGAGCCCCACATCGGGCTCTCTGCTCAGCAGGGAGCCTGCTTTCCCCTCCCTCTCTGCCTGCTTGTGATCTCTCTCTCTCTCTCTCTCTCTGTCAAATAAACAAATAAATAAAAATCTTTAAAAAATAAAGTTAGTTTAAGTTTGTTGGTTTAATAAAGACATGTTTGCAGAGTTGTCAATGTTAAATGTAATGCAAACACAACTTTTTCCACCTGGGTTTACTACTAATCAAATAAATTTATGCCACCTCTATATCTTCAAAATTTTTCAACAATAACTTAAGATGTTGGTTAGCTGTTTAATGTCTAATCTGAGCACAACTGTTATAAGCAAGTAATTTAAATGAATGTAAATAAGTTTACACTAAGTTAAATTAAATATGGGTATTAATTGAATACCTATATCATTTCCAAATAAGATAAACAATAAATTCTAAAGACAAGTTTATCTACTTTGGCTCTTAAAATTTTTGCAGAAAGAGATATGTGGGTCTATTAATAAATCTGTTCTATACCACACTGGAAGTTTGGCTGTGAAGAATATACTTGCATAAATTGTGAAAAATATTTATAAATAAGCCACTCCAAAATTGCTTACTTTAGTTTTCACTAGGAATTAAGGATTCTAAGGGTTAAAAATTCTAATTAATATATGCAATTAAGGGGATGCCTGGGTGGCTCAGTGGATGAAATGTCAGCCTTCAGCTCAGGTCATGATCCCAGGGTCTTGGGATTGAGCCCCACATCAGGCTCCCTGCTCAGCAGATTGTCTGCTTCTCCCTCTGCCCTTCACCACGCACGTGTACATGTGCTCTCTATCTCAAATAAATAAATAAAATCTTTAAAATATATACATATATGTAATTAAAACTATTAGAAATACCTGAAAGAAAATGACCAGATATGGAAAATAAAATGTGTTTTGGATAAGAAAAGGTATAAAGGACATGGGGGGGAGTGTTGTTCTTGTAATTTTGTCATGAAGTAAAATTATTCCAGAATAAAAAAGGAAAAAAGATAGGACAGAACATAAATGGAGGGGAAACCGAGTGCCTCAGTTGTTAGGCATCTGCCTTTGGCTCAGGTCATGATCCCTGTGTCCTGGGATTGAGCCCCTGCTCAGCAGGAAGCCTGCTTTTCCCTCACCCACTCTCCCTGCTTGTGTACCCTCTCTGGCTGTCTCACTCTGTCAAATAAATAAATAAAATCTTAAAAAAAAAAAAAAAAAGAACATAAATGGTTACAGAAGGTTGTGAAAAGGAATTCTAAGAAAGGGATTTTATGTGTGGTTAAGCTACAGCTAGAATGGATTTAAGTTAAAAAAAAAAAGAGCTTTAATATCAAAAGTATTATACTGGTACAAAATTAGAATGTGGTTTTCTGTTAAAATCAAAATTTTTTTAGGTGATCAGTCTGCTTTTTTTTTTTTCTTTGAGGGAAATAGAATAGGCAAGGGGGTTGGGGAGAGAGCACAGGAAGAGGGAGAGAGAATCCCAAGCAAGCCCCAAGCCTAGGCACAGAGCCCAGATGTAAGGCTTGATCTCACAACCTTGAGATCAGGACCTGACCTGAAGAGATGGACATGTAACCAAATGCTCTGCCAATGCGCCCCTATTAGTCTGCTCTTAATAAAAAATTACAAGCAAAGGTTTTTCTTTACTTTTAATGTGATCAGCCTAGGAAACAAACATTCTGTGTCTTATAAAAATTATTCCTGTGCTTCACATTGTCCTTATGAGGTCTTTGATGACTTACAGAAAAAAACCTGAGTCTTTTCAATATTATAAGAGCTAAAGGCTTTTTTGTTTCTGTTTATTTTACAACTATGTAGCTTTCTGTATTTCCCTTTGAAATCTTTTAATTGTCAGTTTGGGTAAATGGATAATTAAGTCAATTGCATCATTTCATGTCTGTATGAGCTCACACCAGATAATTGATCATGGCTATTTTTTTTAATTAAAGATTTTATCCACCCTTCTGAGAAAGGGAAAGAGAGGAGGGCACAAGCGGGAAGAAGGATAGAGGGAGAGGGACAAACAGACTCCCCTCTGAGACTGGAGCCCACCAAGGAGCTGGATCCCAGGACCACAAGATCATGACCTGAGCCAAAGTCCATTGCTTAACTGAGACACCCTGGTGTCTTTTGTCATTTACAATTACTCTTTTACTGATTCTTTTGCAAATGTGTTCATGAAAAAATGCTTCATCTTCAAAGAGATCCATGAAAAAGAATGTGACAAGTACTCTAAAATGCAAGTTTCTATTAACTTTAAGATCATAACTGATCTTAACTGAACTGGATAAGAATGGCACCTGGCTGGCTCAGTAGACAGGTGCAACGCTTTTTAAATTTTGATTTATTTATTTTAGAGAGAGAAAGAGCATGAGCGGGAAGGGCAGAGAGACTCTCAAGCAGTGCTGAGTGCAGAGCCCACAAAAGGGCTTGATTTCAGGGTCCTAAGATCAAGACCTAACCTGAAACGCCAAGTCAGATGCTCAATGGACTACACCACTCAGGCGCACCCCGTGACACTTGCAACTCTTTATCTCAGGGCTGTGAGCTCAAGCCCCATGGTGGGGCATGGAGCCTACTTTAAAAAAAAAAAAATCTAAAACTTTAATGGAAAACTGATTGATGCATAAAGCTGCTAACCCCACAGTCAAGGGAAACAATAATTAATCACGTATGACTGAATGAAACAATGAAGAGGATTGTAATTTTTATGGTTTCATCTAAAACACAGCCAGTTCCTTAATGTCTTGTTTTCCAAATTTAAAGAACCCCTTTTTCTACATTTTTTCCCAATAAAAATTAGAAGGACTTCTATTTCCAAGTTTTTCAAGAAAGTAAAATTAACACAATGTAAATCAGAATGTGTGGTTAAGGGGCGCCTGGGTGGCTCAGTGGGTTAAGCCTCTGCCTTCGGCTCAGGTCCTGATCTCAGGGTCCTGGGATCGAGCCCCGCATCGGGCTCTCTGCTCAGCAGGGAGCCTGCTTCCCCCCTCTATCTGCCTTCATCTCTGCCTGCTTGTGATCTCTCTCCTCTCTGTCAAATAAATAAATAAAATCTTTAAAAAGAATGTGTGGTTAATAAATTTAACAACAAACCGAAGTGATTTTGTTCTGTAAAACTAAGCCACTTGGTACAGGCTACCAATGTTTCAAATGGTGGAGCCTCTCCTGTCTTTCACCTCCTTCGGGCGTCTGACGGACACCTTGATTGTGGCTCCAGGAGGGGTGCGAGAGCTCCAGGCACCACCGTCTACCATTTTCCCGCGGGAGCCCCAGTGTCAGGTTGCCATTTTTTCATCTGGGTTTTGCCATAGAAGGAGCAAGTATACTGGGTGTGCTGGCTTATTCTCTTTTCTTCTTATTTTCCCGAGGGAGGTACCATACATAACAGGTCCTGTGTTTAGAGACACTTCCAATCTTCTTGGAGCATTTCTCTAAGTCACCACAAACTAACCCCAAGCCCAGGAAGCCGTTTCCTCTTTTATGCTACCTGTAACTCACAGCAATTTGGTAAAATGTATCTTTGCAACAAAGGTTGAAACATTCATCTTCTTCTTCCTACTCAGTCCTTCCAGAATTCAGAAACTCTCATTAAATATTTTTATTTCTTTCATGACAACATACGTATTTGCATAAGTTCAGTAAGAATCTGTCCTTGTAAAGGACACAATAGAACAAGACCTTTGCTTGGCTTCCTGGCCTAAAGAGGCTTTTGAAAGTCCAATTCGAGATTCCTTATGAAAAGTTCCAGCACAGAAGATTTTGAAAAGCTGGTATGGTCAATCACTATTCTTGCTGCAGGCCAAATTTATTGAAACCAGATTAGATTTGCAAACAAATTAGTCTTACTGTGGTTATCTTTGACAGAAATGGGGATGATTACAGAGAGAAAAATATTACAGTAATACGCCTTTGTAGATCTCAGATCTTAGTGTTGTTTATTGTCTTTGAGGTTGTGTTTTCTACCTATAAGCTGGACTGGATCCTGAATTCTAGGTTCCTTTAATATTTGCCTAGAACCCATCAAACTAACATTCCCAATTTTCTCCCACTATTTTGACTTGGAGTCACTATGAGACTGAAACTGCCCTCTTCCTTATGCCACGCATGCTCAAGCTGGGCAACTTGATATAAACTTAAGAGAAATCACAACAGCGCTGTGTGGACAATCTTCACGCGGTTTGCTATGTGGACAATTAGAAAGATCACCAGAGACCTTAACTGTGCAAACCTGGAAAAAGTGTCAGATTGCCACTGCCAGCCCTCACTCTGAAGATGCTTTGAACCCAACATCTAGAAATTTTTTCAACTGAATTTATGATTTGCCCCAAATACTAACTTTTGTTTTTTGTTTCCCTTTTTTCAAATTATTTACTTATTTATTTATTTCAGGGGAGGTGGGGAAGGGGCAGAGGGAGAAGGAGGGAAGGAATCTCAAGCAGCCTCTGCACTGAGCTCAGAGCCAAAGGCAGGGCTCAATCTCATGACCCTGAGATCACGACCTGAGCAGAAACCAAGAGTGAGACACTCCCAGGCGCCTGTTTTCTTGTTTCTATAGAGATGCCTCTAATTAAATGATGTGATTGCTCATATCAGAGAGGCCTAATTTAGGTGGAAACTCACGTGCAACACTGTCTCGTGGAATAAAACACCCTCCTGTTGCTCCTGTCCTCAGTAGTCATGTGGCCATGTATCTAACACATTTAAAAAAATTATAACACATTTGAGTTATTTGATTGGCTAAATCTTGGGTCCTCGGAATCTCTGCTCTGAGAAATTTCTCAGTCCCCGGCTGTCGTTCTCCTTATCTTCGTAATGACCGCCCTAGTGCTAACCTGATCTGCCTCTCCATCTGCCCCTCCCCTCACTCCCTCATGCTCTCTCATATAATAAAATTGTTTGAAAAAAAGGAAAAGGAAAATTCTAATATGACCAATCACTGTGAAGAATAAACAGTCACTGCCTCCTCACTACATAAGCTGCTTTATAAGAACGCCCCCCTAAGCCTCATTCCATGTTTTGGATGGAGTGCTCCTGGTTGGCAAACTGTCTTTTTAGAGCGCGCATAATAAACTTTTACTAAGTACTACCTGAGTGATTCATTCATTTTACTTCTGTTATTTATAAACTTTGAAGCAAATTTCTCCTCTTTGCCTGGGTCTCTCTTCTCCCTACTCACAGGGTCATTCAGCTCCAACTTAAATTCTTATTAGCTGTATTTACACCTAACTTCAGGTCTTTATTCAAAGACTTTTGCTTACCTTTCCAGTAGAATTCTTCTCAGCCGACCTTATCTCAAGTTTTAATCCAACTCCTCCCACGCCCCCAACACCAGCTTTTCATCTGGCCCTTCCTGGTTTTGTTTTTCTCCTGAGTAATTATCATACACAAACATCTATTTTTAAAATCTTTGTCAACTTGTTTGTGATTTGCTTCCCCCACTTTCAAGTCAACTCCACCAGGGCAACGTTTTCTGTTTCTTCTGTTTCTACGGTACCCTTAGGGCTTCAAAAGTGTCTGGTATGAAATAAATACTTGATGAATTGAATACCGAATGCATTTTTCATTCATTCATCCATTCATTCATTCACTCATTCATTCAACAAATACTTATTATACACTTGATGTGGATGTTGCAAACACTATGTCAGGTACTGAGGATAGAGTGGTGAAGATTTGACATCACCACTACATTCTAACCACTTCTATCTGCAGGTACAAATGAGCCAAGTAAAGAAACATTTATAGTAACATGCAACCTTTGAATGTGACAGGGAGGAGTAAGCACAAGCACAATGTAGAGGCACATTAGAGGAGCATTTGATCTAGCCTATGGAGCCAGAAGGCACATCTCGGACCTGAGGAACAAGAACTGAAGTAAATGAAGGGGTCAATCACGCGGATTTCTAAATGAACTGAGGGTCGGCAAACTCTTCTCTGTGAAGAGCCAGACAGTAAATATTTTAAGCTTATGGGTCACATATTATATTATATTATACACTTCATCTCATTTCTTTTCTTGTCTGGCCTATCTCTTCCATCAGTAGTTGAGGCCAATGAGGTTGTTATTGAAATAATCAGACCTACTGATGTTCAGAAACAGTAGCCCAACTCACCCAGGATATTCTTGAAGATACCTGTACAGATTGAATTGTGTTCTCTTAAAATGCATATGTTGAACCCTTAACCCCCAGTGTGACTGTATTTGGAATAGGGTCGATAAGGAGATAATTAAGGTTAAATGAGGTCCCAAGGGTGGGGCCCGGATCCAATAGGATTAGGGTCCTTATAAGAGAGATGAAGGAACTCACTCTTTCACCCAAAAAAAAAAAAAAGGCCTTGTGAGCACACAGCAAGAAAGCAGGCAGGCAGTCACCTGAAATGTGACACTTCCTTCTTCCAGAACTGTAAGAAAATAAACTGCTTTTGATTAAGCCAACCAATCTATGGTATATTGTTATAGGAACTAAGGAGACTAAGACAGACGCTCCTCAGAGGAAAGCTGAGCTGAAGCATACTATGCTATCAAAGTTGATCTGTGGCCTTTCAAAAGTCTCCCCTTACCCCCCCCCAACCCTCCCCACCCCTGCTTCCTGGATATCACAAATCCCCTTCAAAGCAGCACTTACTGTTTCTATTTTCTCACAGAATCACTCAATTAATCCTAATGGTCTCTGACTACCTACTATTGCCCTTGCATTTGAGGGGAGCTTGTACACCCAGTGTGCAAAAAGCAGCAGGTGTTATTTCAGAAATCACATTACTCATTCTGACGTAGTGGGATATATTCTCAGTCAAGGAAGTCACCCTTAAAACTGCTGCCTGTCCAATGTGTCTTTCTTTTCTAGGCCCATGCGACTCTTTGGGGAAAGTGACATAACGAACAGGCAAGGCACATGCGGGACTGCTGACTCTGACGGAGAAACCAGCAGAGCTGAAAGCTAAGTCGATGAATGGAGCAGAAGAGCTTGTTAACAGCCCAGGAGTCACACAGAGATGCTGTGAAGACTGTCTGGGAGCTGTCAAAGACAGATTGGGAAGTGTGCATAGCATCTTGCTTGTCTTGACTTTAGAGCTGCTGTGAACGATCCACTTAATAATATTCTTGGGGAGTCCTGGATAAGCAGCATGGGCCCTCGAAGTGTTGCCCATATTAAAATGGAAAAAACATTCTACTAGATCTGAATAAGCAGGAGGCATGTTTCTTCTACGATCTGAAAAGTGGTTGCTGGAAAGTCATTGCACTCCACAGTGCTCCTGGCATACTACTTCTTTCACTTGACCACTGGGCCACGGGGACCAGTTTTGCTGGCAATATAGAAACCCAGAATTCCCATGTATGTCTGTCTGCTCTTCGGGGAAGGACCTGGAGATTCATTGCCCTGGCCAATGCTATGGGATGACTACAGGATGTTTAGAAGGCATAAACTGTGACCTCAACTCACTTTATGATTTTGTCGCAAACTCCTGAGGAAGGCCGGATGATAAAGTAATAACAGTGTTTGTCAAAGAGGAGAAAGGATTTCCCCATGAGAGGTATCTACTTTTCAAAAAGCAGTCCTCTTGGGTGCCTGGGTAGCTCAGTTGGTTAAGCAACTGCCTTCAGCTCAGGTCATGATCCCGGAGTCCTGGGATCGAGTCCCACATAGGGCTCCCAACTCCACAGGGAGTCTGCTTCTCCCTTTGACCTTCTCCCCTCTCCTGCTCTTACTGTCTTGCCCTCAAATAAATAAATAAAATCTTAAAAAAATAATAATCAAAATGTACTTTAAAAAAAAAAAGCAGTCCTCTCTGGAAATTTAGGTCTCTTCCACCAATGTCGGAAGTGCACAGATCATTTCTGGAATCGCTTTTGGAGATTAACTTACATTCTACTGACATTCTCTACATCAGATATAAGACTTTCCTTTAAAAAAAAAACGATTTTACTTATTTGTTTGACATAGAGAGAGAGAGAGAGAGCACAAGCGGGGGTAGTGGTAAGCAGAGGGAGAAGCAGGCTCCCCACTGAGCAGGAAGACTGATGGGGGACAGACACAAGTCATTCTTAACTTTCAAATAGATTATTTGCCACAGACAAATTGTCAACAAATTAATCAGCTGTTTTCAATAAGTTAATAATACTTTAGAACTCAAAATGATGTAAGATTATAAAGTAACGAAACTTATTCTTACATGGCCAAAGAATTAGCTCTGATGGGACTTCCCAAAGGGACCCCAAGAAAGGCTGGGGCAAAAGCAGGACAGAATGTATAAATATGAAGCTTCCCAATGAGCCTCCTCACACTGGGAGAACACACATTTGGACGGATACATTCCGATCATTTTCTTTTATAATCAAAATGTATTTGAGATTGGTGATTTTGTGCAAGTCGTAAATAGGTCATGTTGGGGTGATCAGAAGGAGCCGCAGAATGCTACCAGAGGTCATGGTAGGGAATTCAAATTTATTCTAAATAGAAGAAAAGCTACTGGTTTTAAGCAGAGGAGTGACACACCCTATATTACTTTTATGCTCTGTGCAAATGGATTAGAGGGGAGCTGAGTGTATCTGCGGATGAAGTTTTGTTGTGGCCCCGGTAAAAGATGATAGCAGCTGAGTCAGTGGCAATAGAGTCTGAGGAAAGTAAGCAGAATTAAGAGATATATAGGAAATAAAACTAGAGTTAACACAGCTTAACATTTATACCACTGTCTCTTCTATCTCCCTCAGTGTTCACGGATAGTATTGCATCAAAATGCAGATTAATTTGCTGTTTGGCTAGCTTAACAAAAACGCAAACCTGAGTGAATGACTGAGCTGCATAAACTACGGGTTTGTATGATTAATATACTTATTTATACACAGTGGTGAGCAACTAGTGCTTTTAAAACAGTGGTTCATAAAACACAAGAGTAGGGCTTAGGATATTCCTATTAACATTGCAGTTATATTTGAATAGATATAGTCTGTCATGCCTGACAATTTATATATAAATTTAGACTCAAAGTGAGCCTCAGCTTCCATTTGAGCAGAGTGCTTTTTATAGTGATTGCTAATTTGGCAGGATTCACTCTTTGGTGGGCGTTCTTGATAAAGTGTTTCTTTGAATGGAAACGTTCCTAATTAATTTCTCTGTGAATGATTCTTCCCTGGTATCAGCTGTCACTGTGGCCCTGATTCCTTCTCATGATGACAAACTGACCTGTTATTAATTATTTCTAATTAGAAATGCTAACGCTACCACTTGGAATTTTGTCCTGGAATAGGGAGCCCCAGTTGGCACCCTCATATACCCTGATGAACCTGTCATCTGCACTGGAAGGTGCCACATCCCCGTGCTCTGTCCACCATGGGCAGCTGGGGCACCGGCACAGATATTTTCAGTTCGCAGAGGCTCACTCATCCAGGCTGAGTTCCTGATTGGAAAGGTAGGCTTCAAGGGGCCCTGCGCGGCAAGGTCATTTCACTTTCAGACAAAAATCAGTTCCAGAGATTTAAAGGACGTTCCCAGGGAAACACACTTGGGAGGCAGCAGCCGAGTGCTGTCTGTCTCAAAGATGACACAATCATCATTCCATCCAAAGAAGGGAAACGAGATAAGGAATCACATAACACGTAACAAAGCAAGCGGCTGTTGTCACAGTCACACAGACGCTTATTTTGTTATCAATATAAGGAAACTATCTGTGACTAAAAACAATCCTATGCAATAAGCCCGCCCGCTACTGCCTCTTCCTGTTGTGCTCACAGGAAGAGCACGTTTCCCGGGTCTCCATCTAGTTTTTGTGGGGACCATGTGACTGAGTTCTGGTTAAGTGGAAATTAATCAAATTAATTTTCTACTCTGATGCACATAAGAGTGAAATTGTCTTCTCTAAGCCGCCTCCCTCACAACTTTGGGCAAAAATGGATGCAGAGCCCTCACTGAGGGCAGCAGGACAAAATGTCTGAGACGGAGATCCCTGAGTCACTTAGCAGAAGGGACTCATTGGACTGTGGTAGAAGAAATGCATCTGTTGAGTCACTGATGTTTGGGTGGAGTTATTTCTTATCTCAGCATATCCTGGATAAAGGAATACCTTTAGATAATAATAACAATATTACTACAACTAATAATAATCACAGCAGCAGTTACCACTTTTGTGGACCATATGATATGTCTGCGCATGGAGCTGAGCACTTTACAAAAAAAGGGTATCTCATTATCTTCACACACAAAACCTTCCAGGCAAATGGAACACTTCTCATTCCATAAATTAAGAAGCAGACTCAGGAAAGAAAAGTACTGGCCCAAGGTCTCACAGCCTATTTTCCTGGTTCTAAATTTATTCTTTTCACTCTATGACAGCTGCTTCCTGAGTATTCATCCTTCAATGCTGTCACCATATTTCACAGGTCAATTTTCACTGTTGGAACTTCCTAATGCCAAGGATTCAGTCTTACAAAAATGCCAGGAACAATCTGGAATAAATGGACCAAAAAAAATACTGGACCCAATATATAAAGGAACATGGCACCAGGTGTCTTTCCAATACAAACGCCACTAAAATCCGCTGCACAAAGTATGATCAAGATCAAAGTTCTTGATGGTTCCTGCAGTTATTTTCATTATAAAACCATAGCAGCCAAAAGCAGCTGTTATCAGCAGATTGCACAGCAGACACAGCTGATTTCTAGGAAGCTATAAGAAAGGCATACAGTTCCTAAAGCACCATTCTGGTTTCTTGTCATAGGTGATATGTTTACAGGCACCACAAGCTGAAAAGGGTAGAAACATTTAACTTGCATCTGAAATGTTGACTTTTAATTTGGATAATATTTAGTAGCTCTGACAAACGGTCACCACATATGTAAAATATTAATTTTTCAGGCTATGTTTGA
>CM053612.1:8402110-8449523 GCA_028646535.1 Procyon lotor | reverse complement strand
TTTTTTTTTTTTTTTTCCCAATCGGTCTTAGGAGCCATTTACCATTCAAGAGTTCCCAAAGCATTTTGAGCAATGCACCATGACTGGAATATGTGGGTATTCTCCCAGGGGGATGACTTAGAAGGATAGCACGCATTTAGATGTATCAATTCTGGTTTGTTTGCTTTTAAAATGTCCACGATTACTTTTACTCATGTCTGCTCTGTGCTCTTATATGACTTTGTAATGCCTATCTGCAGATTTTCCTTAAAATAAATGTAGCGTTGAGAAAAAAATGCCTTTAAAATATCCGGTTGGATATACTCTTTCCCAATTAATGGAGCTAAGATAGCATTAAAAGTTCCTTCGTAGTTGAGGTGTATAAATAGGATTCATGCTTAGTGTTGGCGGGCTGGTAAAATGGGAACTTCAGACATTTTGGTTCTAGAACGGGTTTGGCTTTGTAACAACACCAAGGAAATGCGACTAAACCACTTAATGCCATCTACTCACCCCTTCGTTCCTTCCTTCCTTCCTTCCCTTACCTACCTTCTATTTTTTAAAACAAAATGAAAAGCTCACTAGACTCCAGTCACTTCAAAAGTTATAAAAATTGGTCCAAGACACTCCCTTTCCCAGAAAGTGCTTTCAGGTAAGTGAATAAAATTCCAAACTTTCTTCAACTTGGAAAACGTGCCCTATTTACCTTATCCATGCATGGTGAGACTCTAATGAAAGGGCTTATGTGGAAGCGTTCTGTGAATCCTAGGTTGCTGAGCACATACACGGGTATTAACATGAGACCCTGTACGGACAAGACAGTGGCACTGAAACTGCGGTGTTGATACAGGAAATATTTTTCTCCTTACATGGCCAATTTGTTAGTTTCATTTTCAGGACTTGGCAACATTGAGGTGGGGCAAAGGGAGAAATAAAGACGTAGACTAACGGCCAATGAGGGTGAAAAGATGAGAGGGGACTTCACAGAGAAATTGAAAGTGATCAGGCCATTTCTGTCCATTTTTCCTTCTCGCCCCCCCCATTCTTCTCTCCCTTTCTGAACCCCAATAACCGCCCTTCATCTTCTTTTTCTGCGGTGACACTGTGTCTCTTCTCTGCTTTCCTCCCTCCACATCAGCCTCGTTCTTGTGTCTCTGCAGACTGCTTTCACTGTGTGTACACACAGGTCTGCTCCTGAGTCTACGGGTCTTTTCCCAGTAGCTAAGAACCTGGACTTGGGAGCCAGGGTGCTTGGGCTGAAATCCTGAATCTGTTGTTTCCATTTGTGTCACTTCAGTCAAGCCACCTAACCCCTCTGTTCCTCCACTTCCTCACTGTAGAGTAGGGTGATAACGACACCTACCTTTTAGTGGGTTGAGGTGAAGAAGAATTATATCAATTTACGCAAAAACACTTTGAAGAGGGCCTGCCTCCTAATAAGGGCTTTGCTGAGTATTTTATACCATCATTTATTTAGTAAGTTAGGCTCCCCACAGATAATCCACTCGGGTTCTTCAGCCAATTTTAATTTCCCATAGAAGAGACTATCTATTCAGCTCTGACCCTGAACTTCCTACAGGAGCTTGACCAACTCCCTTCCACAACAGGCCTTTCACTTCCTTGAACATCAAATGAGAAGGCTGGATTTGATGCATTCCAAAGATCCCCGCTAGCATTAGGATTCTGTGATTCTATGAACTGGCTCCCTCTTATTCGACAAACTCATACATGCATTAAATCTCACTGACTCTAATTCCTTTATAAATAATATGCTTAAATAGCTCAGTTCCAAAAGTAAAGGTAAACCTAAATCGTAACAGATAAAAATATATTCTCAAGTTCCCCACTCCATGTACTGTCCTCTCAGGGGGAGGACATTAAAATTAGCTACATTTCTGTAAGGCACTAGGACAGAAGGCATTGATCTGGCACACCGAATACACCCCACAATAAATATGCATTTACTTAGAGACTGAAACAGTTTAGGGAGGGACTGGCTGAAGGAATCAAAATGGAAAGGGAAATTCGTTAAGAGTAAGTGAGGGAGGAATGAAGAATGAATGATCTGCAGGGTTTCCTTTGGCCTCTCCCAGGAGGGCGGATGAACCTGCCAGTATGGTGATCAGTCCACCAACTGATGAGAACAGTAGAGAGTGGGGTTAAGTGTAAGTAAACGTGACTGTATTTTTCACTTTGCACCGTTTTGTTTTGTTTCGAAAAGCGAAACATCCCTTCTGGCTATCACATGCTCTTGCTATACATAGAACACCAAAGGCCATTACCAATTAAGAAGTTGTTTAGTACGAAGTTGTTTAGTGCAAGGCCCTACTGTGGTGAGATTTTCAGAGCTTCCGGATCCAAGGCTTTGCAAGTTAACAAAAGGAAATGCTTCGCTAGCTAAAGCTAATAGAGGTTCCTTTCTCCGGATGGAGCTCCTAGCTTCCCAGGGAAATGAAAAGTGCCCACCCAGGCAGGGGTTGGGGGAATGCGTGTGTGTGTGTGTCTGTATGGATAGTTGTATACTGAGTGTTTTCAAAGGTACTGCAGACTGCAGACTAGAGAGCTCCAAGAGTATTTGCGGTTCAAATGTTTTCTTTGTAAGAAACTCAGTGCTTCAATGTGTTCTTCTTTTTCATTGAGTCACTCATGGATTAGTTATCTTAGCCAAGTAACACTGAACTCTAAATACATGGATAAAAGAGTTCATAAAAAGGTCATGGTCAATGGCAACAGTAAAAGGGATTTTGTTGCAACCACTTCAAAGAACTCACTTGAGTTTTATCTCCTCCTAAATGCAGACCTAGTATAAACACTAATCACACATTTAAATTTATTATTATGTTAAAATACATGTAGGGAGTAACTGCTTAGTGGGTGGAGGGTTTCCTCTTGGAGTGATGACACGTTTTGGGACCAGATGAAATTGGTGGTTGCATAACATTGTGAAGGGGCTAAAGGCCACTGGAGGGTAAACTTTAAAATGGTTCATTAATGTTACACCTTAATAAAAATAGATAAATAACAAAAATGGAGTCTGATGAAGTGAATGCTTTGCAGTTCCAAATGAAGTGTAAAGCTATCATTCCTTTGGTACCTCTAGAAGCTACCCTTCTATCCTGCCCCTGCTGAACGTTTGTCTATAAAAGCATAATTTAAAACAGTCCCTCTAGAGTTCGCCTGGGAGGCTCAGCCATTAGGCATCTGCTTTTGGCTCAGGTCACGATCCCAGGGTCCTGGGATGGAGCCCCACATCGGGCTCCCGGCTCAGTGGGGAGCCTGCTTCTCCCCATCCTTCCTGCTTGTGCCCTATCTCACTATCTCCCTCTCAAATAAATAAAATATTTTTAAAATAAAAATAAATAAATAATAAAACAGTCCCTCCCTGCTGCTAAACCGACAGAGTCACTTCTATCAAAAGTGGCATCCACAGGCACATACTGGATTTATTTTTTCCTTCCCCTGATCCCTTAATGATTACTCTGCTGATGGAAGTTGGCTTAATACAGCAAGGTTGAAGCAGTGTGTCCGAGCAGAGCAGGAGCACTTGTGGGACTGACTAGTAGCAAAGCCCAGAGCGAGTCCTAGCTCCCCTTTCTTCATACACAGTCGCCTGATCTGTGCAATAAGGAAGTGAAGTAGATGATCTTTAAGAGCCTTTCTTTTTCTAAAATTAGAGTACCCTGTCGTCTCTGTAAAGAGCCTTTTAATAACCAGTACCACAGTGTACTTATTCTAGGTATCGAATGGATGCTTAGGGTAGGGTTAAGGTTCCTTCATTTGTTAATTTAATTTTTTTCATCTGTTGATTTTAGACTATGTTTTCACAGAGCTAAAGTAAAATTAAGTTCTGGATTGTTTTACGAAATACAAGGTCACAGGTGGTTGTAAAAGATAAAGATAAGTGATGATTAAAGGCATGGTTTCTGGAACTCGAGCCGGAAATAAGGTGGAAAATTGGGTAAGTTATTAAGAAAAGATCTGCTTCCCCTATTGTGTAAATGAGAAGATACAGAATCAGAGTTAAAAGTACTTGTACAAGGTTAGATAGCTGGTAGTTGATGGAGGCACAATTTTATATGATGCCAGAAGCTATCCACTTAAGACCTTCCGATTATATTCTTTCGGTCAATCGGTCATTCGGTTCCCAAATATATTTAGAATCTACTAGTGTCAGACACCAGGATAAACTCTGAGATAGAACAGTACAAGAATGTGAGCAGTCCAGCCCTGACGGAACACAGTCCAGTGGAGAAAATGGAAGTTAGCAAATAATTATATAAATAAAAAATTAAGGGCACTGGGGTATCTCAGTCAGTTAAGCATCTGTCTGCCTTCAGCTCATGTCATGGTCCTGTGGTCCTGGGATGGAGCTCCACATCCAGCTCCCTACTCAGCAGGGAGCCTGCTTCTCCCTCTGCCCCTTCTCCTGCTCGTGCTCTCTCTATGCCCCTCTCTCATGTGCATTCTCTCTAAAATAAGTAAGTAAAATCTTGGGAAAAAATTAAAAATCAGTAACAGTGATAAGTACTAGGAAGAAATGCTAGTAACAGTGCTTACTTAATTTATATTGGGACTTCTTGAGGACTCAGAGAAATTTTATTTATGCTGTGATATGAAGGACGGGCAGAACACAGGCAAGGCAAGAGTAGTGGGGAAAAAGTGTTCCAGGCAGAAAGAACAGCATGTGCGAAGGTTTTAGAACAGATAAAACTTCCCTCCTTTAAGAAAAGAAAGAGGAACAATGTAGCTCAACTGCAGAGAGCCAGAGAGCTAATAAATAAGAATAAATGTGGAGACATTCCTATTATCTTCGTGAGGCTATTTGACATCCTATTATGTGCAGCGCTTTCAACATAACCACTAATGGTTCCCAGTGGACACCATACAGAATCATCAACTATGTAAATTATGGACTCTTGTGTCTCAATTCCTTTGCTCAACATGCTATGACAGGTTCTCATAGTTTGTTCATTTGCACTGCTGTATGCTAGTTCATTTCGTCATTATCGTACAATATATGTATGTATTCTATTTGTTGATGTACTGAACTTTCAACTTTTGAGTTCTTACAAATAATGCTGCAATGGACATGCCTGTACATATCTTTTAATAGAAATACACATTCATTTGGGGGGGGGTGGTACATCCAGGCATAGTATTGCTCAGATAATTGAGTTTTCCTACACTCATCCTTAATATATATCCTCAGTGTTCCAAAATGGTTGCAACAATTTACACTTCTGCCAGCGATGTAGACAAATATGGGTGGCTCATTGTCTTCCCCAATACTTGGAATTGCCAATCTTTTTCATTTTAGCCACCTTGAGGTAGAGTGGTATCAAACTGAGTTTCAATATACATTTGAGTAACTGAAGTATCATTTTCACATGTTCTTGGTCATTTGCATATCTTCCTTTGTAACATGCCTATTTTGGTCATTTTTCTTTTGGATTGTTTGCCCTTTTTTGCTTTGTAATTCTTCACATAGTTTGGATTCGTGTCCTTCATTGAATATATATTGCAAATACCTTTCCCAACGTTGGAGCTTACTCCTTCACTTTTTTAAACGTGAATTTTGTAGAGCAGAAATTCTAAATTTTAATAAGGTACATCGTACCAACGTTTTTATGCATGGAAAATGCTATTTGTGTAATGTTGAGGAAATTTTAGCATACTCCAGATCCTGAAGGTTTTCTGCCATGCTTTCTCTCAAATGCTTTATTTGTTTGTTTTTAAAGTAGACTCTAACGAAGCCCAATGTGCGGCTCGAACCAAGACCCCAAGATAAACAGGTGCATGCTCTTCCAACTGGGCCAGCCAGGCATCCCTCAAATGCTTTGTTTAACTTTCACTTTTAGATCTATGTTAGACTTGGAATTCATTTTTAGGTATCAAATGAGATACCGTTTACATGTGGGTAGTTAATTGGCCCAGTACCACCTACTAAAAATAGCAAACTTTTCCTACTACACCGTATGGGCACTTTGCCATAAACCAAGTTAACATATATGTCTGGGGCACTCTCTGGGATCTCCACTTGGCTATTTTTTTTTAATCATTGCATAGAGACCATACTATCCAAATTACTATGGATTTCTAATTCTTGATAACTATAAACGTATATATTCCAGCTTTGATTTTCTTCACAATATTTTGATACTCTTAGCTAATCTTGTTCCACTGCATTTTCCTAAGTTATAGAATTACCACACTCATTCATACACACATACACAAACATGCACACACACACACAAACACACACACACACACACATTCTCCCCTTGCTAGAATTATTATTGAAATTTTATTTAACTTTGGGAGAATTTATAACATTGGATCTTTTATTTTTTTTAACTTTTTAAAAGATATTTATTTATTTGTCAAGAGACAGAGAGTGAGCACAAGCCAGGGGGAGTGGCGGAAGGACAAGCAGACTCAAAGCTGAGCAGGGAGCCCAATGAGGGACTCGATCCCAGGACCCTGGGATCATGACCTGAGCCAAAGGCCAACACATAACCTGCTGAGCCCCCAGGTGCCCCAACACTGGGTCTTTAATCCATGACAATGGTAGATCCTGGGGTGCCTGGCTGGTTCAGCTGGTAGAGTATGTGACTCTTGCTCTCAAGGTTCTAAGTTTGAGCCCCACACTGGATGTAGAAATTATGTAAACATAAAATCCTTGGGAAAAAATGGTAGATACTTCACTTTATATTTATCAATTTATCTCATTAGTGTTTTGGAGTTTTCACTGAAAGACAGTTATGTTTTCTTTAAATTCATTACTAGATATTTAAATTTTTAAATACTCTCCTTAATGACATTTTTATTTTTTCCTAATTATTTGATATTTACTATATAGAAATACCATTGCTTTATTATCAATATTGACCTTGCACTTAGCATCATTTCCAAATTCTATTAATTCTAAGAATTTGTCTGAAGATAGGATTCTTTCTTTATACATACATAATCATATCACCTGCAAAAAACATGATTTATTTCTTCCTTTCAAATGCTTATGAGGTTTATTTATTTTCCTTGCTTTTTGCACTGGCTATCACTGTCAATAAAATGTTAAATAGAACTAGTGATAAGAGCCTTTAGTTTTAGTCCTAATATCATAATGGAGGCATTAAAATCACAGTGAAGAAATACATTTGTTTTGCATTTTTACTGTTTTCTGTAGATACTCTTTTCAGATTAAGAAAATTCCCTTATATTCCTGGATTTATAAGAATTGTTAACATGTATTGGTTTTGACTTTTATCAAATACTTTTTCCTGCATCTACAGAGATTTTTCTTGTTTTCTGTTAACATAGTAAATTAAATTGATAGATTTTGCAAAGGTAAACAACATGTAGTTCTAGAATGAAACCTATAGGTCCCTATGTATTATCTTCTTTATTACTAGGATTAATTTGGTACTATTTTGCTTATGGATTGAATCTATTTTCGTAAGATATAATGACACAATTTCTTTTTTAGTAAGGTTATTCTAGACTTACAAAAAGAGTTGGCAAATATTCCCTCAGCCTATATCCCCTGGAAGTATTTGTATAAAGTAGTTTTTTTTTTTTTCTTATCTAAACATTTGAAAGAATTCACTAATGAAGCCAGATGGGATTGAGCTTTAGTTTGTAGGAATATTGTTGTTAATAACAAATCCAATGTCTATAAATTCAGATTTCTTATTTCTTCTTACATCTTATTTAGTAAACTGTGTGTATGGTTTAAGAATCTCTCCATTTTAGGGGCGCCTGGGTGGCTCAGTCGTTAGGCGTCTGCCTTCGGCTCAGGTCATGATCCCGGCGTCCTGGGATCGAGCCCCACATCGGGCTCCCTGCTTGGCAGGAAGCCTGCTTTTCCTGCTACCATCCCCTCTGCTTGTGTTCCCTCTCTCGCTGTGTTTCTCTCTGTCAAATAAATAAAATCTTTAAAAAAAGAATCTGTCCATTTTACCTAAAAGTTCAAAAGTATTAAATATTAGTCATAGTATCTTCGCATCATCTGGTGCACTCCTTTATTATTTAATACTTTCTGCTTTCATTAGATTTCATTTGCAGCGACTTGCCTAACTTCTTGACATGGATACTTAGATATTTTATTTTCAGACTTTGTCCTAATAGACACACGTATTAGTTTCCTATCGGTCTAACAAATTATCACATGCACAGTGGTTTAAAATAACACAAATTGGGGGCGCATGAGTGGTTCAGTGGGTTAAGCAGCTGCCTTTGGCTCTGGTCATGATCCCAGGGTCCCGGGATCAAGCCCCGCATCGGGCTCCCTGATCAGTGGAGAGCCTGCTTCTCCCTCTCCCTCTGCCTGTGCTCTGCCTACTTGTGCTCTCTCTCTCTAATAAATAAATAATCTTTTTTAAAAAAGAATTCTTTAAAATAACACAAATTGAATACTGATCAACTGTTCACAGTTACCCCTTTCTTACTCCCTGCTCTGCCCTGACCACACGTTAGTCAGGCTTCTCTTGTCCCCACCGGCACCTGAACTGAACTTTGGCTTTTCCCCAACCCTGGACAAACTTGAAAATGCAGATCATGCCCCCTTTATCAGCTAACTGAGGAACAGCAGACACACAGCAACCCACAGCCACACTCCCTCAACTCCCACCTTCTCCTTATTTACTGCTTACCCCCCCCCCCCCGGCCCCGTGTAAAAGAGAAGACTTTCTGTGTTTGATCTTGAGACACTTGGATATTTCTGAGATGGGAACCTGCTCCTTATTGCAATAGTCCTTTTGAATGATGTCTTTTCTTATCTAATTATCTAAGTGTAGATTTGTTTTGACAGTTCTGGGTGCCATGACTTAATTCGAGTGCTGTCTACTCACTGGGCTCTGCTGTCTTCACTCAGGCATTTATATGCCAGGTTCTCAGACCCTTTGTGTCCTTCCCGGTTGGGGAAATAGGGTTCACAAGTTAAATTCCAAGTCCTTATCCAGTCCTCCAGACATTTGTTGGAACACAATAGTGAGGTATTTAGATTTTGGTTTTATTAAATGGCGGTTCTTCCTGGTATTTTACTGCTTAATTCCTGGACAGATTTTTGGAGTTGTTTTTTTTTTTTAATTAACATATAATGTATTACTTGCCCCAGGATACATGTCTGTGAATCATCAGGCTTACACATATCACCACACATAACATAGCACATACCTTCCCCAATGTCCACAACCCAGCCACCGCATCCCTACCCCCCTGCCTCCCAGCCACCCTTAGTTCGTTTCATGAGTCTAGAAGTCTCTTATGGTTTGTCTCCCTCCCCATCCCCTCCTGTTTCATTTCTCTCCCCACCTCTCTACAAACCCCACCTCGCCTCTCAAATTCTTCATATCAGAGAGATCATGTGATACTTGTCTTTCTCTGACTGACTTATTTCGCTTAGCATAATACCCTCCAGTTTTTTTGGAGATTTTTAAGAGGGGCTTTAATACATGATTCTACACTGAGCGAGACTCTGATTTCAGGGCTGTTTTGTGAGGTCCCTCATGTTTGAGTATTAACCTAATCCCATGAGGGAGTGTCCCTTCACAAGACATATCACCTAATCCTTCACTGCTGACTATATGATCTTCCACTGTACCAACACATCTGGTCCAGTGTCTCCAAACATGGCAAAATTTCACAAAGGATAATCTGGAACTTCAATAGCCTCTTTGTGAAATCGGCTCTATACTTAAACTGGCGCATTTCAGCCCTTCTCATCACCCCTCCTCCCTCTATTACCCCCCTTAACCTTCCCTTTAGCTATCTTGAATCATTTGATCTGTCTTCTTTCACTATCTCCACCTCCTCTTATCCTTCTATCCACTCTGTCCATAGCTTTCTTTTCCCACCCCAACCCCTCAACTCCCAATAGTCATTAGAACTTTGTCTCTCTACCCCTAATCATGGCCCTTTGAGGTCCTCAGAGACACTAAAAGCCACCACCTAAAGATAAAATCACTTAAAACTAACTGGAAATACTATATAATGTACCCCCTCAGATGTGCCTTGGAGACACAGGGCTGCTTGGTGTCTCCTCAGTCCCTCACCCCAAATTCGGTCCACAGTCTCCATAAGAGGAAAAAAACCCTGGTATCCTCCACTAATGTGGTCGTGAACATTTTAGCCATATTGAGCAGGTAACCTCAACCTGTCCCATCTGCCAGAAACACAATCCTACCAAATTACAGAAGCAGGGCCAAAATGAGAGCCAATATTTTTATATATACCAGTGAGTTTTGTATTTCTCTGTGAAAGCTATCAACTATTTGTATCTATCTGTATGTTTATGTTTCTGTGTATGTATATTAAAACTCTCAGAAGTGGATAAAACTGAACTTCTAATATTTCCACATATTTACAAAAAGCATTCTCGGGCTCCTGGCTGGCTCAGTAAGTAGAGCATGTGACTCTCAATCTTGGGGTTGTAGGTCTGAGCCCCACATTGGGTGTAGAGATTACTTAAAAAAAATAAAATCTTAAAAAAAAAATAAAACATTTTCATAAAAATTAACCCAAATGTTTTAAGAATTCAAGTTCACAAACTTTTGGGTAAATTGTTGGCAAATAAGACTAGTTTAATATTGTTAGTTTAATAAAAACAGCTAGGTCTTTGGGGTACCTGGGTGACTCAGTTGGTTAAGCAACTGCCTTAGGCTCACCAGGGTCCTGGGCTCAAGCTTCACATCAGGCTCAAGGAGCCTGCCACTCCCCCTGCTTGTGCTCTCCTGCTCTCTCTGTCAAATAAATAAAATCTTTAAAAAAAAAAGCTGGGTCTTCTGTTATCAACATTACAATGATGTGTTTTTATTATAGTTGGGCTTGGGTTTATTCTTCCTTTTTTTTAAAAAAAGATATTTATGTATGTATGTATGTATTTGACGGAGAGAGACACAGTGAGAGAAGGAACACAAGCAGGGGGAGTGGCAGTGGGAGAAACAGGCTCTCCGCAGAGCAGGGAGCCCAATGCGGGGCTCGATCCCAGGACCCTGAGATCACCACCTGAGCCAAAAGCAGACGCTTAACGAATGAACCACCCAGGCACCCTGGGCTTATTCTTCCTGAACTTAACTCAAGTTTACTGATCAAATAAGTTAGCATTTTGTCTACAAGATATTTACAATAATGAAAAACATAAATTTGTGTTTAAATAAACTGACTCATTCTTCTGACAAAATTTATTTCAGTGGCAATTATGTTTAATAATACGTCAGCTTAAAAAAGTTTTTGGGGGCGCCTGGGTGGCTCAGTCGTTAAGCGTCTGCCTTCGGCTCAGGTCAGATCCCAGGGACCTGGGATCGAGCCCCGCATCAGGCTCTCTGCTCGGCAGGGAGCCTGCTTCTCCCGCTACCACTCCCTCTGCTTGTGTTCCCTCTCTCCCTGTGTTTCTCTCTGTCAAATAAATAAAATCTTTAAAAAAAAAAAAAGTTTTTGGGTATCCTTTTGGTAACTTACCTTTAGATTTATGCTAAATTAAGTTAAATATTATGTATTATTAAAGATCTAGACCATATCTAAGATAAAATACTGAAACATGAACTACTCAGATTAAGTTTAAATTTATATAACTTTTTATTTTATACGGTATAGAGAGGCTACACATATTTGGATCTGTTAATAAACATGTTCTTTTTGCCACATTGAGAGAGTATACTACAAGGAAGTATATACTTTTAAAAACTACAAGTTAGGGCGCCTGGGTGGCTCAGTCGTTAAGCGTCTGCCTTCAGCTCAGGTCATGATCCCAGGGTCCTGGGATCGAGGCCTGCATTGAGCCCTACATCGGGCTCCCTGCTCTGTGGGAAGCTTGCTTCTCCCTCTCCCACTCCCTCAACTTGTATTCCCTCTCTCGCTGTATCTCTCTCTGTCAAATACATAAATAAAATCTTAAAAAACAACAACAACAACAACAAACTACAAGTAAGGGTGCCTGGATGGCTCAGTTGGTTAAGTGACTCTTAATCGGCTCAGGTCATGATCTCACCATCCCTCCCTGCCCCTCCTCTCACTTTAGCACAGGCATGCACTCATGCCTGCTTTCTCTCTCTCCAATAAATACATAAATAAAATCTTTAAAAAACAAAAACTATGAGTAATACATTCACAAACATTGAGTTTTGCCCAAAAATATTTTCAAAACTACCTAAGAAAAAACCTAAATGGATATGAAAAGTTTTAAAAAGTTCACAGAAAAGGAACTTTATTTGTGTTGGCCAAAGTTGGCTAGGAGTTAATTTATTTATGATATCTTTACAAAAGACCTGGAAAACAAATATTTTCAGTCTTAGAGATTTTTTTAGGGTTATCATACCATCTGTCATATCATACTGTGGTTTCTGTATCAGTATCTAAAGTTTCTGTCTAAAATTGGCATATGTTAGAACTGAAGAAAGTGGTTACATAATTCACTTGCGGTTCTTGGCCATTAGACGTTTGTTAGGCATCTACCATGTGCAACACAGAAGACCAATAACAACAGAGAACAACGTTGATGTGTTAAGTATTCTTTAAAACATGAACAAAATGCAATTTGTTATAATTATTACTTTTGCTGTTGTAAATATTAGTGGTTTACAATGTGCTTTGCTGCATATTGCTTAAATAACAATTCAAGCAGTGAGAAGTAAGAACCCTCTGAATTTAGTGCTCTGTTTCTAAACTGATAACATAGAATGTTACTTGGGAAAAGTCTGAAATCTGTGGTGCACACAAGCAGTGCTTCATGAGTGAGTTTCTTAGTTTTTATAATGCTCCAGGTTTTTCAAAGTTTGGGGTTTTGTTAATAAAACATTTTATCATGTAAAAAAGAAGACCTTCAATGTGAAATATACTGACGTAAAACTTTGTTTTCTCTTTGTGAAAATGACACTTTCGTGGATTATCGGTCTGCTCTTAATGAATAGGTTATAAAGGGTCCATCTTTACCTTCTGAGTAATCTGCTTAGAGAACAGATATTGAGTTTTATCAGAGTAATTTCCTGTGCTTTATGTTGACTTTGTCATGCCCTTGATTATTTAAGAGAACCAAGGCTTCTCATTTTCAAAAGTTGAGGTTTTATTACAATTCTGTTACCTCATAGGTTTACTTTGCAAATCTCTTATTCTCATTTTGTTTCAAAACGTGGCCAAGTATCATTTCTCACTGACTCATGGTCCTATTTAACACTGTCAAGTTAAACAAATGCTTATCATACTCTAAAATTGAATTTGTACTGGTAAAATGTTACTCATACAAATACCTCAAAAATTATATATGCAATTTCTAAAAACTTGTCATTTTCTGCTGTATCCTTCTTTACTCTTTCCACCAGTGTCACCTTTGCCATCCATCTAACTCTCACATTGCAACCTCAATTTTCCAATCCTGGTTTGTTTGTTTGTTTTTTTTAGATAGAGCATGTGCATGTGTGAAGGGGGGCACAGAGAGAGGGAGAGCGAATCTTTTTTTTAAGATTTATTTATTTGAGAGAGAGAGAGCATGTGTGCATGAGTGGGGGTAGGGGCAGAAGGAGAGACTCTTCAAGCAAACTCCCTGCTGAGCACAGAGCCTAAAGTATTGCTGGATCCCAGGACCCATGAGATCATGACTTGAGCAGAAATCAAAAATCAAGAGTCAGATGCTTAACTGACTGAGCCACCCAGGTGCCCCTACAATATTTTCTTAAGACAGATTTCAGATACAAAATTTCTGTCCAAATGGCATGGGCATTTCTTACCCTACGCCAAATTTTATTTTGCACAATTCCAAAACCCTGATATGTTTATTATAACAACTAAAATAATAAAAAGTAGCTAAAGTCAAATTAAATATGATAACATCCAATTTGGCAAAGATGTGAGGGAATGGCATGCTCATATACAGTGGATGGAACCGTAAACTGGTATACCCACTACCAAGAGCAATTTAGCAATCAATACCTTGAAGAGCTGAAAATGTCCATACTTGCACAACCCAGGAAATACTCATTACAGAGTATCTCCCACATTGGGCAAAGAAAGACAAATATTATTCATTTTAGAATCGTTTACCATAGTTAAAAATTGGAAATAGACTGAACGCCCATCAGCTTGAACTAGATCAACGTCTTGTATATTCACACAATACTATGTAGCTATGACATTAAATGAAGTAGAATGCACTTCAGCACAGATGAATCTCACAAACATATGAATGAATTTGAAAAGTTGCAGAAGGACTTCTAAAGCCTGTCACTTATATGAAATTCTTAAAAAGAAAAATCTGTATTTTATGGTGGTTTATGTAAAAACTGAAGAATGGAAGAATTCCTTTCAAATTCATACTAATGTTTATTTGTATGGGGAGTTGAGAGAGAAGAAAAATCAGAATGGGGATGGAAGTTAACTATGATATTAGTTGTATGTGTAATATTTTGATGGAAAGAAATATGGCCAGTATATTCCTTGGCCAACTCTCAGCTCAGGGCGGGGTTGGGAGGGGAGTGGAGGGAAGCTGCCAGCCAAGGAAAAGCATCTGTCTCACCTAGTATGTTGCAAAAATAGAATATGTATCTAAATCGAAAGTCCATCATGGTGGTTACATTTGGACAGGAATCCCCTTTCCAACTGTGAATATGAATAAGAATTAAACTATCACCTAAAAAGCAGAGGGAATGCTGCCATAGGTTAATTGCATTTTAATCTAAATGGCCTTAGCATTTTAACTCATCATTAATCACTGATGATGTGGTCATGTCACCTCAAAATGCACTGACAGACGTTTTTTTTTAATGCACTGACAGACTTTATAGCATATTTCATGCTCTTCTGCAAATGCAAATTGTGAGCATTTCCATGCCTTTTAAGAAAGGGGAAAAAAGCCAAGACTGCGTGTGACAAAATAAAAGTCGAATGGTTAATGACAACAGAATAAAAGAACAATCAGGAAATGAACCCATCCTGCTTCTTTTTAAGGAAAAGCATCTGCCTTGATTAGGATTCCTAGAACATGGAGCTACTCTTGCTTTGATGGCTTCTCCGATGTGGAATGGAATGCTTATGGAACAGGAGGCCATTTCTGCCATTCAAATCATTTAAGCCACATCATAGATTATCTAGCATACAATCAAGGATAGCTACTTGCATATAATGTCTATAGTCAGCTAAAAATTATCTGTCTAAATATTATTACACTTTATTTAGCAAATTACAGCACTTGAATATATTATCAGATTTGTTTTATGTGTACGCTATTAATATCTATTTAATAATTATTTTCAACAATGGATTTTCTTAGCTTAAAGTGATTGTCAAAATTTCCATGTAAATGTTATTTACTATAGGACATTTCATCCTTTTCCAAACCCTGTTAGGGCTTGCGTGATGCTTTAGAAAAGTAAATGAGTGATTTCAAAACTAAAATATTTCTTGATCTTCTCTGATTAAATAACTTATTTCCTTAAATGACTGACCTTTAAAAGGTCTGCTACCATGATGCCATTCTCAATAATACTTGCTTGACCCCATTCGAGTTCTTTTAACAATGTTAAACACTTGGAATTTTGTAAGTACAACATTTGTGGATTTTACAATTTAATATTGTAAATTGAGGTCAGCAGGAGACACGCTCCTACTTGAATTGTAGTGCACTTTTGCACATACTCTTATCTTGAATATCCAGATGATGTTTCTGAATGTCAGTTGTAACAGTGAGATGTGTCTCTGAAAAATTCTAACTAAAATCTGATGCTGCATCAGTATTGTGAAGGTTATATTTTTATAGAGCGATATTAATCACCTCAAGATCAGTTAACTGAGATTAAAACATGGATTTTTTTAATTTAAATGTAGACCTCAAATTTTTGTGGAATATAAAGGTTAATATTGTTTTATTAAGAAAGCATTCTTATTATTACATCTTTCAACTTAGATTCCTTTAATTCCATCATACTTGGGACACATTTGTATTTAAAATATACAGCCAGTTGGCCTTCTATTTCTTTCATATTGATAATTTACATGTCAAAAATAAAATTAGAAGTAAACTTCATGATGCGCTTTGTTAGAAAAAGATTTAAAAACTTTAAAACCTATGATTGTTTTTTAGTTAATATCTTTGCATCCTCAAATTCAACATAATTCTTCTTGGTTTGAAAAACGTTTGTTTATTGGAAGGAATTTTAGAGCACGCTTAGTAAATAGATTACAGATTCTAGATTACGATTTGAAAAAAATTTCCAAAATGAATTATCTTCATGTAATGACTGAATCACATAGTTTGATCAAATGCATAAATGCTATAAATTAACAACCAAAACAACAAAGAATGCAGCGTGATGCTATGAGTTAGAATTAGGACCTGTCATTAAAACACCAATTTAAAACACAATAGTTTATCTTGGAATGCAAGTGCTTTCTGTCAAAACTTGAAATGGATTCAAGTACCCTCAGAGGAGCTTTCACATGTGAACACAAATCTTTATCAGTGGTACTTAAAGATGTGTGTGGAATGAAAGGAGAGTGGGAAGACTGAATATAACTTTTAGAAGCTTGTAAGCACCGCTGAGATGATGATACCTACTGCTCCCATTTTTAATGAAAATAAAAGAGATACTAGACATCAAAATAATTACTAAGGAAATACAAAACAAAATCCTGAGGTTTTTCTTGGTAACCAATTCTAATGCTGTGTTTCCTTTGGAAATATAGATTTTTTTTCTAAGAGTACTTTTTTTTTAAAAGGTTTTATTATTTGACAGAGATACAGTGAGAGAGTAAATATAACCAGGGGGAGTGGGAGAGAGAGAGGCAGGCTTCCTGCCAAGCGGGGAACCCAATGCGGGGCTTGATCCCAGGACCCTGGGATCATGACCCAAGCTGAAGGCAGAGGCTTAATGACTGAGCCACCCAGGCGCCCCTAAGATCACTTTTGTTATCTCTGCTTGTCTAGTGGCCTCTATTCTGGGTCTACTCAATAAATAAATCTGCATACACTGACAAAAGACTAAAGATAAGCAATACTGAATCTCTTCTTTCCCCAAAATGCTGAAGCTGAAACCCAGAAATTCCAGACATATGATTTTCATATCAATGCAAAAAAAATCCCAGACTGCCAAGCAGGTGGCTTGGTAACCCTAATAAAACAGAGATTAGTAGCAGCTAGAATAAGTTCATAATCCCGAGGACACCTGGCTGGCTCAGTTGGTGGAATGTGCAACTCTTGATCTCAAGGTTGTAAGTCTGAGCCCCACGTTGGGCGTAGAGGTTACTTGAAAATAAAATCTTTAAAAAAATAAAATAATACCAGGTCACATTAACAATATTAGATTACTGGACTGGTTAATATATGTGTATTTTATACACATATATTGTGTATTGTGTACACACAATGTATGTGCATTGATTTTTCCCTGGATGCAAACAAGTGATCTGAGAGTATCTTTTCAAATACATCTAAACGAAAGAGAAAAACAAACTAAATGACAGTCAAGTCAAGTGAATTTTTAACTGCTTGAGTGAGCTCATCAGCACTCACTCATTCATTCATTCAATGACATTATTTAGGGCCTAGTCTTACACCTAGCACTGATGTTCAGGGGTGAATAAAACATACTGTCTGGTTTCGAGCTTATTGCCATGTATGTAGTAGTAGACGTGTGTAGTAGCAGCAGCGGCGGCGGCGGCGGCGGCGGCAGCGGTGGAGGTAGTGGGGGTTATGAGGTGTCCAGACTCAAGTTAGTCAACTAGGTTGAATTGCTATTTCAACCATTGCGTAGAGACATACGACTTTGGACTTGTTCCTTCATTTCTTTGCACATGAGCTCTTTGTGTCGAATGAGAGAAGAATATTGGTATTGAATCATAAGGTCATGTGTAGACTAATGGACATCACGTGTGTGGCACTAGCTGCTTGTCCAGTTAAAATCCAGTGAACTCGTTTTCAATCAATCGCCGATACTGAAATACAGCCAAATTCTGAGATGCTGGGAATTAGGACTTTAATATATGAATTTTATATTCATATAAAATATGATGATGAGAGGGACATCATCCATGTCCTAACAGTGAGTGACCTCAAAACAACAAACAAAAAACTTGAAGATGAGGGGTGCCTGGGTGGCTCAATGGGTTAAAGCCTCTGCCTTCAGCTCAGGTCATGATCTCAGGGTCCTGGGATCGATCCCCGCATCGGGCTCTCTGCTCAGCTTCCCCCCTCTCTCTCTGCCTCTCTGCCTACTTGTGATCTCTCTCTCTGTCAAACAGATAAATAAAATAATAAAAAAAAAGTTGGAGATGAGAAAAGCTGGCATGGGCTGTCCTAATGTGTGGTGGGCTTCCTGTTACTAGAACTGATCAAGCAAGAGCTGGAATTGGTGTTGAAAAGGAAATTCGTGGGGCACCTGAGTGGCTCAGTCGGTTAAGCCTCTGCCTTCGGCTCAGGTCATGATCTCAGGGTCCTGGGATGGAGCCCCCTGTCAGGCTCCCTGCTCAGTGGGGGGGTCTCTCTCTCTCCCTCTGCCCCTCTCCCTACTCATGCGAGTGCCTTCTCTCTCTGAAATAAATAAATAAAATCTTAAAAAAAAAAGAAAAGGGAATTCTTTTAAGTGGGAGAAAGGTTAGGTTAAATTATACTCCTGCTTTTGTTTATATCTTGGTAAATATCCACATGCATCTTTGCTCTGTTCAGTTGTTTCCTTATACAACCAAACACTTGATAGCCAATACATATCAGATAAAGCTGGGTAAGCTGATCAGTATCTGGATATACATGATCAGACCCATAGTGCTTGGAGTATTTTTACAGTACTTTGTAATTTACAAAATAGTTTTTATGCACTGTATTTTAAGATTACATAGTAAAATTATGATGGTAGAGGAATTATTGGCATCTCCTTTTTCACAGAAATCGTGACAGATCAGGATAATTGTGCCAATCATTAGCAAATACTAAGGTTCAGACCCACTTTTCTTCCTAGTATTTAACCCTGGGTCTATGAGGAAGTATAGCAATAGACCCTGGGCCAGAGGACAGAAGTAATCCATGTTTCTGAAGTATCCATTTTTCTTGATGGTAGAGAGTTAAATCATTATTTTTAGATCAAAATAAACATAAATAAATTTTTAAGTGACAGGCAATCTCCTCTTAAAGTTTTAAAATAAAAAAGATTGACAAAAGCTTTTGGTTTATGGCAGACTGATGTGGAAATGCTCCGAGACACCCCTAGATTGCCATACCCATAGACTCTCCTATGCCTTTAGGAAGCTGCAGTGGAAAATTTCAAGAATCTCTGCCCACTGATGCCATCACCTTCCTATAGCGGGACACTGGTCCTACCTGAAGAAGTGATTTTTGTATGCGACTGATCATCCATCTAATAGAAACTGCTTATAAAATACGGTTTACTGCAAGGTGCCGCTTCATTCACAGCTAATTAATCCATCAGAGAGAGCCTCCAGTAGTGATTACTTTCACTCCTCTCCAATCAACCCACACCAGATTTATACCGCTGACCCTGAGAGAAGAGTCTCATCTCAAACCTCCAGATAGGTCTCTTATAATATCTTTTGGCATGTTCAGAATAGTGATAACAGTTAATGAACGCTATTCTTTTATTTTTAATCTAGCACCAGAAAACACAAATTGGGTCCTGTTGCCAAAGGGGGTTGGGATTTAATTACATTAAAAACTCTTTTACTTGGATTCTTGCAATGAGCCAACTTCACCTTTCTTGGGTTTTTTTTAAAGATTTTATTTATTCAACAGAGAGGAGAGAGATCACAAGTAGGCAGAGAGGCAGGCAGAGAGTGGTGGGGGGGAAGCAGGCTCCTTGCTGAGCAGAGAGCCCCATGCGGGGCTCGATCCCAGGACCCTGGGATCATGACCTGAGCTGAAGGCAGAGGCTTTAACCCACTGAGCCACCCAGGCACCCCTCAACTTCACCTTTCTGAAGTGAGTATTTTATCTGTTGGATTCCTAGATCCTGCTTCTAAAACATGGCGATTTGAAATGGCCAATTAGCCATGATGATTTTGACACGGCTGAGTCAAAACAGCTATGGTAAGTTGTGAAAACATCTTTCCTATCAAGTAACACCAGCAATGTACATCCTGGGCTCTCCTCCCATCCCTGAGTTTTACCCATACTAGAGATCTGTGACATTTTGTGAGGACCATCGAGGAGGTAAGATGTAAACAATGAGTGCACATTCCTTGTGTGTAAAAGGGAAAAAAAAATTTTAATGTGGCTCTTTCGATGTAGTTGCACCAAAATTTTCCCCATCTCTCATCAGCTCAATCTATTTAATCTCTTCATTGCCCTTTTCGAGAATCTGGATTCAGCCAAGCCAGGCACACTTGCATAAAGACTGTGAGGGTAAGCTGAGGAGATGGGTGAGTTACTCTCCTCCAGGATTCCCTACAAACTAACGGGAGTCATGGCTTTTCCAAACCAGTGGGTATCAAACCTGATTTTCATCAGAATGACCTGGAGGGCTTGTTAACACAGATTCTTGGGTCCCAGTCCAGGAGTTTCTGATTCCATAGGTCTTGTGGGACAGTGAAAATAGTTTGCTTTCTAGCAAGTTCCTCAATGATTCTGATACTGAATGTCCAGAGCCACACATGGAAGACAGCAACCCCTGAAAACGAGGCACTGTCTTCAACCCCAGTGTGGATACACTAAGAACCTCTTAGAAAGATGCAAGAGCTCATTTTGGAGGGTTACAATGAAAATTCATTTCACTTCTCTCTCTAGTTTGTCAAAAGCCTGTCAGTACTTTTCTCCCCATTTTCAATTAGGACAAAATCCCATCCCTGAATCTCTGCACAAGATGACCTTTTGCTTCTGTCTTGCCTGCCCAGCAAGCCATCACTCTACAGATTTGCTTTGTGTTTTTTTCTTAGAAATCCCAACTCAATTCCTCTTCCCTAGATGTGACACCAGCCCAGCGCACACCCCAGTCTGAAAACGCACCTTTCTCACAAGTCACTCTGGCATTAAGACACTTGTACCCCATTTTATAGTCTCATTCCCACAGGGTCTTTCTTTTCTTGATCTTTTACTGACAATCCTGTTTTCTGTGTACAGTATTCCCAAAGCCAACCTCTCTATTATCCCTGTTCATTTTGACTGTATTGGAGAAGCAATTCTGTGTAATGGTTAAGGCTCTAGTTACGCTGTCTAAAGTACTTACATTCAAATCCTATCCTTACCATTTACTAACTGTGTTAGCTGAGGCATATTATTGGCTCTCTATCTCAGCTTGTCATATGTAAAATGTAGATAATAATACCTAACCTCATATGGTTGTTGTTATGAGGCATGAGGATTAAGTTAACTATTATTTGTAAATGGTTTTATACAATGCCGGGCACACAGCAGATATAATCAGTGTTGTTGGATAAACTGTCAGTTATTATTTCTTCCTAGATCTAAAATACCCATCCATCAGTATTTCAGAAAAGGCAATTTTATCCTTAATATTGCTTAGAAATTCATTTGTTCATTTTTTTTTTTTTTAAGATTGATTGATTGGTCGAAGAGAGAGAGAGCACAGCAGGGGGAGCAGCAGAGGGAGAGGGAGAAGCAGGCTCCTCGCTGGGCAGGAAATCCTACACGAGGCTCTATCCCACGACCTGGAGATCATGACCTGAGCTGAAAGCAGATACATAACCAGCCAAGCCACCCAGATGCCCCTCATTTGTTCATTTTTTGTTAAAATTATCTTACCTTCTAGTTGTTAGTGTATTGCAGGGTTGCTTCTGCCACTAACCTGTCCACCTTTTTGAGGTTGCCTTCAACCTTCTGCTCTCAAATCTAAAGGCTTTCTTTGCTTTAATAATAGTTTTCTTCCTCAATTCAAAATTAGTCTTTGTCAAACACCAAAGAAACTAACCTGAAAATTGTAACTAAAGATAATGAAAATCCTTGGGGCGCCTGGGTGGCTCAGTCGTTAGGCATTGCCTTCGGCTCGGGTCATGATCCCAGGTCCTGGGATGGAGCCCCGCATCGGTCTCCCTGCTCGGCAGGAAGCCTGCTTCTCCCACTGCCATTCCCTCTGCTTGTGTTCCCTCTCTCGCTGTGTTTCTCTCTGTCAAATAAATAAAATCTTTAAAAAAAAAAAAGATAATGAAAATCCTAGAATCTTAAAAACTTCTCATGTAACATGTATAAATCAAGATGGCTGAGACTCCTAGGTGTCGCAGGCAAATAAGTCATTGGGCATCCCCTTCACATCAGTATTTCTTTAAAAGGGAGGTTCTAAGGATCAGGTGAGAGAAGATCAGACAAGATCTCAAGGTCATGGATCAGGCTTCATCTACTCTTTGTACCCATCAGGTCCCCAGACTTGTACACCTCGTGGATCCACACAAAAGTCTTAGTAATTGGGCCTACTCTACTTAAAAGGAAGTTTCATGGCCATATTTTAATACTGGAGAATGACTTGGGGGATCTCACCACTCCAGACTCACCCTGTCACAGTGAAGTATGGATGCTCTCAAAACAGTGACACTGGGCTGGTGTCACATCTAGGGAAGAGGAATTGAGTTGGGATTTCTAAGAAAAAAACACAAAGCAAATCTGTAGAGTGATGGCTTGCTGGGCAGGCAAGACAGAAGCAAAAGGGCACTCAAAGGTGCCCATGCTTTTCTCAGTTTCATTATATTCACAGTGATGCTTAGTGTCCCATATATATTGACACGTCAGGCGCTACCTGACTGGTTTGCCCCTTTGTTTGGCTCCAACATATTTTTGTCATTTTATAAAATGGTAATCTGCTGGAATATTTTCAACAAATTCTGGCCTACAACATGATTTTCAACGGATGAACAGTAGTCTGTGGTATCAAGGAGTCATAATTTATTTAAAGAATCCCATCATTTTGGCACTTATATTTCCTAGATCTCAACAGTACTCACAAATATACTGTACTACTTATGTACCTCTCCTGTAACTCTTTACATTTATAATGTGTTCTTTCCTTAGGGGGAATTCTTCAAAGATAACTTGACGGTTCAGATGATATGAATATTTTAAGGCATCTCGTACATCCTTCCCTCCAAATAGATTGTGTCAATTTCTATTTTATGCAGATATGAATAAAACCAGGAAAATATCGGAAGGAAGAGTGTTCCTGGGAGATAGAACCTGAGACTAGGCGCTAAGTATATGTTTGATGTATACGAGGAATGATAAGGTAGGCGGTGTGGTTTGCACTGAGTGAGTGAAAGAGAAGTGGTAGGCAATGAAGTCATAGAGGGAGGAGGGCCAGATAGATGGTGGGGTGGCCCTGAAGGACAACATAGGAACTTTGCCTTTGACTCCGAATAAGATGGAGCACCAACGGAATGTTCCGAGCAGAGAACACACATGGCATGACGTGTGTTAGCAGGGTGACTCAGGCAGCCATGTTGAGAGACCACTGCGGTAGTAGAGAAAAAGACACACGAGATGGCAGTGACTTAGAACAGAGCGCTGCCAGTAGGTAAGAGGCCTCACATTTTAAATGTACTTTATTTTGAGGGTAAAACTGCCAGGAGTTGTTAAGTGGCTGAATATCTGATGCTAAAGAAAGACAAGAGTCAGGAATAACTAAGCCTCTTCATTTGATCAGCCAGAATCACGGAGTTGTCATTTAACAAGATTAGGAAAACTGGAGGAGGAATTTTTTTGAGATGAAAACTGGGACCAGCTTTAGTCCCAGACCCAGGGCCAGGAAAATCCCACAGCTTGATGGGCAAAGGACTGCATCAATAAGCTAAATCACTATGTTAAAGGAGATGGAATGTATAACAGTCTGTTTTATTTATTTTCCCACTCTATTAGCCACATTATTGCTGATAGAGTCATCTGCAATATGCATGCAATCCTGACTGGAACACACACTAAACTCTAACGCTGGGCAAACCCTTTAATCTCTCTGAGCCTCCACTTCCTCTGCTATGAGCTAGAGAAATGGAAGACATTATTTACTTGCAAGGGTTAAATAAAATAATGGATGAAAGGTGCCTAGCATAATAGGTGGCATGCAGTTAAATTCCAACAAATGTTACTTCTTTCCTCCCTCCCCCTCGCCAAATTCTAAATCCCTTTGCAATATTGTCTCCATAGCTCTGACAGCTTACTGTACATTACCATATATATGGTAGGTGCGTAGTATTTATTTATTTAAATAGAACTAAGTATGGGTGCCTGGGTGGCTCAGTGGGTTAAAGCCTCTGCCTTCAGCTCAGGTCATGATCTCAGGGTCCTGGGATGGAGCCCTGCATCAGGCTCTCTTCTCAGTGGGGAGCCTGCTTCCCCTCCTCTCTCTGCCTGCCTCTCTGCCTACTTGTGATCTCTCTCTCTCTCAAATAAATAAATAATAAAAAATTAAAAAAAAAATAAATAGAATTAAGTACATCATAAGCACTCATTTTTAACTGCCATGATGGACTGTGATCCCAAATCATACGTATGTCGGGTAAGCTTAGTTACATATATCATGCTTCGTACTTAACATTGGCATCATTCCTCTGTAGCCAACTGGTATTTTTGTGGTAAATTGTGTTTTACTGACAACTATTTTCATGGTCTGTGATTTTTATTTTGCATTTCCAGCATAAATGCCTTTGCATCTAGCATTTTCTCCATACCCCATTCAATTCCCCTGCGGAAACTGAGAGACTCATTGTCCTCTCTTTACCAGGCCTAGGAAGAATGAATTTAATGTTGTTTCTCCGTGGAAAGGGGGAATTTGGGGGGTAGCCGGGTAGGGGAAATCTGCACTAGAGTCCAAGGAGCCATTATGAGGATGCGCGTGTGTCTGTACACATGTACACACATGCACGTCTTCTAGCCCGCTCCCCGTGGTGCAAGGAGCCCAGCCCTCTAGTATGTTTCTCAGTAACAGCTGTTTGGGCTGTGCTACAGTATTTAACTTCGACACAGCAATCTATGGGGTCTAGGAGAGCTGCGAACACATGAACCCCCCTCCTTCTCCTCCACTTTAAACTTCTGTCACCCATGGAGGAGAAGCAGCTTAGGGTTCTTCATGAACTCTCCAAAACTCTCTAGGTAATTGCCTGGCTCTTACTTTACATTGCCTTAGAGAGTCCAAAGAAATGGATTTCCTTCAGATTGGATGTACTCCAGATAATAAAGTTCATGTTCTTCACCTCATGAGTCTGAGTTGCCAGGATACACAGGCTTTGGGGCACTGTATGAAGGTGGAAACCTGCTCCACACACAGTTCACATTAGACTCACTGATTAAGGTCGAAACATCCCCCGTGACAGCAGCTCTCTCTTGTTTACCATTTCAGCAACTGTGCCCAATCACGGGGAGACATCTAATCAGCTAATTGACCAAATTCAGACAGGATGTCATGGAAATATTTCCAGACAAATTAGTATTTATCTTTTCATTTTTTTTCAAGGTCTGCTGGGCAGGAAATTCCCAAACCTTTAGCAATTTCTGTTAGAACTAAGTGAACTTCACCATCAAGAAATGCTTCTTTCTTTCCAACCTAACTCCCTCAGTTTGTGGCTTATTCTTTTCTTGTTCTCTTCTGAGCACACAAATCTCTATTTTGCAAAGACTTTTAAAATCCATGCTAAATTAATCCCAATGGCAACTGAGATGTACAACTGTACTAAAAAAAGAGAAAAAAAAATGCTTAGTGCTTCCTAAGCAGATCATCTCTGTTTTTTATGTTCATTAAATATGTCAAGTAAAAACCTCGAAAAAATTACTTTTGTGCATTCCTAAGCCAGTTACAAATCTCAATTTAAATTGCAACAGCTTCTATGTTATTAGAATTAGTGAAGTGAAAATTAAATGTATTTATGTTTATTTATTTCGATCTTCCCTCTGTCTAAAAAGGCTGTAAGGTGGCTAGAAATTGAGGCTATCACTCGGTGTTCAATACAAAGTCAGAGTGTAGTGTAATTGCATGTGAAATAAATTAAGCAAAATGAATAAAAATCAAATAACTTAATACAACCTGAAAACATTAAAATGAAACAAAGAAAGTAAACTGGAAGAGCAAAACAATACAGATGGGGCCAGTCAATAAACACTGACAAAACAGCCAAGTTAGATAACCTTAAGTACAATAGGTCAGGATTAAATTAGATAATAAAGTAGATATTAAGATTCTCATGACTTGTCTCAGTTTTATGCATTATTTATAAAATTTTAAGTGACTACAGTTGAAGACATCTGCAATTTAGTGGTGTGTGTGTGTGTGTGTTATATATTGGTCAACCTTTAAGGCAGGCTGTGTGGCCAAGTAATGATGGAAATCTAAAATCTAAAATGCCTGGCTTAAATGATCACCTAGGGAATGTGAAGTTCATGGAAATGAGCAGGGTGCCATTCATTAGCATGTCAACGATGCTTCTTCAACAGGATGCCATTAAATTATTGTGGTGATAATTGAGACACTAAAAAGAGACAGATGCTGGGCCTGTAGTTCCTAAGATCTTATAACCCATTAGCAATTAAATTTCAATGAGCTAACATAACTTCACTCTCACTAAATTAACAACTGGGAATATTCTTTCTGTAGCTTTTTCCTGGCAGGTTTTTGCCTGATTTTAAAAGCAAAATGGAACTCCATTAAGGTGCAGGATTCAGGAGACAGCGCATCCAGGTATTAGGGGTGTCCTACTCTCAGAACTGGACCTTGGGTAGCAGCCAGCCAAGCAGTCTAATGACGTCAGAGTGATCTGATGGGATAGTGTGGCAGCAGAATGCATGCTCAGAAGGTCAGTTCCTTCAGGGAGAGCGTACGAGTATTCTTTCTCTCTCTCTAGGTAAGAAGAAGAACTCCAGGGGCACCTGGGTGGTGCAGTCAGTTGACCGGCCAACTCTTGATTTCGGCTCAGGTCCTGATCTCGGCTCAGGTCCTGATCTCAGGATCATGAGATCATGTCCCATGTCAGGCTCCCCACTCAGTGAGGAGTCTGCTTGGGATACTCTCTTTCTCTCTGCCCCTGCCCCCAAACTCATGTGCGCTCTCTCTGTGTCTAAAAATAAATCTAAAAAGAAGAAGAGGAGGAAGGAGAGGAGGAGAAAGAGGAAGAAGAAGAAGAGGAGGGGGGTGGGGGAGGAAATGGAGGAGGAGGAGTAACCTCAGAGGCTCTGTGGGTTAGTGATTCAAGGGAATACAGAAAGACAACACAACTCCAATTTGACTGGGCTCCATTACTCAGGATGAGTCCATGCTGTGGTAACAAATTAATCCCAAAAATATCTCACTGGCTTAACACAACGGAGTCCGAAGAAATGGATTTTCTTCAGAACAAAACGGAGGTGTGTTTTTTCCTTCTTCAAATCTCAACGCAAGTACTCAGCAATCCTGGCAGATCTGATCTTACAATGTGATCATTTCAATATATAGCCTACAGGTCTCTAGAGCAAGGGAAGAGAAAGCAGCATGGGAGCCAGCAATATTGGCTCAGAAGAGGTGCAGAATGAGTCCACATCCTTTCCACTGATAGACCACAGCCTAGAACCAATGACAGGGCTCTATCTAACTGCAGTGAAGCTGGGAAGCAGTAGTACCTCTGACCCTAAGTCTGATCTGCAATAGAGGACAATCATTACAAGTAGAGCAAAGCCAGTAAACATTTAAGCTATGAGCAGACAGGCAAAGTCAGATTCTGATGGGTTGAGGAAATCAAGCCCTAGAAAAAACTAGGGCTAAAACGACCCTATCAAGAAGAAAGTGACAGAGTATAAGGGGCAAGGTCCAGTTTCAGTAGTCTTGTAACAGGGACTTGGAAAGGTAGCACAGTGGTTTAGAATGAATCTGCGTTCTAGAATCGTATTATGTCCTACTTCTACTCTTTACTTACCAGGATACCTTGGGAGGTTATATAATTTATCAGGTGCTGAATTTTCAGTGTGCTGTTATGGGCTGAACCGTGTCTTCCAAAATTCATATGCTGAAGTCCTAACTTCGTATCTCACAATGGGACTGCATTTGGAGACAGGACCTCTAAAGAGGTAATTAGTGAATATGAGGTCACTAGAGGGGCCCTTATCCAATATGACTGCTTTCTTTATAAAAACAGATAAGGGGGCGCCTGGGTGGCTCAGTGGGTTAAGCCTCTGCCTTCGGCTCAAGTCATGATCTCAGGGTCCTGGGATCGAGCCCCACATAGGGCCCTCTGCTCAGTGCGGAGTCTGCTTCCCCCCCTCTCTGCCTGCCTCTCTGCCTACTTGTGATCGATCTCTCTCTCTCAAATAAATAAGTAAAATCTTTTTTAAAAATTAAAAAATAAAAACAGATTAGGACATAGAAAGAAGGATAAGAACATCTGAAGATAGTAGAAGAAGAAAGCAACCTACAAGCCGAGGAGAGAGGCCTTAGAAGAAACCAGCCCTGTCAAATGCCTTGATCTTAGACTTCTAGCCTCCAGAACTATGAGGAAATACATTTCTCTTGTCTAAAGCACCCAGGCTTGTGATACTTTGTTATGGCAGCCCTAGAAAATTGACAATAATGCATGTGCCAAAGTATAGTGACACCAGTACCTTCCCAACATATTTTCCTTCCTCCCATCCAAGAACTAACCAGGCCCGATCCTGCCTAGCTTCCGAGATCAGACAAGACCCGGCGCATTCAGGGTAGTATGGCCATAGACATATTTTCCCACCTGCAAAAGCACATTAGTGAGTTGTCAGTGTTACACCACAGTTAATTGTTGTTTTTCTCTTTTAGGCTGGGGGTTCCTCAATGTCAATGCTATGTTACTTGTCACTGAATTCCCAGTGTTTCACACAAGCCCTGGCCACATACAGGTGTTCCAAAATGGTGTGTGGAAGGAAGAGAGTAAGGAAGGGAGAGAGGGAGAAACGGAAGGAAGAAGAGAGGGACCCATGCCCAGAGGAACTTATTAACAGGAATCCATAGAGAATAATTAATTAAGATTATATCCCAGGTAGAGAGTATGTGCCACAAACTGAAGGCATTAACTAGAACGACCATGCACAGATACTAAGCCAACCTTTCCTAAATAAGGCAGATGCTTCCAATATGCTTCATGTTCAGGGCCAGAATAAGGTAAGGAGAGAGCTTATCTACCTATAATAGCGGTATACAGGTGTGAGAATCCAGGCAAGTACTGAAAACATTATATAATATATACTTTCCCATCTAATAACATTGTGAAACACTCAAGAACCTCAACATGAACTTTCACTGTGTCTCCAATGATGACAATACATTCAGGACATTAGATGATGGGTTTCAACGTAGAGAGCATCTTCACTGAAGACACCTGAGGTACAGAGAATGATTCAATGCAACAAACATTTACTAAGCACCTCCTTATACAAGGCACTCTGCTCAGTTATGAGAAAACAGAAAGGTGACTAAGACCCAGTTCCTGGTCCCAAGCACTTGTAAAACTCTGCTATTTTGGAAATGATTCTGATTTTCTCATCCAAATAAGCAAAATATCAGCAAATACACACCTGTGTTTGCACAGTTACATAAAAATAAATAGCAGCACAGCTAGGCTGGAAAGTAACAATTACATCTCAAATAATCCCCCTGAAGCCCAAAATAATTTATTTGCATTTTTCAAAAAGGAAACTGAAGTTAAAAATGCACACAGGCACTTAGCAAATGCCTATTGACTGGAACAGAATTAATTCTTGTTACAGTCAACAGCAAATACCTGTGGGTCAGCTGGTAGAGGTGGGTCAAGGATGTAGCTTGTGTTTAAAAAGAGAGAGAGGAAAAAAAAAAACAAACAAAACCAGAAAATTCTGTCTGGATTGTCAAAGTGTCCAAGGTCAGCTCATGACCTGAGGATTTGTAAATACAATACGTAATTCAAAACCTTCCCAAGAGAGCCTTTGAGATATTTGAAAATATGCCTTGTCTGTTACTCTTCTCCAACGTACCTTTCTATTGTGAGAACTTGTGTGTGATAGGAACAGGATAGTATGTAAGGTATAACCAATGCAATGGAGCTTATCACCCCAAAATTACTTTCATTCCAACCTTCACTCCTCATTCCAGACTGCAAGGAAGCAGAATGTCTCCCAGATGACCTAAGAACATGTGGACATGGTACTTGGGAGTTAGCAGTTTTAAAGAGGCCTTAGAGTGAATCCTGTGGACGGATGCAGGACAGTGAGGGAAACAACGAGGACATTTCTGCAGAGACACAGATACTGATGCCCGGCTTAGGCTCCAGGTGACATCACTGTTCCTTCCCTACAGAGAAGACTAACAATAGCTACTGTGTATTTAAGTGCCTACCACGTTTCACATACTGTGAAGTATCATTCCAGTAAGCCATCCACAGCACCCACATACATAGCCCAAGAATTCATGTTACCACGCACATTCTATCTAGTCAATCTGAATCTTAGAATAAATGCCAAAGCATCACAAAGCGAAGGCAAACAGCAGAACGTGTACCGAGATTGGTGTGTTTTTGATCTGCTACAGTACTTGACAGAAAACAAACAACTGAAACAGAGTGAAGCATACATTCTCAGCCTCAGTGCCCTAACAGAGACCATGGTGTCACAATTCATTTGGATATGCACCTCAGACAGGAGTGCGCTGATTACCGTTTTTAAATTTCCTGACCTGTAGCATTTGCTTACTCCTGCTGTATAGATACCCCCTCCCACGGTCACTTTCAGGCTACTCATGTGAAGTCAGAATATGCAATTCAGAAGAGATGCTCACTTCCAGCTTTCCAGGCTTATACAGGTCAATTCCTGCATGCTTCTGAAGCATTATTGCATTCAAGTTTGGAGAATGGTTTCTATTTTTATATGAACTAGAGTAGATTCAGGTTATCCCTAAAATATCAGCACACTTATGCACTTGTAATCGAATATACTTCCTTTATTAGGAGAATGCGCCATACATGTAAATGACATTATTATGTGGATTAGAATGGGAAAAAAGGCCAAAAACTAAATTGAATGCCGTCAGCAAAAACTGGCATTGTTAATGAAGCAGTTTTTTGAAAACTTTATGTTTTCAAAAAGCTGCTCAGGAATCTACCTACATCTGAATCAGCTAAGATTACAAGTAGAGATCCCTGTCCCATTCACAAAAGGCCAGTTGAATGAAAGGTCTAATCAACCTCTTGTCCCAATTTTAAGAAATATGCCAGTGAGATTACATGAACCAGAACTTGACTCAGTCAGGACTTAGTGTCCTTGCAAGCCCAAAGGGGACTTCTGGACATCTGGAACGATGCTGGTAAGGGACTCCCACAACTACACCAGCATAAGTGAGGCTTCAACTAAGCCTCTTAGAGTTCCCTGAAGTGGGGCAGGGGGAAGGTATCCGCTAGTTACACACATGGCATCAGTAGATGTTAACGTGTAAATAAAAGTGGTCCATGAAAACCTGGATTTGAAATTGCTGGATTACATAGTCATAAATGAATTATTGAAGAGATTCTCAGAGCATTCTTTAAATAAGTTCTGAATCTCCAAAAACAGGATACAATATACAGATGTTTTATATAGTGCTTCCGAAACCTATTTCACCATTTTAGTAAAGGTCTAGGATCCCATGACGATCTAACCTTCTAGCTGAGGAGAAACACACGTCTTGGTCCACATACGTATCTCCTACCAGACAAGGTAGCAGAGTTTAAATTTCTACTTTTTATTAGATGTTTTATATGCATTTTGTTTTTGTTTTTTTTAAAGATTTTATTTATTTATTTGACAGAGAGAGAGAGAGATCACAAGTAGGCAGAGAAGCAGGCAGAGAGAGAGGGAGAAGCAGGCTCCCTGCTGAGCAGAGAGCCCGATGCGGGGCTCGATCCCAGGACCCTGAGACCATGACCTGAGCCAAAGGCAGAGGCTTTAACCCACTGAGCCACCCAGGCGCCCCGCTTTATATGCATTTTGATGATCTGTGAAAAAAACTGGCAATCTTTTTTTGAAGGGCAACTTAGTAAATATTTTAAACTTTGCAGGCTACATATGATCTCTGTCACATGCATCTATCTATGTACACACTTACTTTCTAGTTCTTTCCAACTGTAAAGAAACAAAACAAAAAATACCCCCACACACCTCTTAACTCAGTAACCACACAAAAACGAGTTGCAGAGCCAATCTGACCCCCAGGCTGGAGTTGGCTGACCCCTGATCTATGGTAACAGCTTCAAAGCTCATGGAAGGACTCGGCATCAAACTGAAGGACAAAGTTTAGATGGTCTTGAAAAGGCTTCCTACTCCTCCTAACCCAAGCTTTTCTGATACCAGAGTGTTAGCGTCTCTAGGGTTAGACATATAGTTCTGCGCTTTTGAGAGTACATGATCCCTTGTGATAGCCAGCTTCCAAGATGGCACCAATTTCCCTCCCATCCTGGCATTCACAATTTTGTGTTGTCCCTGCCCACAGTGTACCAGCATTATTATGAGTGATCAATAGAATGTGGTAGAAGGGTGCGTTATCTGAGCCTAGATTAAAAAAGACATTGTGCTACCTGTCTTGTTTTCACACTCCTTCTTAGATCACTTGCTCCGGGGAAGGCAAATGTCATATTGCGAAGACAAGCAAGTGGTGCAGGTAGTAAGGAACCACGGGCTTCCTGCCAACAGCCACATGAGTGAGCCATTTTGGAAGTGAATGAATCCAGCAGCTTCAGTCAAGCCTGGAGATGACTGCATCCCAGAAGGGAGCTTAATTGCAACCTCATGACATCCCCTCTGCCAGAACCACTCAGCTGTCAGTTCAGGTGTCAGCTAAGCAACACCCAAACTCATCACCCACAGAAAATGTGAGGTAATAAATATTTGTGTGTTTAAGTTGCTAAGCTTTCAGATTAATTGTTTACAGGGCAATAAATAATACACTACAGATTACCATCTTGACACAGCCAACTTGAGGTCATGGATAGTTTTTTTCAGTCACTTTGCCACAGGCATGTTTATGTAGGTACATTTTAGCAAGTCTGTGTAAACTTTATGAAAAATAACCAAATACGCACATTACACAAATTCAAACTCTCCTATCGCCGGCGCCGACCTACACAAATGCTTAGACATGGATGAGATAAGAGATAGCCTGCTGAAGTGAAGCTCAGGGAAAAGCTGAGAGGAGAGTGAGGCTTAGGTATGCACTGGGGATGGGATGCACATCAGAGATGAGTGAGAAATAAGGTTAGTCAAATGCCTGGGAGGCTCAGTTGGTTAAGCCTCTGCTTTCGGCTCAGGTCATGATCCTAGAGTCCTGGAATCAAGACCCATGTCAGGCTCCCTGCTCAGTGGGGAGCCTGCTTCTTCCTCTCCCCACTGCTGAGCTCACCCTTCCTCTGTCAAATAAATAAATGAAACCTTAAAAAAAAAAAAAGATACAGGGTTAGGGTAAGCCTATATATGCCCTTTAATAACTTTTTTTCTTAAAGATTTTATTTATTTATTTGACAGAGAGAGAGATCACAAGTAGGCAGAGAGAGGCAGGGAGAGAGAGGGGGGAAGCAGGCTCCCTGCGGAGCAGAGAGCCCGATGCGGGGCTCGATCCCAGGACCCTGAGATCCTGACCTGAGCCTAAGGCAGAGGCTTTAACCCACTGAACCACCCAGCCACCCCGTCCTGCTTTATTTTTTGAATAAATTTTATCCAGGTTGTACACATACAGGCCAAGAAGATTTAAGACAAGTCAATTAAAATAGCTGGATAATGACTCCATATCCCTACCAACCCAGTCCTCTCTACCTACGGTTACTCATTTATATAGTCACAATACTAATCAATTGAATATATTTTATCAAGTGAAACAAATAAGCTACTTGAAGGCAAGCATCCTTGTTCTCAAGCTTTGTATCCTTCTCAGTGCCTAAGACAGAGCCAGATACATTGTATGAAGCTTAGCAGAACAGACCAAACTACAAATAACATAAGACTATCAGTTATAATATATGGCTTCCATTCCCATTTAATAGCTTAGAAGAGTCATTTTGATTCTTTGATTTTCAATGAGCTCATTGGAAAATGGGGATAATAATACTTTCTCACAAGGTTATTTTGAGGTTCAAATAGAACGATAAATGCAAAAGAGCTCTGGCAACTGGAAATCTACGGAAATGTGAGGTGTTGTTAAAACAAAGCTCCATAAATATGCACTGAGTTAATCTGTTCAGATGCCTTAGAGATTCTGATTTTTTTTTTCTAAAAAAAAAACGAGTCAAGTTTCCCTAAATGTAGCAGTTAACAACCGTGTTTCTCTATTAAAGGCAAAAGTCATGTCTGCATTTTAAAGTACTAAAACATGGAAATTCTGATATGATCCATTTATATCTGCGTAAATATATAAGGAGGAAACTCTTAACACTTTATCTATGCTTTGGGTTTGGTTTTGTTTTACTCTACATGAATTAGTACACGTCCCCACCTGTGGTTAAAATGCAGGACTTAAATTGAAAAATCTGTTTCAGGGGCGCCTGGGTAGCTCAGACGGTTAAGTGTCTGCCTTCGGCTCGGGTCATGAACCCAGGGTCCTGGGATCGAGACCCCCATCAGGCTTCCTGCTCAGAGGGAAGCCTGCTTCTCCCTCTCCCACTCCCACTGCTTATGTTCCCTCTCTCTGTGTCTCTCTCTGTCATATAAATAAATAAAATCTTTAAAAAAATAAAAAATCTTTAAAAATCTATTTCAGTGTCTTCAAGAATGTGATGTTAAATATATTCTCTCTTTCTCAATCATATGGTGAGATGCGCGAGATGTTGCATTTTCTTTCATTACAGTTCAGTTCTCTTGCTCCAAATTCCTTTGTTTCAATTTCTTAAACTCCTGAAATCAGGGCATGCTGCTTGGTAATGGATTTGCTATTCGTTATTTTCTGGCACAGGAATAGTTTGAATCATTCACAGTCCATGAGTCTAAAAGAGAACCCACTCTAGCACTGCCATAGGGTGTCAGGATATTATTAATGTAAAAAATATACAGAATCTTATATATGACCCCAAGTGCTTCGAATCCAATGAGACCAAGAGGGAGCTTTTTGATACTGAGAAGAAAATTTGATCTTGCCGAAAAATTTTGCCAGAAGCTCTATTCTCAGACTAGACAGACTAGCAATTCACACAATTGAACAGATTTTGGCATCAATGCATGTAAAAAAGAACCCTTTATGTTTTCCAATAAAGTTGAAAATTTTACATGTCATCTGGTTAAATGTAACAAACATTTCTCGTGTTCACTTAATGTACCAGTCGTTGTTCTATTGTTTTATGTTAATGACATACAGTAATACCACTCTACAGCAAGAGGATGTCTCTTATATTTCAGATATCCCCAGTAGTATGGGGAGGCGGGAACGGGGAGATTTTCCAATAAGGCGATAATCAAGATGGTACCATCTTGATGGTACATCTGTCTGTTCATCAAGCTCGGCCACTGTTCCGCTGGGTTCCTGGATGTGGCCTATGGAGCCAAGCGCTACTAGAGACCTCAGGCAGAAGAGGAAGGAAGAAGAGAGAGCTGAAGAGAAAAACAAGTAGGATGAACCGAAAGGGACTGAGAACTGGCAGAAGCCCAAGACAACAGCATACTAAAGGAAGCCTGCCTTTCTCTGGAAAGGTGTGGACGAATATAGCTTTCTGCATTGTGTGACGCTCACCAAAAACAACAACGAAAAACCCTATATGTTAACAAATAATATACTAACACTGGTATGACAAAGGAAAGAGATGGTGAGGAATGCTGCAGTCAACAGACAGTGCTAACTGGTTGATTTGTTTATTTAGAGAAGGATCGGGGAGGGGCAGAGGGAGAGGTAGAAAGAGAATCTTTTATGTAAGATTTTTTTTTATTATGTTATGTCAGTCACCATAGTGACTAGTCATCATTAGTTTTTGATGTAGTGTTCCATGATTCATTGTTTGCATATAACACCCAGTGCTCCATGTAGTCCGTGCCCTCCTTTACTCCCTTCACCAGGCTCACCCATCCCCCATCTCCTTCCCCTCCAACACCCTCTGTTTCTCAGAGTCCACAGTCTCTCACGGTTCATCTCCCCCTCTGATTTCCCCCTCTTTGTTTTTCCCTTCCTTCCCCTAATGTTCTCCATGTTTTTCCTTATGCTCCACAAGTAAGTGAAACCATATGATAATGGACTTTCTCTGCTTGACTTATTTTACTTAGCACAATCCCTTCCAGTTCCAACCATGCCAATGCAAATGGTGGATATTCACCCTTTCTGATGGCTGAGTAATATTCCATTGTATATATGGACCACATCTTCTTTATCCATTTGTCTGTTGAAGGGCATTTCTGTTCCTTCCACAGTTTGGCTACTGTGGACATTGCTGCTATGAACATTGGGGTACATGTGCTCTTGCTTTTCGCTACATCTGTATCTATAGGGTAAATACCTAGTAGTGCGATTGCTGGGTCATAGGGTAGCTCTATTCTTAACAACTTGAGGAACCTCCATACTATTTTCCAGAGTGGCTGTACCAGCTTGCATTCCCACCAACAGTGTAAGAGGGTTTCCCTTAGAGAATCTTAAGCGGGCTCCAGTCCCAGCATGGAGTCCCATATGGGGCTCGATCTCAGAACCCCGAGATCATGACCTGAGCCAAAAATCATGAGTCTGACACTTAACTGACTGAGCTACTCTCAGTAGCTCCCCTAGCTAGTTGTTTAGACACAGATATAAATCACAGAATCACTTTCCACAGTTCATGCATGCCTGATCCACGCATTCAGTGTTTACTAGGTACCTGTATGTCTCAGACACTATGCGGAGTGAGGGGTGATGCAAAAATCAGACAGTTCTTGCTCTCAAGCAGATCACTACCTAGTTATATGTTAACCTAGAAGCTTGGAGGTGAGATCAGTTTAACAATTAAGTGTACTGCCTATTTCTGAAGGGTTGAATGGATAGACTAACAAAATAACGAAAGCTGCAGATAGTTGTCCCTGTACATCTACTGTGTGCCACACGCTGAGCTGTGTAATTCACATCTATCACTTCGTTCAGTCCTCACAACAATCGTAGGAGGTAGAGACTGTTACTCTAAAATTTTCGATAAGGAGATAGAATGTGAATTTAAGACACTTCCTCAGTGTCACAAAATGTAATTATTGCGGCTAGAAATTGAACATATATCTCTTTCATTTCAAAGCCCATTTTCTGCTCTCACTCCAGGTTATCACTCAAGAAACTTCTAACTGAAACTGAGGAAGGAGAGTTAGGGAGTCAAAGACAGTCTGCGAAAATCTCTGTGAAGAGATACACCATGAGTGTGGAAGAAAGTAAGAAAACTGAAATGGCATAAGGCTTTCCAGGTGGACATATATGAAGCCAGGGCAGGGGGATAAATGGGAAAGAGGGGCAGGAAGTATCAGCAAAAGCCCTGAACTAGGACCAAGCACACAGGAAAGGAGGCCAAATAGAACTGGCCACCTGGAACCCACTGCCATATTGAAACACATGGAGGGCTTCTCAAAAATCAGAATGGTGACCCTACTTCCAGTGAACCTCTGGGAGCCTTCACAAGGATGTATCATCATCACAAGGGTCATTTATTTCTTCCACTTCCACCTCTGCCCAAGTTCTTCTTCTTATTATTACTATTATTATCATTACTTTAGTTAGTTAGTGGGCTCCATGCCCGGCATGGAGCCCAATGCAGGGCTTGAACTCATGAGCCTGAGAGCAAAACCTTAACTGAAATCAAGAGTCAGAAGCTTAACTCAGTGAGCCACCCAGGTGCCCCTCTGCCAAAGGTTTTAATTAGCTAGTAATCTGTGAAAGCATCAACAGGCTGCAGCTTAATATACATGCAAGCAACTTCTAGCTGGGAAAAGCTCAGCCAGAGGGCAACTCGGTTTCAAGTTGTTACCAAGAATGCCCGTTCCAGGTTCTGAAGCTGTGCTTCGGAATGCTTCTTGCAGATGTGTGTGTCAGCAAACAACCATGGCATCTCACTCTGGGACGCAACCTAAGTCACAAGTGCCCACTCGAAGCAGCCGCGTCCTGAGACACCGTGTCATGGAGATCTGACTGCAGTCTAGAATTGTCATTTCCCTATCATCTTCTTATTGAACATGACTTACGAGTTGATTCAGGACTAAAATGATTGGAAAAAATGTTGCTCAAAGGAAATGGTTCCCACCAATGTGTTCGTTTTAATCTCTATGTTTCATATTAGGAAACAGAGAGAAAGACATTTATTTATTCATCCATTCATTTACCAAAAATATCTACATCAAAAACTGTGATCACAAAGGGCAGGATACAAAGATTAATAACAAAGTCTATGCTCATCATAAATTACAGTGTAGGAAGAAATATATACATATGGATGTAATAGTATAATGCTTTGCTTTTCAAACCGGGACCTAGGAACACCACCTCAGGATTCAGAGGTTAATCAATTAGATTATGTGCATGCCCATGTGTGACTCTTCTGAAACTTTCTAAGTAATATATCAAGCCCATTTTGGATCATTTGGAGATGTAGCTTATTAGGACATATGATCTTGCAAGGCCCCATTGGTGTTTTAGTTTTAAAGGGGGTCACTGTCAGGTTTGTGATTTTGTTTTCAATCAAGTTCATGCCAATGAATACCCCTTTTGTTGTCCAGTACAAATGAAAATAACAGCTTTATCATAAAGATAATGAGTATTTGCTCTGCAAAGAACAAATCAGAGGATGGTGGGCCATGCAAACAGAAGTGTGAAAGGAGAAGTCAGGGAAGAACTGAAGCATTACAAAGCTCAAAAACTTTGACAAGGCACTTTGTATTAACTATATTCTAGCTCTGAGATATACTTTGATTTCAGGAAAACAACATCATTGCATTATTTGAATTATGTGTTTATATAGATGTTTTTGGAAATAGCATATACACGATTTTAGGTTTAGAAATATTGAACATATTGAAATAAAACTTAAAAATAATTTAAGTTACATGGTAATTATTCCTTTAAAAATGGTCCAGGGGCAAGACACGTAGGTGGCTCAGTTGGTGAAGAGTCTGCCTTCGGCTCAGGTCATAGTCTCAAGGTCCTGGGAGCATTGGGCTCACCTGCGGTGCCTGCACCCACACCTGCTCCCCCTGCTTGTGCTCTCTATCTCAAATAAATAAAATCTTAAAAAAAAAAAAAATGGTCCAGGGGCAGGAAAAACAAAAAAGGTCCAAGGTGCCTCGCCTGGGTTGACTATTCAGTTTAGCATCTAACTTTTGGTTTCCTGCTCAGGTGGTGGTGATCTCAGGGTCTTGAGATCGAGACCCACATTGGCTCCACACTCAACCTGGAGTCTGCTTAAGGTCTCTCTCTCCCTATCCCTCTGCCCCTCCCCACCATGCTCCCTCCCTCTCTTTCTCTCTCTCAAATAAATACATAAACCTTTTTTTTTTTTTTTCTAATGCTCCATATATTAGCCAGATTGAGAATCACTCTTGCATCATTTGTCCATCCTGCCTGCATCCATTCCAACCACTTTGGTGCTAATCTCCTCATGTCCTAGTTTAACGGCTTACTAGGCCTCAGCTTAATTGACTCTTCCAAGGTATTTGATGTTTTCCACTTTCTTCTTTTTGCAGTTCCTTTTTCTTCCAACTACTGAAAAAATCACTCTTGGGGTGCCTGGGTGGCTCAGTCGTTAGGCGTCTGCCTTCGGCTCAGGTCATGATCCCAGGGTCCTGGGATCGAGCCCCACATCGGGCTCCCTGCTCAGCGGGAAGCCTGCTTCTCCCGCTACCATTCCCTCTGCTTGTGTTCCCTCTCTCGCTGTGTTTCTCTCTGTCAAATAAATAAAAATCTTTAAAAAAATAATAATAATAAAATCTGCTTTGTTCTCAAGCTTTGGTGACTCTTCTGAAACTCACTGACATTGGGATAATTCTAGTAGGACCTCTTATAATGCTATCTCCTAACGCTTTTGCCCAACTATTCCTCTTTCCCTTTATTACTTTTTCTTTAGATCCCCATTCATCCTACTCCTCCTCCTCCCCCATTCCCTTATCCTAAGTTATTACTTTTTCTTTTGACCCCCATTCATCCTACTCCTCCTCCTCCCCCATTCCCATATCCTAAGTTACTCTTGTCTCCAATGTCACCTTCTTCCCTCTATATCCTAAAACTGTCATCCACCTATCAAAAGGAATGGTGTTTCTAAAATGCATGTATATGATGACTACAACACACACACACTAAATATAAAGAAGCATATAGGTTGCAAATAAAAGGATGAAAGGAGTTGTTTTCACGGAAATGCTCAGCAAAGAAAGCTGGTATGGGTCTATTTATGACAGACACAGCACTTTCAGATGGAGGATCACCAATGACAGAGAAAAGCATTTCACAAAATGCAAGAGTCAATTCATCAAGAAGACAATTATCTCGCAGTACTCCCCTAACAACAAAGCTTCGAGACACATAAAGGACATTTTAAGCATGTTCCTCATTGGTGTCACTTCAAAAAGACGACCTTTTAAAGACCAATAGCAATCTCAGTACTTAAAACAAGAGGTCCTGGGGCGACTGGGTGGTTCAGTGGGTTAAAGCCTCTGCCTTCGGCTCAGGTCATGATCTCAGGGTCCTGGGATCGAGCCCCGCATCGGGCTCTCCGCTTGGCGGGGAGCCTGCTTCTCCCCCTCTCTCTGCCTGACTGCCTACTTGTGATCTCTCTCTCTCTCTCTGTTAAATAAATAAATAAAATCTATAAAAAAACAAAAACAAAAACAAAAACAAGAGGTCCTTGTTTCCTAACAAACACAGCTTTGCTCCAGTCCTCAATCAGTGCTTTAGGAGTTCCCAGAGATGAAGTAACTTCCAGAATTTTCTGATAGTCTCAATTCAATTTATTCAGAGGAATGCATGTATTCACTATGGAGAATGTCTGTCAAAAATCAACTGTTTCTTGGGGCACCAGGGTAGCTCAGTCAGTTAAGCATCTGCCTTTGACTCAGGTTGTGTTCTTGTGGTACCGGGATCAAGTCCCATGTTGGGCTCCCTGCCCAGCACACAGTCTGCTTCTCCCTCTGCCCCTGGCCCCAACCCCAGCTTGTGCTCTCTCTTAGTATCTCTCAAAAAAAAAAAACACAGCAGTTTCTTCTGAGTCTTCCTTTTGATAAGGACTCCAAAGACTGAATCATTTACAAATAAAGAGAAATAAAAATCAAAATAAAACAAAGAAAATTCTTGGAGTTGGAATTTGTGCAAATCCAAAGTAAATGTTTTTTGCATAGTTCAAAAAAAAAAGAGATTAGGGAGCCACTCTGATGAAGAAAAGCAGTTACCTGAGTCAAGGAGCAGCTTCTAGAATTACTGAAAGTAACTCAGTATTTATAGAATTATTCAACCTTCATGATGTTTAATAATTGTTCTACTCAGTAATGATTATTTCTTAATATTATTGATATGGGGTATTTCAGATAGAATTGTTTTATGAAGAATGGTGAGAACTTGGCACTTCACCTTTTGTAGTAAGGCCTGTGCTAACTCTTCCAATTATTGCTAGGCATTAGAAGGTATCTTGCAGAGACAATACTCACTCCATGGCATTTCCATTTATGGGTGCTAAAATCTGGTCCACATAGGCAGAGGGTAGGTAAAGGTGATCTTATTAAAACTATTTCCAAATATCATTACAGACCACTCATACTGTGCTTCGCAAATTTTGTGGATTGTTTAGAACCAAAAGATTTCACCCCTGAAACCATATAGTCAGACGTGAGGCTTCTAAAGGAAGGAGTGTTGTGGCTTGAGTTGTGTTCCCAATAAAGATACGTTGAACCCTTGTTCCTGTGAGGGTGGCCTTGTTTGGAGATACTCTTCGAAGACATAATCAGGTTAAGATGAGGTTGCTAGGGTAGGCCCTAATCCAATATGACCGGTGTTCTTCTGACGCCAAGAGCCACGGACTCTGAGACACGGGCAGAAGGCCATGCACTGGCAGAGGGAGAGGCCGGATCCTCCCACAGAGGCTTCCAAGGCAGCATGGCCTTAGTACCACCTTGATTTTTAGATTATCTAGTCTCAAGAACTGTGACAGAATAAATACACTATTGTTTTAAGTCACTAAATTCACAGTGCTTTGTTACAGAAGCCTGAGGAAACTAATACATAGAGTCTATTTATACCTTACTGGGGTTTAATGTTAGAACTCTGGTTCCTGGAGTAAGCGACTCTCCCCTAGCATGCACAAAACTGCTTCTACTGAGGTTCCACCTTCTTTAGGGCTGCCGATGGAGTATCAGGGTCACCTGAACTTACAAACTTACTGACCAGTTGGGAACAAGGATAGTGACTACAGGATAAGGAATCTGACAGAGGTAGAACCCCTAATATTCAAAAAGTGAATTAAGGGGGCACCTAGGTGGGCTTAGTAGGTTAAGCATCTGACTCTTGATTTCAGGTCTTGATCTCAAGGTCGTGAGGCATGGAGCCTCCTTAAAACAAAGAAGGAATAAGCCATGTAGTAGGGTATCCTGGGATTCCAAGTCCTAGCTGGCTCTTCCTAACCCATTTATTGTCTAGTCAGGACACCAGGGACTGCAATGGCTCTATACCTTTCATAGTTTGTAACTTCTAATTACATTTTCCATCCCATTGATTAAAATCTTATACATAACATGGTGGCCAAAACTAAATAGGATCCAAAGATGGTTACTTTACTTCCTCATAAAACATCTGGAATACGGTAACTTTTTGTTTGTTTCCTGGAGTTAATTAGAACTGTTGTGATGTTTTAAGGGCTATAGTTTCCAACTGCACTATTCACCTTTCTGCACAATTGCTTCAAGGTGGACTCCCACTATTCAATTTGCTATCTTTTTTCTTTTTCTTGGCCAGGACCCAAGTTTTCCTTGACCTCATTTCTTTCTTTTTCACTCCCTTTCTGTGCATGCCTACGTTCTTAAGTTATTTTTGTATCTTTCCTTCCGCATATTAAGACAGAGAACACACCAAATGACTCAACCTCTGGCGGTGACCCCCTCCCGCCTCCTCCTCTACCCTACAGGTGCATCTGCACTCACCACGCTAATGAGTTCTATTGTGTTGTTTTTCTTCTCCCGAGAGAACGGACAATGCCCACAATAATTTCTAAATAAGTTCCAGGAAATCTTATGAAACAGAGAAAATTAGAAATTCACACTCCTAACAACCAGTTACGGGATAGCACAGTACTCAGGCTATTTTGACATTCTTGTAATAATGACTATATAGTGGTTCCACTGATTTATGTGTAATGGCTTGACTGCAGTTGATGGTCTTAATCATTCTTTTGAGATACCAACATTTTTCATGAGAAATTTGTCACTCTTAGAAAAAAAAGCATGATTAATAAAAGGAAATAAGCTAATTTGATATGAGATTATAGTTTGTAGTTTTTGTATAAATACGAAAGAATGTTGGATTTATGTTTACAAAACTGCATTTGGTAGGCATTGCTGTATTTTGCACAGTCTATTAGTAGTCTTCCTTAATTCAAGGTAACTTTTTAAATAATCAAAGAAATAATTTTAAAATAATTTTTAAACTTAAAAATTTAAATAATTTTAAAATAATTATTTTAAATAATCGAAGAAAATTTAAATTTTCTTTAAATTTAAAGAAAACATTTAAAACATTTTAAATACACGTTACCCCAATGTGAAAATACGACTGTGATTTAAGTTATTTTTGAAAATGGAAGTCAAGAATTCAGAAAAGATTAGCACATTTCCCTGAGGTGTCATTTTTTTTTAATTAATTTTTATTAACATATAATGTATTATTTGCCCCAGGGTACATGTCTGTGAATCGTCAGGCTTACACATTTCACAGCACTTAACAGCACATACCCTCGCCAATGTCCACAGCCCAGCCACCCTATCCCTATTCCCTGCCTCCCAGCCACCCTTAGTTCGTTTGGTGAGTCTAGGAGTCTCTTATGGTTTGTCTCCCTCCCCATCCCTTCCTGTTTCATTTCTCTCCCCCACCCCCCAAACTCCCTCCTTGCCTCTCAAATTCTTCATATCAGAGAGATCATGTGATAATTGTCTTTCTCTGACTGACTTATTTCGTTTAGCATAATACCCTCCAGTTCCATCCACGTCATTGCAAATGGCCAGATTTCGTTTCTCTTGATGGCTGCATAGTATTCCATTGTATATATATCATGTGTTTGTTGGCCATTTGGATGTCTGAGGTGTCATTTAAATTAACCTACCTTTGATGATATATAATTGTGTTTTTGTCCAGGCTGTTGTAACAAAATATCACAAACTGGGTGGCTTATAAACAACAAATATATATTGTTCAGTTCTAGAGGCTGGACTAAAAGATCCTATGTCCTCACATGGTGGAAAGGGCCGGGGATCTCTCAGAAGCCTCTTTTATGAGAACACTAACACCATTCATGAACTTAGCACCTCCCTAAGGTCTCACCTTAGGTGAGAACTTAGCACCTCCCTAAGGTCTCCCTAAGGTCTCCCTAAGGTCTCCCTAAGGTCTCACCCCCCATCACCCTAAGGTCTCACCCCCCATCATCTTTGGGGGGTAGTATTTCAACATATGAATTTGGGGTGGGCATAAACATTCAGACCACAGCACTCTATTTAATCCCAAAAGACCATGCCATTTTAGAGCTGCTGTCTTTACTCAGGTTGAGCCTTCATCTTAATATACCTCTTCCCAACTAGAAAGACCATACTACTCCCCAAAGGCCTCTGCATATTTGTATTGCCAACCTCAGTAGATAAGGAAAGAAAAACATATATGCACACCAGTGTTAACTGAGATCTTATTATACTAGACATGTTTATGCTCAATAATTTCATGGATTCCTCCAAAAATTCTGTGAGCTATTATTTTCATACTTGACATAAAAAGAAACAAGAGTCGGGTGCCTGGGTGGCTCAGTGGGTTAAAGCCTCTGCCTTCGGCTCAGGTCATGATCTCAGGGTCCTTGGATCGAGCCCCACATCGGGCTCTCTGCTCAGCAGAGAGCCTGCTTCCCCCCCTCTCTCTCTGCCTTCCTCTCTGCCAACTTGTGATCTCTATCTCTCTGTGTCAAATAAATAAATAAAATCTTTAAAAAAAAAACAAAAAAACAAAACAAGAGTCTCAAATATTTTCAATACCTTGCCCAAAGTTGTAGAGCTAATTCATGTGGGAATCACCACCTGCCATGCCCCATTCCAACTCCAAAGTTTATGTTCTTTCCATTTTTCAATGTTCTCTCCGAAACACCATAATTATACTACAAAAAGTTACACTTCTCATGGTGAGCACTGTGCAATGTTTACAACTGTCAAATCACTTGTCGTACACCTGAAACTAATAAAACACTGTCCTCAACTATACTTCAATTTTAAAAGAGTATCTTTTTCCCCCCTTGTAATGTTAAATGGATTCAAACTACTAGTTCTTGAGTATCCACTTTTTGTGCTGAGCAATGACAAAATAACAAGATAAACTATTTATCTCTAACCTCCACAAGATAGATAAAGCAAGTCATTTATCTATTTGACCTTGACTCCATAGCTACATTGACCAACTATATGGAAATGACGTGAACACACCTGTCCCCTACCCCTGTCCCAAGAGCAATCACCTGTGAACTCTGCTGTGGGCAGCCTGTGGTCGTGTTGCTACTTTCCTCTGTCCTCTCCTATATGCCCCTGGAGTCTCCTTTTGCATTTACTTCCCTCATTTTCCCATACTCCCTGAATATGAGTAATAACAACATTGCAAAGTGCTTACAGATTTGGAAAATTTTCACAGATCTCTTTGCATTTCCAAATTTTTCCCCGCTGACATACCTATAGTGCAGAGGTGAGTGAAAGCACATCCCTCCAGGGCTCCTGGCAGTGTCTCCTGAAGCAGCCCACTACAAGAGCAAGAACAGAAGGTGACTGAAGCTTCACATGGGCCCCTAAAAATTCATGTGGGTTTTTCTTTCTACTTCTTAATATATTTCGTGTCTGTTTTATTCGAAAATTATTTCCTCCAATTTTCAAGTAAACTTGACTTCACAGGGAGACATTTGCTCCCAGGGGTTATCCTCTGGCTTTTTGCTTCATGCCCATGGGTAACACATATTTCTGTCTGCAAAGCACAGAAGATACCACCCCATTTAATTCTCACAATGACCCTGTGAAGTGTTAAACCTTACCACTGCTGAAGAGGATACCAAGCCTCTGAAACGTTAGGTCGTGTTTCCAAGGTCATATAAGGGAGAAATGGCTGAATCAGACCGGCATGACTAAAGTTCGCTGTTTTACTAGGGCATGTAATTATCTGACATTGTGGACATAAACTCCTAGAGGACAAGGGTACTACTATTTTATATTCTATACCCAAAACAGTACTTCATACAGTGTGAATGTGCTGTCTCTCTCCCTACATGTGTATATACATACAGAAGTAATAACATAAATAAAAATAATATAAAATGAGTGAACAAAAGCATATTAGTAATTTAAGAAGTTGAATTTTTGGAGCGCCTGGGTGGCTCAGTCATTAAGCGCCTGCCTTCGGCTTAGGTCAGGATCCCAGGGTCCTGGGATTAAGCCCCGCATCAGGTTCCTTGCTCGGCAGGAATCCTGCTTCTCCCTCTCCCACTCCCCTGCTTATGTTCTCTCTCTCTCTCTCTCTCTCTCTCTCTCTCTGTCAAATAAATAAATAAAATCTTAAAAAAAAGTTGAATGTTTTTCTTTTTATTCCCCTATACACTGCAAATTGTAGAAATATCTGGAAGGACTTTTTAAGTTCCCACAGACATTGGTTAAAATGCAAAATAAAGCCATGTAAAAGATAACAGCTTTGGGGGTGCCTGGCTGGCTCAGCTGCTTAAGCTTCTGACTTTGGCTCAGGTCATGATCTTGGGGTCCTGGGATAGAGCTTGTCAGGCTCTACACTCAGGGGGGAGCCTGCTTCTCCCTCTCTCTCTGCTCCTTCCCCCATTCGTGCCCTCTCTCAAATAAATAAAATCCTAAAAAACAAGATAACTTATGACAATATTAGATTAAGGACCTAAGAGTATTAAAATTCAATACCCCACCATAACCACCTCTGTCCCACAGATTCCCTGACAGAAACACAAGTACCAGATTCAATGGCAAAGGAAAGTAAGCTACCAGTATAATATGCACCTGGCTTTTATCCAAACCCCAATGCAGGGAATGCAGGGACGTGATTTAAGTCCAAACTCAAATTCGGTGGTCTTACCAAAGCCTAGCACAGCAAACAGAGAAGAGAGAAAAAGATAGCCAGAATGGTTTAGTAGGAAAGAAGGCACTAGTCCACTCTATCACTTCAGATATAAGGAAGGTAGCTTCAGAAGAGAAGAGGTAAAACATACCCATCAACTTGTTTTTTAATTTTTATTTTTTTACTAACATATAATGTATTATTTGCCTCAGGGTACACGTCTGTGAATCATCAGGCTTACACATTTCACAGCATTTACCATAGCACATACCCTCTCCAATGTCCACAACCCAGCCACCCTATCCCTACCCCCCTACCTCCCAGCCACCCTTAGT
>CM053612.1:8365667-8401610 GCA_028646535.1 Procyon lotor | reverse complement strand
TGAACATCACTCGGCATCAGAGAAATACAAATCAAAACCACAGTGAGATACCACCTCACACCAGTCAGAATGGCCAAAATTAGCAAGTCAGGACATGACAGATGTTGGCGAGGATGCGGAGAAAGGGGAACCTTCCTACACTGTTGGTGGGAATGCAAGCTGGTACAGCCACTCTGGAAAACAGCGTGGAGGTTCCTCAAAAAGTTGAAAATAGAGCTACCTTACAACCCAGCAATTGCACTACTGGGTATTTACCCTAAAGATACAAATGTCGTGATCCGAAGGGGCACATGCACCCAAATGTTTATAGCAGCAATGTCCACAATAGCCAAACTATGGAAAGAATGTACCCATCAACTTCTAACACAATAATCCTGACAACTGGTAGAGTTTAGTTCTCTGCTCCCCAATCTAAGTGAAGATTAATATTCATTGCAGAAGGAATTTGGGCATGAGAAGTAGGAAACATTCTCCCTCCCTCACTTACTTCTGACTCTCATTTGGGAAACTGGAGTTAAAAAGAAATATTTGTTCTACACTTATAGGCTAGCACAAAATAGCATTTCTAAAAAATTTTTCTTTGGAATAAAGGGTTCCATTATCATTAAGTTTGGGAAACTCCTGGCTATATGGTTTCTTTACTGAAAGTCCTATTCAGGATGCTTAAAATACATGAGCATGAGGAATCTAAAAAAGGGAGAGGGGATCATAATATGCAACACTGGGGCGCCTGGATGGCCCAGTTGGTGAAGTGTCTGCCTTCAGCTCAGGTTATGATCCCAGGGTCCTGGGATCGAGCCCCACATTAGGCTCCCTGATCGGTGGGAAGCCTACTCCTCTCTCCTACTCCCCTTGCTTATGTTCCCTCTCTTGCTGTCTCTCACTGTGTCAAATAATAAATAAATAAAAATCTTTTTAAAAATTTAAAAAACCAGGACACCTGGGTGGCTCAATTGGTTAAGCAGCTGCCTTCAGCTCAGGTCATGACCCCAGGATCCTGGGACCGATTCCCACGTCGGGCTCCTTGCTCAGCAGGCAACCTGCTTTTCCCTCTGCCTCTGCCTGTCTCTTTGCCCACTTGTGATCTCTCTGTCAAATAAATAAATAAAATTTAAAAAATTTAAAAAACCATAAATAAAAATTAAAAAGTAATATGCAACACTTTCAAAACTTGTTTGACCAACAAACCTTTTCCCTATCCTAACACCCATTCTATTGAATACATTGTAGAGATGTCAATATCAAGGAAAGATCAAGGGATTTGGCATTGAAGAAACCTTGCTTCACTTAATGTTATAGCACTTACTAGCTGTATAAATGTGATCTAATTATGTAATACATCAGTTTGTTTTCTCATGTGATGGAAGGATAATAATCCCAACCATGCAAATTCATGAGGGTCATGAGTTGATAGATACGAATTGTCTAGAGGATTGTGCTTGATTAAATAAAGTTGATCAGCAAGTAGTACTTCCTCTCTCTCAATTATTTTCATATGTACTTGCTTTACCAATTGTCTGTAAATACCAAGCCACTGATGAATTTAGCCAATTAAGTAAAAATACTCAGTCAAATCTATAACAAAATAATGGAGAGTGCTAACTCTTTGGATGATAGAATAATCATTGTATATAATGCTGTTGTGTTGCATGCAATGTTTTCTCAGTTATTATCATTTTTGGGAGAGCTTTCAAAGGTTGAAACTCAAGAGTGGCATGCAACTCAATGAAGTACTTGGCTTTTAGCTTTACTCTAATTCTTACAGGAATATTCGTATGCGTCTCCTCTGATTTATGTGTAAGTTTTGATCTGCTGTGTTATATCCTGGAGCCAGACACTAACAATTCACTGTTTGTAAGAAAGGTTACTTCAAAGCAAGTCGAAGATTGACCAATTTAGGATTTGCATTAAGTAAGTGGTTTAAGTGAAATGTTGGAAGCAAAGAAATCCTATCCAATCTACATAGGACTCTCGAATTTGGACTAGATTTAGGTTTGTAAGGAGTCATTTCCTCTAGCCAGCTTTTTTTTTTTTTTTAAATATTTTATTCATTTATTTGATAGAGAGAGAGATCACAAGTAGGCTGAGAGGCAGGCAGAGAGAGAGGGAGAGGCAGGCTCCCCTCTGAGCAGAGAGCCCTATGCGGGGCTTGATCTCAGGACCCTGAGATCATAACCTGAGCCGAAGGCAGAGGCTTTAACCCACTGAGCCACCCAGGCGCCCCTCTAGCCAGCTTTTCTGTCCCTAAGACTCAGCAGTGCTTTTTCTCATCAATTAGTTAAAAAAAAAGTTATACGGAGATATATCTATCTATATATAGATAGATATGGAAGATCTATATATAGATAGATATATCTCCTGAAGTCTTTTGTTCATCACCCTGAATGAGTGAAAGAGCTAGCAATTTTAAAGCTACAGTTCAGGGTTAATATTTAGAGAACACTTCTGTGATGCAGTGCTTGGGGACTGATTAGAAGGGTGATCTAAGCTGATGGTTCTCAAAGTGTGGTCCCTGGATCAGTAGCATCAGCAGCACCCCTGAACTTGTTAGAAATGCACATTCGGAGTACCTGGGTGACCCACTTTGGGCTCCACGTTCAGTGTGGAGTCTCCTTGAAAATTCTCCTTCTTCCCCTCTCCTCCACTCACTCATGCACATGCAACACTCTCTCTCTAAATAAAAACATCTTTAAAAAAAAATCTAAAGTTGGGGATCAAAAGCAGAAATCTGTTTTAACGGGCCTTCTGATTCTTATGCTAAAATTAGAGAACCACTGATTTATATATTGTAACCTTTGTGTGTATACACAAGATGCTCTTGAAGAGTAAGGTTCTTGGAGGGATATCAGCAAGATGGTAGAAAAGGAGGTCCCCTACCTATACCCCCACTACAGCAACAATAACTTGACAGCCATCCACAGACAAAAGTATCTTTGTGGGAGCTTTAGGCACTGGATAGGAAGATACAAAACTCCAGTGGAGCCCTAGACTGAGCAGGGCCATGTTGAGAAGGCAAGCCCACACCCAGATAGCAGGTTGACCCACGTGGTCTGAAGCTACAGACCCAGTAAGAGACCTATCTGCCTTTGGGTTTGGCTCTAGCTATATCTGACCTTAGTCCTGCTGTGAGTACTGTCCACTAGGGAACCTGGAAGGAGAGTAACAGGCCTGCCAACTTCATTTTACTGTGGATAGTGAAGCAGCCCCGCATTTCAGTGCTAGCCCTGTCCCAGCCAGTTTGAGAGTAGTCTTGTCAGCCCAGCACCCCACCAGGAGAAACACCCATCTGTGCCCCCGGAGGCGGGTCTGCTATACTGGTCCAACTATAACCAGTTGAAATGCCCCTGGAACTTAGCTCCATCCTCCTCCAGCTATGATATAGGAAAAGGCTTTCCCACACAGGACTCAGCAGACGACATCTTTGTCCCCGGGGACAGGCCCACCAACTTCGGTCCCACTGAGGGGCTTGAAGTGGCCCTGTAACTTACCCCGGTCCTTCTCAGATACAATCTCGAAGCAGTCCTAGCCAAGCAAGGGCCTGTCCAGTGGCCCAGACACAGCCCTCCCAGAGACCTGGTAAGAGGCCTGCAATCCTCAGACCCTGATGTGGACCTCTGTTCCATTGCCAGCCCTAAAACTGTACCCAAAAGGATGCAGCATTAGAACTAAGTCCTGAAAGCTAGTTACAAATTTGACAGTAAAAGATACACGAAAGAAAATTTAATTTAGGACCCTCTAAACATCAGATATTGTGAACCTTGGTATAGACTGGCATAGTGGTTTAGATTTGTCCAATATGACTTTCTGCGCTGGTGGAGAAGTTCTATACCTGTTCTGTCCAATACAGTAGCCACTATCCTGATGTGGCTATTGAGAACTGGAAATGGGGCTAGTGAGAGGAAGAAAAATTTTTATTTGAACAGCCATATGTTTCTAGTAGCTACCTTTTTGGAGAGCAGTTTTAGGAATTATCATTATCATGAGTTGCCCCCTACACCTCCCTCAACCCACTCTCTCTATGAGACAAAAACGACTTCAGGACTTTTCTAAATCCCTATAAACACAGTTGTATTTGTGAAGGCTATTCCTGAGCTCCTTGCTTTTACTTTCAACTCTTGGAAAAAATTATTTATGTGGATAAAACTCCCTTGAATTGTTCAAAATCCAAATGCCTTGATACAACACTGCCTTGAAAACAATACATTTTGGGAGACAGCCTGGGCCAGGAAGTTCAGGTGCCCGTGAGATATACAGAACATTGTGTTTGTAGCCTCTCAGGTCAGGATGCTCAGTTATTTCTTAGATTTTGCCTTAATGAGCAGGACTGTCCTTTAACAGATAATCCGTTTTACACCACTTCTTTTGTTTTCAACTGTGTATGCAATACCAAATGCTAAGCAAAGAAGATAATTAAATTGGACCAGACCCTGTCCTTTGACAGGCACACTGAACTCTGGAACCAGATTCCCTTTCAGGATTTGTGAGTTTTGGGGGACCTGAGATTGGGAATTGGGTTAAAGCCCTTCATTGTTGCCCGTCTCTACCACAACACAGGAATGATTTTACATGTAGCTTCTCCTCTTTGGAGAAAGTCTGTGCAGGGAGCACTGGCCCCTCTCAGGCCTACCATCCCAGTGAGTGGAGGCAGTGGCTTCAAAGCTAGTTATGACCGAAATCTGAAGAGAGATTCAATTCTCAGGTGACTCTACCCCACCCTTTCACAAAGTTGGGTGAGCTATGTCAGTAAGACTGCACTTTGAAATTATGTGCTCTCCAAGTTAATGTCTAAAGTGCCTTACCCAAAGTTCCTTCAGAAACTTTGTAAAATGAGGGGCGCCTGGGTGGCTCAGTCGTTAAGCGTCTGCCTTCGGCTCAGGTCATGATCCCAGGGTCCTGGGATCGAGCCCCGCATTGGGCTCCTTGCTCCGTGGGAAGCCTGCTTCTCCCGCTACCATTCCCTCTGCTTGTGTTCCCTCTCTCGCTGTGTTTCTCTCTGTCAAATAAATAAAATCTTTAAAAAAAAAAAAAAAAGAAACTTTGTAAAATGAGTCAGTCAAGGTTCAGAGTAGTGAAATGAGATGGCAGTTCCAGAGCTCCAACTTATCTAAGACAACTGTACATACCTGTATAATGTGGTGTAGATATTGATCCTTGAGGACAGAATCCCATCGGGTTTAGCTGCTGTATTTCCATAAAGGCAACTCGTGTGATTGTGCCCTAACACTATTCGGTCTGCTGTGTTACCTGCAACTCCCTTTCTCTGTATCTATGTATCTCATCTTCCCCTCATTAACTTCTAGAGCTACATTCGACCAGGATAAACTATTCTCTTTCATCCTTGATCCCCCAACCAGGGAACAGTTTCCATGCTTAACATGGACAGGAAAGGTAGTCTTGGAGGCCTTGCCAATAAACAGAAAGCAGGCTAATCCTTATCAGTGGAAATGTGGAAGGAACGATCTGGGAAACCGGTCTTATTTAATTTACTGGTGACATAGCATTTAAGCAAGATTCCCTCACAAATTTCTCAGTTCTAACACACTCCATGTTAACCTTCAGTTTATGTTATAAATGTACTCATCCTTGGTAATCCATTCGCAGTTAGATATTTACAAAGCAACCCTACTGAGCAATAGGTACCGTTAGATGCTATGGCATTTCATAAATATAACCAATGAATGTGATTTTAGTACAAAGGAGGTTTAAAAAAAAAACAAGGACACCCAGGTGGCTCAGTGGGTTAAGTGTCTGCCAGAATTCTGCTCAGGTCGTGGTCCCCAGGGTCTTGGGATAGAGCCCCACATTGGTGGGGAGTCTGCTTCTCCCTCTCTCTCTGCTGCTCCCCCTGCTTGTGCACTCTCTCTCTGACAAATAAGTGAGTAAAATCATTTAAAAAAAAAACAGCATAGGAATAATGTTTTACCTTTGCTTAAGGAGAGTATTTCTGGCTACAGAGACTGAACTGCGACCAATTCTAAATTCCTCTGTGTTGAGGGCTGGTAAGGAAGACATGGAATTGAGAGCTAATCTATGGGCAAGCACTTTAGGAACAGTGTTGTAGGGGCCAAGGCAGGTTGCCCCAAGATAGCCCACTTGGGCATAAAGATTATTTTGAGTTAAGAGTAATTAAAACCTGGCAGATGCAGGAAAAGTTCCCAGCCGCCCCCACAATTGCCTAAATTTACAATGGAAAGGAGAGTCGGAAAGAGGAAGAGAGCTATTAAGAGGGACTCCCCTTTACCTAAGGAATTCATCTGCATAATAGGGCAACTTTGTTTCTTTACATCTTTAGCAAGATGTAAATGTAAAAATGTAAACATCTTTAGCAAGATGTTTAGCAACATCTTGCTAAAGAGCTTTCTCCCCTTTGTGTCCTCAGGCCTCTACCTCCCCTTAGTTCCTATAGTTAGTTCAGAATAGCTTGTGGCCTCCTTGCCTTTGGAATCTCCGTGGATTCCCTGTACGCACGCCTATTAAATTTGATTTTCTCCTGTTAATCTGTCTCATGTCACTTTGACTCCAGCTAGAAGGACCTTGAAGGGCAGAGGAAAGTCTTCGTCCTGAACAGTGTCATGTGAGCTCCTCAATGGCTTTATGAGGTAAACGCCATTATGGTCCTTCTACTGATATCAACTCTTTTAGGGTGCCTGGAACCAATTCCAACATGATGGGAGAAGTTCCCCAAACACAACACCAAACAATTCTCAGACACTATCCACCAGGAGAGAGCGTCAGACCCTCTCGGGTTGAGAGCTCAATCCTACAAGACCATCCCACTCCCACCCCCACCTCAGACAACACTGGCGAGCCCAGGTGCTTGGGACTAAGCAGCTATAAACCAGAGGTTCCCACCAACCCCTCCTCGGGTTCAGTTAATTTGCTAGAGCAGCTCACGGAACTTAGAGAAAACATTTTCCTTACCCGATCAGCGGTTGATTATAAAAGGATGTGACTCAGGAACAGCCAAATGGAAGAGTTAGGTAGGGTGAGCTGTGGAGAAAGAGAAAACAGCTTCCCTGACCTCTCCAGGCCGCCATTCTCCCCAAACCTCCACGTGTTCGCCAACCGGAAGCTCTCCCAAACCCCTCCTTTTGGGTTTGATGGAGGCTTCGAAACAGAGGCTTGATTGATTGAATTATTGGCCATTGGCTGATTCAACCTCCAGCTTGTCTCCCCTCCCCTGAGGTCAGGGGGTGGCACTGAAAGTTCCAACCCTCTAATTACTTGGCTGGTTCCCCTGGCAACCAGCCCCCATCTTTAGGTTAACCAGGGGCTTTCTAAAAGTGACCTCATTAACATAACAAGACACCTTTAAAGCTCTCACCACTTAGGAAATTCCAAGGGTTTTAGGAGCTGTGAGCCCGAAACCAGGTGAATGAAGACCAAATACATATAAGAAATACATATTTGGTCATTTGATTTATTTCTAATAAATCACACTATTGAAGTCTTCATTTTACAGATGAGAAAACAGGTTCAGAAGAACTGCTACTTGTTTAGGATCACAGGGCATTAAGCTAATTCCTATGCTTGTGCTTTCAGTCACTGCTCTGCCGTCTCCTTCGGGGTTCCTTTCATCTCTCCTACTTTTCAAAGGTCTCTGCCTCTGAACATTCAGAGAAGTTGTTCTTAGAATCATGAAATTTAGGGGCACCTGGGTGGCTCAGTGGGTTAAAGCCTCTGCCTTCAGCTCAGGTCACGATCTCAGGGTCCTGGGATCGAGCTCCGCATCGGGCTCTCTGCTCAGCAGGGAGCCTGCTTCCCTCTGCCTCTCTGTCTGCTTGTGATCTCTCTCTGTCAAATAAATAAATAAAACCTTTGAAAAATAAAAAAAAGAAATGAAATTTCTTGATTTCTCTAAATCATGAAATTTGGACCAGGGATCTGTTTTCCAGATTTGCCCAATGATAAAACGTGTAAGTGGACAATACTAAAAAGACCTTATATTTACTGAGAGTCGTTTTTTTTTCAAGTTTTTATTTATTCATTTGACAGAGAGGGAGAGATCACAAGTAGGCAGAGGAGAGGAGGAAGCAGGATCCCTGCTGAGCAGAGAGCTGGATACGGAACTCCTTCCCAGGACCCTGAGATCATGACCCGGAGCAGAAGGCAGAGGCTTTAACCCACTGAGCCACCCAGGTGCCCCCAGAACCTATAATAAACCTCATAATAAACCTGTGAAATAGGTATTATTTGTACCCCCATTTTACAAATGAGGACAAAGAAACAGAAAAAGAACTGCTAAGGGAGTTCTAGGAACAACATAATTTCACATTAGCTGTGACTGGATGTCTTTTTGTGTTCTGCATTAGAATAAGAGCTTCTTGGGTAAAAACCGTTCCTTACTCTTTTTTAGTATCTGCAGCACTGAGCCCAGGGCTTAGCACAAAATAAGCAAGCAATAAATGATAATCCCCATTACTATTCACTGTAGTGCTAACTCCTAAAATATGAATATAAACTGAACATACCGAAGAGTTTGGTGTGAAATCCCTTGCTAATATTTGCTTAAAGGAATTTATTATCTATATCCTATCCACTAATATTCTAGATAGTAAATGGAAAGCTATTTTCCATTGTGGAAGAAGAGAGAGGAATACATATAGCTATTGCTTAAGTTTTTGATAACTTCCTCCTAAATACTGCCACCTACAATAACATTTAATGGGTCTTGCTAAACTGTGATCACAGATATCAGACTGCTATGTTTTATCACAAACATATGAATGGAAAACATACGGCACGATCTTTACCTTGGTGAGAGTCCAGAAAGTTAGAGAAATGATCTGAATAGAGGGGAAACAAACTTGAATACAAATATATTTTTGTAAGTTCTGGAAATAGAATTGGGTTTCTCAAAGCTCAGAGTGTATACTGTCCATGTTTGATTTGATTACTGAATTTACCTTAAGAAAAATCTGGGCTTTGGTAAGACATATGTCTTAACCTGCCATAGTAGATTCAGTAGCTGCCTTTTTTTTTTAAGATTTTATTTATGTATTTATTTGTGAGAATGAGCAAAACGAGAGAGCAAGAGGGTGGGGGGGAAGCAGAGAAAGGAACAGAGGGAAAGGGAAAAGCAGACTCCCCACCGAGCAGGGAGCCAACGTGATCCAGGACTGGATCCCAGGACTCTGGAATGATAACCTGAGCCAAAGGCAGACACTTAACTGACTATGCTCCCTAGGCCTCCCCTTCCTCTTTTATATTTATTTTTTTATTATTTTATTTTTAAATTTCAAAATAGTTCAAGACTCACAAGAAGTTTTGAAAATGGTACAGAGTTCCTATGTGCCCTTCATCCAACTTCCCCCATAGATACCTTACATAAACATAATGCATTGTCAAAACCAGGAAATTAATGTAGGAACACTACTATTAATTCAGGTACTTACATTATTCAGATTTTACCAGTGTTCAGCTGCACTTTGTGTGTATGTGTGTGTGTGTGTGTGTGTGTGTGTGTGTGTGTAGTCTGATAAAATATTATCATCACATGTGTAGAATTCAAGTAATCATCGTCAAAATCAAGATTCAGTATTGTCCCATCACCACAATGAAGCTTCCTCATGTTACCCCCTAGTGATGGTTAATGTTATGTGTCATCTTGACTGGATCATGGGATGCATAGATGTTTGGTTAGGCATTATTTCTGGTTCTGTGAGCATATTTCCAGAAGGCATTGACATCTGAATCCACAGAGAGCACCACCCTCCCCACTGTGGGGAGGCATTAACCAGTCCACTGAGAGCCTTAATACAACAAAAAGCCAAGGAAGGTAGAATTCCTTTCCTTCCTGTCTGCCTGCTTCAGCTGGGACATCAGTCTTTTGCCCTTGGACTGGGTCACCGGTTTGCAGATGGAAGATCGTGAAACTTCCCAGCCTCCATCATCACAAGTCAATTCCTTAGAATAAACATTACATTATGTATGTATATAAATATACATATACACATACATACATATAGATGTATACATACAGACACACACATACACACATATCCTTCCGGTTGTGTTTCTCTGGAGAGCCCTGACTGATCCATCCTTTAATGGTTACACCCTCCCCTCAGCCCAAACACCTGGCTGCCATTAGTTTCTCCTCCATCTCTATAACTTTGTCATTTTTGAAATGCTATATAAATTAGATCATACAGCATTGTAACCTTTGAGATTGGCTTTTTTCACTCAGTATAATGCCCTTGAGAACCATTCAAGGTGCTGCTTGCACCAGGAACTTGTTCTTTTTCACTGCAGAACAGAATTTTATTGTATAAACATGTCATTTGTTTATTCATTCATCAGTTGAAGGACATTTGTGTTGTTTCCAATTTTTGGCTATAACAATCAGGAACGCTTTGAACAGTAGTAGTATACAGGATTTTATGTAGACATAAATTTTCATTTCTCTGTGATAAATACCCAGAAGTACAATTACTAGGTTATATTTTAGTTGCAGGCCTAGTTGTTTTTGTTTTTGTTTTCCAAAGAAATTTTTTTTTTTTTTCAGAGTGGCTGTGCCATTTTATACAACCACCAGCAATGTTTGAAAGATCCATTTTCTCTGCATCTTTGCCAACATTTTGTTTGTCACTACTTTTTATTTTAGCCGTTTTAATGGGTGTGTAGTGCTACCACATTGTGGTTTTAATTTGAATTTCCCTAATAGCTAGTGATATTGAACATCTTTTAATGTGCCTATTTTTCATCTATTCATCTATATATTCTCTTCAGCAAAATGTCTCTTCATGTCTTGCTCATTTTCTAATTGTTCATTTTCTTTTTGTTGAGAGATTTTTAAGATACATGTTGTAGATAAAGTCCTTTTGTCAGATATGTGATTTGCAAATATTTTCTCCCAGTTTGTACCTTATCTTTTCATCCTTTTAATGGGGTCTTTTCATCAGATACAAGTTTTTTTGAGGCCTACTATATCACTTTTTTTCTTTGATGGACCATGCCTTTGTTGTATCTACGAGCCATTCTCCTAACCATAGGTCATGAAGATTTTCTCCTATGTGGTCTTCTAAAATTTTCATAGATTTATGTTTCACACTTGAATCTATAATCCATTTTGAGTTAACTTTCATAAAAGTCTGGGGTTTAGGAAGAGGTTACTTTAGTACCTATGGATTTCCTGACTCTAGGGCTTGAATATGATTAATATATGCATGGTTTTGAATAAAGCAAAGATAACTGCTTCTCCCTCTCCCACTCCCCTCACTTGTGTTGTCTCTCTGTCAAATGATTAGATAAAATCTTAAAAAAAAAAAGTCTGCTCTAGAGAAGTTTGGGTGTGTTAGCAATAGCTAATAATTTGTAGCTAATGTCCATGAGATCCAACAAATTATTTCTTGTGCCTGTACTGAAACTTTCTTTTGTGAACACAGGACAGACTTTAGGGGTGTGCCACTAGGATAGTCACACCTGGCTCCAAACTCAGAAAGCGCCTCACAGATGGGGTTTAATGCCCTGCAATCAGCATTCTGAACTCTTGATTTTATTTTTGAATTTGCGTTTTATAAAGACAGTCTGATGGGACAGTGGATGATCTTCCTCAGGCTGAAGTCTCAGTTCTTGTCTGGTTCTATGACCACCCCCCATTAAAGGAGAGGTTCTCCATCATTGGCTAACCAGACACACAGCAACTACTGCCAGCCTTTGCCCTCAGCAAGAGCCTGGGCAGGAGATGGGTTTGGATGCACATGCCCTTGATGCCTCCCCTCAGCACCTCAGGCCAACTTAGTAGTCAAATGCTTTAGCCAGCACCTTTAGCCTCTGTGACTAATTAACTAAACCTTTTTTGTGTATCTACGGATCATATAAAGTTTCCTAGAAACAGTCGGAACCAAACCCTCTTACACACCTCCCACCCCACACCAATACACAAACTCTGAGCACCATGATAATGTCTGCAGCTGGTGCCATGGCCTCTGCATGCAATCGGAAGTGTTACAGACCACCATGCTCCCCTTTTACTGATTAACTGCCCTCAAGTTCCTATGTATTTATTTATTTGACATAGAGTGCCCAAGCACATGCACAAGCAGGGGCTGGGGGGAGGGGGTTGCAGCAGAGGGAGAGAGCATTTCAAGCAGACTCCGCACTGAACATGGAGCCCAAAGCAGGGCCTGGATTCCATGACCCACGAGATCATGACCTGAGCCGAAACCAAGAGTCAGGCACTCAACCTACTGAGCCACCCAGGAGCCCCACTGCCCTAAAGTTCCTTTAAAAATCTTTGGGCCAGGCAGAAACCTCAGAGTTGGTTTTTGGAAAAGAGTCTGCCTTCTCCCCAGCTGGCCAGCCTCCTGAATAAAGCTCATATTCCCTTCGAATGCAAACTCATCTCTTGATGGGGCATCTGGTGGCTCAGTCAGATAAGCATCTGACTCTTGATTTTGGCTCAGGTCATGATCTCACTGTCGTGAGATTGAGCCCCGCATCCAGCTCTGTGTTGGGTGTGGAGCCTACTTAAGATTCTCTCTCTCCCTGTCCTGCTTCTCCCCACCTTCCTGCCTGCCCATTCTTCTGCCAGAGCGATGAGCTGCTGAACTTGGATTTTTTGGTAACAGCCTGTGCATCAAGTCACAAAGCACCTATGAGAGTCCATCCTACCTCTTTAGAATCATAATGCCCAAGGCAGCACACTATTAAATGCCAATAAAAAGCACTATGATAGGTTGAAAGAGACAACAAAAGAAATGCTTTTTCTTGCTGGATGAGGAAGGAGTCCTACAGTTTTATTTTACTTTAGGCCCCACAAAATATGTAGCCTAGCTAGTGTCAACATAGCAACTTGTTTATTTAATTATGTTTTATAGGAATTCTTAGAACATCAGAATTATAGTCAATAAAAGAACAATATATGTCCATGACAGCTCCAATATAACCTCAATTGAGAGACTCCCAGATTTCACACAGCAGATAAAATCTGAGTGTTCCCCACTTATTTCAAAAATCACCCAAAAGCCAAGATATAAAAGAGAAATACCAATACAAAGCACATGTTCAGGAAAAAAAAAATGAAGACATTTTTGAGATCTCAAAGTACAAAACAGAAGGGATAACTGACAAAAAGTAGTGAAGGTCAAGCAGTATTCAGGAAGATGCAGACAGAGTAAGCCCATGAATGCAGATTCCCAAAAGAAAAATATGCAAAGCACACCTCTCCTTTGAATGTGGTATACTCGGAGGTGGAAAATCCATCCACGCTCTTATTTGCGAAACTGGAATGGAATCAAAAGCTGCCAAAGGATAATTTCTCTAGATTGTATTTGGTTCTGAGAAGTAGGGATGGGGGTAAATGAGAAATGAAACAGGCGGTCATATTAACAAAAAGCCGTGAGTCAGTAAAATAATGGACCAAGAGGAGACTGCCTTGCCAGTTGCCCTTCAGTGCAAATTTTGAGGAGAAATAAAAATCAGTTCACAAAACGTGAGAAGGAGAAACCTTGCTAATATGAAAAGAACCCTACCTCTTCTTCTATACAAATTTCCTGCGTACAATCTGTTTAAATTGTACTTAGACAAAGATACAATGTAAAAGGAGGAACCAAAGATTTTTAAAAAGCAAATATTAGGCAAAGAACACTCAACAACAACAAAATGTCGCCCGGAAGCTGATAAAAATTGTGAACAAGCATACTCTCAAGAATTTCTTTTTCAAAAAAAAAAAAAAAGAATTTCATTTCTTCTTCAAGTAGGCTCCATGTCCAGAGCGGGCTTGAACAAACGACACTGAGATCAAGAGTCACATGCTCTACCTCTTAAGCCAGCCAGGCACCCCTACAAGAACTTTTTTAAATACTAGTGCAGGGATCCCTGGGTGACTCAGTCTATTAAGTGTCTGACTCTTGATTTTGGCTCAGGTCATGATATCTGGGTTGTGGGATCAAGCCCGTATCTGGCTCCATGCTTGGTGGGGAGTCTGCTTGGGATTCTCTATCTCTCTCTCTCCCTCTGCCCCTCCCCCCACTCACAGACTCTCCCTCTCTCTAAAATAAATAAATAAATATTTTAAAAATAATAAATAAATATTATTGCAATCATCTTTATTAAAAAAAACTTAAAGAGAAATACAACAACCCAAAGAAATATGATGGGGCAACACCACCACTAACAACAATAACAGAATAAATGAAAAATGAAGTGAAGAATTTAGGGGAGAAATTAAAGAAAAATAGCAAATATTAATAAATAAGTCCTGAGAATGTAATGCACACCATGGTGAGTATAGTTAACAATACTGTATTGTATGGGGCACTTGGCTAGCTCAGTCAGAAAAGCATGCAGCTCTTGATCTTGGGGTTGTGAGTTCGAGCCCCATGTTGGGTATACAGATTACTTAAATAAATAAAAATTTAAAAAACACTATATTGTAAAATTAAAAGTTCCTAAGAGAATAGATCTTAAAGGTTCTTATCACAAGAAAAAAATTGTAATTACACATAGTGCTACATGTCAGCTAAACTTATTGTGGTAATCATTTTCTAATATATATGTATTTCAACACATCATTATATTGTATACATAAAACTATTACAGTGTTATATGTCAATTACAACTCAAAAAAAGTAAAATATAGGGGTGCCTGGGTGGCTCAGTCAGTTAAGCATCTGCCTTCAGCTCAAGTCATGATCCCAGGGTCTTGGGATCGAGTCCCACATTGGGCTCCTTGCTCAGCAAGGAGCCTGCTTCTCCCTCTCCCTCTGCTACTCCCCTGCTGTGCTCTCTTTCTTTCTCTCTCTGACAAATAAATAAAATCTTAAAAAAAAAGTAAAATGTGAAATTAGAAGCAGCACAAAGGATAATGGACATTACTGAAAATAAGGCAAGCAATATATAGAACAAAGTAAAGAAAACTTTGTAAACTAGAATGGAAATAAAAGAATTTATATGAATATAAATACATATATTTAAATATAAAATAATAAAATACTATAAAATACTATTTTATTATTTTATATAGAAATATATTTATATATTTATGTATTATAAATATTTTATATTATATAATATAAAAATAAAATATCTATATTTTAAATATATATTTATATATATTTAAATATGCACGCATTATATATAACACATACATATTTGTATAATATATACATATATACATGTATATATACATACAGGTATATATATGACCATAGTGATCTAACATATGTTTCATTTTTCTCTTGCTGTGTAACAAATTTTCTCAAATCATAGTAGCTATAACATCAATGAACATTTTTTTTTAAGATTTTATTTATTTATTTGACAGAGAGAGAGAGAGATCACAAGCAGGCAGAGAAGCAGGCAGAGAGAGAGGGAAGCAGGCTCCCTGCTGAGCAGAGAGCCTGATGCAGGGCTCGAACCCAGGACCCTGAGATCATGACCTGAGCTGAAGGCAGAGGCTTTAACCACTGAGCCACCCAGGTGCCCCTCAATGAACATTTCTCTTTCTTAGTTTCTATATGCTGAATTCAGGGGCATCTGAATTGTCAAGAATTCAGTTAAGATGGTATTTGACACTCCAGCCATCTGAAGGCTTGAAATGGCCTAGAATACCCACTGCCCAAGTAATTCACTTGCACGGATGGAAAATTAATGCTAGCTGTTGTTGGGAGGTCTCCATGTGATCCTATCTGTGAGTTGTTTGCCCTCACAGCATGTTGATTGTCTCCCCCAGAGTGAGTGACCCAAAAAATCAAGTCAGAAGGAACAACTCCTTTTATGACCTTAGTGCTGGAAGTCATGCACTATCACTTCTGCCACATTCTGTTCACTAAAGGTGAGGGACTAAATCTAGCCCAAAGTCAAGGGAACTAGAATTTGGTAAGCATTACCTTTTGAAAGGAGGAGAGTCAGAGAATCAAGGACATATGTTAAAACCATCATGATATGCAAAATTTGTATTACTTTAAAATATAACTGAAAAAATAAAATAAAATAATTATCAGGATAACTTTCCAGAAATAAAACAAGACTTCAGTCTCTAAACTAAAGGGGCATACTAGGTCTCTAAAAAAATGAAACAGAGGGGCGCCTGGGTGGCCCAGTGGGTTAAAGCCTCTGCCTCGGGCTCAGGTCATGATCTCAGGGTCCTGGGATTGAGCCCTGCGTCGGGCTCTCTGCTCAGCAGGGAGCCTGCTTCCCCTCTCTCTCTGCCTGCCTCTCTGCCTACTTGTGATCTCTCTCTGTCAAATAAATAAATAAAATCTTAAACAAAAAAATGAAACAGAATAGCTAACATCTTACAGTATCCTTAATAATTTAATGGATTGTAATCATTCTTTGGGCAAGAGATAAAAATTCAACTTACTCATAAGGGGAAAATAAATCACATTGCCCTCAGGTTTTTGTTTTTGTTTTTTTTCAGATAGTCAAAGATCAGTCCTGCAGGAAGAAAACTAGGTATAATTGTTTTACAAATAGACAATTTATATTTCAAGATTACAGCAACAGAAAATTTACCTTTTTTAAAAATACATTTTATGTATTTATTTGACAGAGAGAGACACCGTGAGAGAGGGAAAACAACTACAGGGGGAGTGGGAGAGGGAGAAGCAGACTGCCCGCTGAGCAGGGAGCCCAATGGGGGGCTCAATCCCAGGACCCCAGGATCATGACCGGAGCCTAAGGCAGACTCTTAATGCTGAACCACCCAGGCACCCCAAAAATATACCTTCGAACACAAAATAACTCAGAGAACATAAATCCCATGAATTCTCCTTGAAGAAACCACTTTAAGGTAACCCCAGAAAAAACAAGTGATGAATGCAGGAGAAGCAGTGATCACTGACTATAGATGACAAAGTGGCAATGGTTAGGAAAGTGTCTATTTTATAAACCCTTGAAAATATCAAAAACATATGATTACAAAAGTTAAGAAAAGAAGTAGAGAAAGATATGCGGTCTTACAAGCATTCCAATTTACCTACTTTCTATAGTTAAAATCAAAGAAATTACATCTTAATGAAGTAGCAGAGTGGCATCTGGCTGGTTCAGTCAGCAGAGCATGCAACTCTTGATCTAAAGTTTGTGAGTTCAAGACCCATATGGGGCCTGGAACCCACCTTTCTTTTTTTTTTTTTAAGATTTTATTTATTTATTTGAAAGAGTGAGAGAGAAAGAGAATGGGGTAGGGAGGGGCATAGGGACAAACAGACTGTGCACTGAGCATGGAGCCTGATGCGGGGCTCGATCCCATGAACCTGAAATTGTGACCTGAGCTGAAACCAAGAGTCAGATGCTTAACTGACTGAGCCACCCAGGTGCCCCTGGTCTGGAGCCTTCCTAAAAAAAAAATAAAGAAAAGAGGTATCAAGTGTTGGTGAGGATATGAAGAAAGGAGAACCCTGTGCACTATTGGTAGGAATGTAAACTGGTATAGCTACTATGGAAAACAGTATGGAGATTCCTCAAAAAATTAAAAGTAGAACTACCATAAGACCCAGAAACACCACTTCTGAGTATATATTCAGAGGAAATGAATGCACTATGTCAAAGAGATATTGGTATTCTTATTTATTGCAGCATTATTTATAGTAGTCAAGCCATAGAAATGACCTCTGTGTCCACACAGAAGAATAGACAAAGAAAATTTGAGATGTATGTATATATACAATGGAATATTATTCAGCCATAAAAAGAGAAATTCTTTATTTGCAACAACATGAGTGCATTTTGAGGGTATTAGGCTACATGAAATAAGTCTGACAGAGAAAGACAAATACAGCATTATCTCACTTATATGTATAATCTAAAAATTAAAAAAAAATAGAATAAAAGATCACATTTGTGGTTACCAAAAGTGAGGGTAGGGAGTAGGGGGAGGTGGGGGAATTAGAGGAAGGTGGTGTATGAGTTCCTTATATGTTTTACATATTAACCCTTTACAGATATATGGTTTGCAAATATTTTCTCCCACATTCCATAGTTTGTCTTTTCATTTTGTTGATTGTTTCTTTTGCTGTGTAAGTCTTTGCTTTGATGTAGTTCCACTTGCTCATTTTAGCTTTTGTTACTTGTACTTTTGGTGTCATATCCAAAAAAATCACTGCCAACACTGATGTCAGGGAGCTTTTTCCCTATATTTTTTCCTAGGAGTTTTACAGTTTAAGGACTTATGTTTAAGTCCTTAATATTTTTGAGTTAATTTTTGTGAGTAGTGTAAGATAGGGCTCTGATTTCATTCTTTTGTTTGTGAATATCGAGTTTTTCCAACACCATTTATTAAAGAGACTATCCTTTCCCCACTGAGTATTCTTGTCTCTCTTGTCAAATATTAGTTGATTATATATGTGTGGATTTATTTCTGAGCTACCAATTCTGTGTGTCTCTCTTTATTCTAGAATCATTGTTGTATTACTTTAGTGTGCTATAGTGTATGATCTCACTTATGTGTGGAATCTAAAAACATCACACTCATAGAAAGAGAACAGAATGGTAGTTTCAGGGGTTAGGAGTGAGGGAAATGAGGAATTGTTGGTCAAAGAATACAAACTTCCAGTGATAAGAGGAGTGAGTCCTGGGATCCTATGGTGACTATAATTAATAATACTGTATTGTATATTTGAAAGCTGGTATGAGAGCAAATCTTTAATGTTCTCACCAAAACAAGAGCGTGGTAATTATGTGAGATAAAGAACATGTTAACTGCTATTGTGGTCAACATTTCACAATAAATATGTATATCAAATCATCACACTGAATACTTTAAATTTACACAATGTCGTATGACAATTAAATCTCAATAAAGCTGGAAAAAATAGTGTAGCTAATATCTCCCAGTTACTGGATTTTTTTTTTTTAATTTAAGCATTGGGTCAAATTAGCAAACAACACTGGACTTACAAAATATTTAGAGTGCAGTTATAATACAAATGCTATATAAAAGAACATATGGAGACACAGCTGAAGAAATGCCCGAGGAAAATGCATTGACTTAAATAGTAATAAAAACAAAGAACGAGGTGGTCTTCTAGCTTCTGACCTGGCACATATAGAACCTGGAAATCCCCTCTCCTATCCTCACGAGAAGAATGAAGCTAAACAAACGGAAAACCAACAACTCTCCTTAGATCCATCATAGATATAATGTCACGGAGCAAACCACAGACCCAAAATTAGAAAGGCAGGCAGGCAGATTCAGCGAATCACAGGTCACCAGAGTATAAGGTCAGGAGGAGAAGCGTACTGCTGCAGCCAGTCCGGGAAAGCTGAAATTGATGAATTGCCGGAGGCTCAGTGCGGAAAAGTCTGACAGGGGAAGGCTGCACTTTTGTGAGTTTTACCTCCAGGAACCCCACCGGGTTCTCACAGTGAAGAGGGGAGAGAAATCCCCTGAGCTTCAGGAAGGAGGAGGAGAAAAGTAGCCATTTTGAAAGATGCTCAGAGCATTCTGTTCTTAACAGGCCTCCCCTCAAGAAAAACAATTTTACCAGAGCCTAACCTATTGGGATTTTACCAGAGCCTAACTGATCTGCGGAAAGGAAAATATCCAACTCCAGTAGCATGCTCTAGCCTTTATACAGGAAAGGGTAATGCCTCACTCTAGCCCCAAGTAGTCTTCCTATCTTGGGGAGAGGGGGTGGCAGACTGAGACGCACTAGTGAAAACCATAGTCCAGGGGCATAGGCTTACTAAAAGACTGATACTTAATCACAGAACTATAAAATGCTTCCCCTGTTCCATTCCTTATCACCACATCAATAGAACTCCTGTATAATAACAAAGGAAGACGACTAAAGGAATTACATGTCTCGGATTTTATTTAAGAAGTCTCTAGGGATGGGGCGCCTGGGTGGCTCAGTCGTTAAGCGTCTGCCTTCGGCTCAGGTCATGATCCCAGGGTCCTGGGATCGAGCCCCGCATTGGGCTCCCTGCTTGGCAGGAAGCCTGCTTCTCCCGCTACCATTCCCTCTGCTTGTGTTCCCTCTCTCACTGTGTTTCTCTCTGTCAAATAAATAAAATCTTTGAAAAAAAAAAAAAAAGAAGTCTCTAGGGAGGCGCGCCTGGGTGGCTCAGTGGGTTAAAGCCTCTGCCTTGGGCTCAGGTCATGATCTCAGGGTCCTAGGATCGAGCCCCGCATCGGGCTCTCTGCTCAGTGGAGAGCCTGCTTCCCTCTCTCTCTGCCTGCCTCTCTGCCTACTTGTGATCTCAATCTCTCTATCAAATAAATAAATAAAATCTTAAAAAAAAAAAAAAAAGAAGTCTCTAGGAAAATGCAAAGACAAGAGGGGAGACAAAAGAGGAGAATAGCAGAGGAAATTTTAGCCTCTGACAAGTGCCGCTATAGCAAATAGGAAACACAGCCTAACTCCTAGTTACATAAACATAAATCCTCATTCTAAATCTTTGTTCACCTCACTTCCTTTTACCCAGCACAATGTGTTTGCCTTTCCAAAAAAATACAAGGCATATTAAAAAAAAAGACATAGTTTGAAGAGAGAGCAAGCATGAGAACCACACTCAGATGTGGCACGTATGTTGGACTCATCGGACCAGGAATTTTTTTTTTTAACATTTATTTATTTCAGACAGTGGCCGCCCCAGACCAGGAATTTTAAAAACTGTGATTCATATGCTAAGGGCTCTAATGGACAAAGCGGAAAACATGCAAGAACAATATAGGGGTGCACCTGGGTGGTTCAGTGGGTTAAGCAACTGACTCTGTGATATCTGCTCAGATTATGATTTCAGGGTTGTAAGACCTGAGCCCTGCATTGGGCTGAGATCCACGAGATCAAGCCTTGCATGGGGCTCAGTGCTCAATGTGAGTCTGCTTGTTCCTCTCCCTCCCCCCAACTCCTCCCCTGACTCCTGCTCAGGCCATATGCTCTCTCTCTCAAATAAATAAAATCTTTAAAAAAAAAAAAAAGAGTAGATGCGTAATGTAAGCTAAGAGATGAAAATTCTAAGAAACAAGCAAAAGGAAATGCTAGAAATTTAAAAAAAACACAATAGGAGAAACAAAGAATGCCTTTGATGGGCTCATTAAAAGATGACATGGCCAAGAAAAGAATTAATGAGCTCAAAGAAATTATCATTAGAAGCTTCCAAAACTTAAATGCACAGAGAAAACATACGGAAAAACAGAATATTCATGAACTGTGGGACAATCACAAAAGATGTAAAATAAATTAAAGAGAGAAGAAAGGATAATATAAGACACATAATGTGCTATATAAATGAATAGAAAATAGAATAACAATTGAAGCAATAATTAAATACAAGACTTACTATTCTAGAAAAGTCAGTAAAACAATATATCACTAACTGACTTATGATAAAGAAAGCACAAACATACAAAATAGAGGTTGATTATTAGAAAACAATCATCATATAAAATAAATTAAAAGAAACACAAGGGGTGCCTGAGTGTCTCAGTCAGTTAAGTGTCTAACTCTTGGCTTTGGCTCAAGTCATGATCTCAGGGTCATGAGATGGCATCATGCTGGACTCTTCAGCAGGGATTCTACTCGAGATTCTCTACCTTTCTCTCTCCTTCTCCTCTCTCCCTCTCCCTGCTTGTGTGTACTCATTCTCCTTCTCCAAAATAAAATCTTTAAAAAAATAAATAGGGGCGCCTGGGTGGCTCAGTGGGTTAAAGCCTTTGCCTTCAGCTCAGGTCATGATCTCAAGGTCCTGGGATCGAGCCCCACATCGGGCTCTCTGCTCAGCGGGGAGCATGCTTCTCCCTCTCTCTGCCTGCCTCTCTGCCTACTTGTGACCTCTGTCTCTGTCAAATAAATAAATAAAATATTTAAAAAAATAATAATAAAAATAAAAAAAATAAATACAAAATAAAAGAAACACAAGTGACTACTTTTGAAAGTCCCATGCAAATACATGTTTTTGGCCATTCTTTTTTTTCTAAGGGTTTATTTATTTATTTATCAGAGAGAGAGAGAGCACAAGCAGGGGGAGTGGCAGGCAGAGGGAGAAGCAGGCTCCCTGCTGAGCAAGGAACCCGATGCAGGGCTCCATCCCAGGACCCTGGGATCATGACCTGAGCTGAAGGCAGATACTTAAACTATTGAGCCATCCAGGCACCCCTATCCATTATTTCTTCAGATACGTTCTGCCCCTTTCTCTCTTCTCTTTCGGAAACTCCTATAATGGGAATGTTATTTTGCTTGATGTTGTCCCATAAATCTCCTAAGCTATTTTTACTTTATAAAATTCTTTTTCATTTTTGCTACTCTATTTGAGAGAATTCTTCAGCTTTGTCTTTAAGTTCACTGATCCTTTCTTGAGCTTCCTCTAGCCTATTGGCAAGCCCCTCTAGTGTGTTTTTCAGTTCAATTATCGTATTCTATGTTCTGTGATTTCTGTTTGGAATGTTCTTGTATTTTCTCTCTGTTCAAGCTCTCATTATCTTCATTCATTCTTCTTCCAAATTTTGTGAGCATCTTTATGACTATTTTTTTTTTTAGGATTTTACTTATTATTTGACAGAGAGAGACACAGTGAGAGAGAGAACACAGGCAGGGGAAGTGAGAGAGGGAGAAGCAGGCTCTCGGCTGAGCAGGGAGTCTGATGCAGGGCTCGATCCCAGGACCCTGGGTTCACAACCGGAGCCAAAGGCAGACGCTTAACCAAATGAGCCACCCAGGCGTCCCCATCTTTATGACTATTACTTTGAACTCTTTATTAGGTAAATTACTTATCCTTATTTCATTAAGGGTTCCCCCCCCCCCGAGGTTTTATCTTGTTCTTTCAATTGGAATATATTACTGTTTCTTCATTTTGCTTGATTCTCTGTATTGGTTTCTATGCATTAGATGAAACAAGTACCTCTCTCTGTGTCTTGAAGGGTTGGCCTTGTATGAGATAAACTTAATTCAACCCTATCCTAGTCCTTAGTTATCTCTCAAACTTTTGTGACTGTTCAAGCAGCCTCAATAGCTCCCAGTATTTGGGGGTGTGTCAAGATCAGTGTCCCAAAATAGAGGATTTCAGTCAGTACCCAGATTCAAGCTGATTGGAAGCTAGACCCTTAGGCACCAGCTTTCAAAGAATGCAAATATATACAGTCCTGTGGGCCCACAAGTATAAGCTCCACTGGGCCTCAGAACTCATAAAAGAGCTAAACAATATTACCAACTTTTGTGACTTAGGTGACATTTGTACGATAGTATAATCAACACTTGCAGAATATATCCTGTTTTCAAGTACACATGGTAGAGTCCCTAAGAGTGTTTGGCCATTAAAAAAGTCTCAATATATTTAAAAGGATCAACATTGGGGTGCCTGGCTGGCTCAATCAGTTAAGCCTCTGCCTTCCGCTCAGGAGGTGATCTCAGGGTCCTAGGATCCTATCAGGCTCTCTGCTCAGTGGGGAACCTGCTTCCCCCTCTCCCTCTGCCTTCCTCTCTGCCTACTTGTAATCTTTCTCTGTCAAATAAATAAATAACATCTTTTAAAAATAATAAAAATAAAAAAATAAAAGGATCAACACCATCTGACTACTACCTAATTAAATTAGAAATAAAAGAAATCTAAAAGCACACTTCTAAATAATCCATGGATCATAGAAAAAAATCACAAATAAAGTTAGAAAATATTTTGAACTAAATAATAAAAACCCAACACATTAAAATATGTAGCATATAGATAATATAGCATTAGAAGAAAATATATAATTATAATGCTTATATTAGAAAATGATGGCCTAAATTCAATGACCTAAATTACATCTTAAAAAGCTAGAAAAAGAAGAGCAATGTAAAGCCAAAGTGAATAGATGGGAGGAAATAATAAAGATAATAGCATATACAAATGATATTGAAAACAGAAATCTAATAGGGAAAATTAACAAAGATGGCTAATGGTTATGGATTTCTTTCAAGAAAGAACATATTCTAAAATTGGATTGTGTTTATTATTGCACACTCCTGCAAATATCCTAAACACATTAATTGTACATTTTAAATAGGTGAAAAGTATGGTATGTGGATTATATCTCAACAAAACTTTTTTAAGGGGAGACTGAGTGGCATAGTTGGTTAAGCGTCTGACTCTCATTTTCAGCTCAGGTTGTGATCTCAGGGTTATGAGATCAAGCCCCATGTTGGGTTCTGTGCTCAGCACGGAATCTGCTTGAGATTCTCTCTCCCTCTCCCTCTGTCCTTCCTGCTCATGCTCTGTCTCTGTTTCTCTCTATCTCAAAGAATAAACAAATTTTTAAAAATTGGTTATGGTTATTTGAAAAGATCAAAAAGTAAAATAAACTCAAAGAGAGAAATTACTAACATCAGCAATGAAAAGCATTATAAACATAGATCTTATAGACATAAAATAATGCTAATGTATTTGACAAACAGATGAAATAGAGAAGTTCCTTACAAAATGCAACTTAGCAAAACCGACACTTGATCGAACAGAAAGTTTGAATAGCCTTCCATGTATAAAGTAAACGAATTCATTATTAGAACTTTTTCACAAAAAAATCTGAGACTTAAATTATTTCAAAACCTATCAACCATTTAAGGAAGAAATAAAACTAATTTTGCTCAAATTCCTTCCAAAATTGAGGAGGAAACATTGCTTCTTGACATGTTATGAGACCAGAATAATTTACTAATACCAAAGTTAAGTAAAGATATTACAACAAAAGAAAATTATCAAGTAATAATGTCTATGAACATAACCCCCCCAAAATGCTAAAAAATATTGGCAAAACAAATCCCAAATATAGAAAAAGTATAATACATAATGACCATGTAGGATTTAGTTCATAAAATCAAGGTATGAATAATGTTTGAAAATCAATATAAATCATTCACAGTTTAATAGTAGTATTCCATATCTTTTTTTTAAGATTTTATTTATTTATTTGACAGAGAGAGAGAGAGAGAGAGATCACAAGTAGGCAGAGAGGCAGGCAGAGAAAGAGGAAGAAGCAGGCTCTCTGCTGAGCAGAGCCCGATGAGGGGCTCGATCCAAGGACCCTGAGATCATGACCTGAGCCAAAGGCAGAGGCTTTAACCTACTAATCCACTCAGGTACCCCAATATTCCATATCTTTTTTTTTTTAAGATTATTTATTTATTTATTTGACAGAGAGAGAGAGGGACCACAAGTAGGCAGAGAGGCAGGCAGAGAGAGAGGGGGAAGCAGGCTCCCCACCAAGCAGAGAGCCCGATGTGGGGCTCGATCCCAGGACCCCGAGATCACGACCAGGGCCGGAGGCAGAGGCTTTAACCCACTGAGCCACCCAGGTGCCCCAATATTCCATATCTTGATAGAAGTTTTGGTTACACAGATGTTGGATTTGTCAAACACTTAAGGTGGCTGTATTTCCTTTTATGTAAGTGTTGCCTCACATTTTAAGAACTCCCATAAACAAATATTGAAGTCTAGATAATGCTATGCACACTAAATTTTTTAGGATAAAGCTTACTAACATCCACAGCTTACTTTGAAATGCATTACAATTTTTTTTAGATTGCTAGAGAGATATATGGCTAGATATTTGATAGAGCAAATATAGTAAAATGCAAATGGTAGAATGTATGACATCTATGAGAGTTTAGGTAAGTTTGAAATTTTTTATAAGCTAGGAAAAAAGAATGACATAAATCTTTAAAATATTAATGAGAGATATAAAATAATGTTTAAACAATTTATAAGACATACCATGTTTTTTTTAAAGATTTTATTTATTTATTTGACAGAGAGAGAAAGAGCACAAGCAGGGAGAGTTGGAAGAGGGAGAAGTAGGCTTCCCATCAAGCAGGGAGCCTGATGTGGGGCTTGATCCCAGGACCCTGGGATCATGACCTAAGCCAAAGGCAGACGCTTAATGACTGAGCCACCCAGGCACCCCCATACCATGTTTTTGACTAGGAAAACACAGTGCATAAACAAATTGCTCTTCTCGAATTAAGAGGTAACAGAAAAGTAGATTTTATAATCCATCTAAAAAAAGTAAAAAAAAAAAAAAAGGAAGAGGAGAATTGTCTTTTTTTTAAAGACTTTATTTTTGTGTGTGAGAGAGAGAGAGAGCGAGAGTGCACAGAAGCAGGGGGAAGGGGCAGAGGGAGAAGCAGACTCCCGGTCGAGCAGGGAACATGATAACCAGACTCCGTCCCAGGATCCCCTGATCATGACTTGAGTGGAAGGCAGACACTTAACTGACTGAGTCACCCAAGCGCCCAGAGGAGAACTTAATCTCAATAAATATTCAACATATTATAAGCTTCTAATAATTTAAAGAGTATGGTCCTAGCTCATAAATAGATAGCTCAATAGCATCGAGTACAGAATTGAGCTGCATATGCAAACACATACAAGACACTTTTTAAAAATGATATATTACCATATTTGTAGGTAAAAACCAATTATTCAATAAATGGTTTGGTGTCCCTGGGTAAGCATCTGGAACAAAACTAGTTGGATCTCTACTTCACACTTTAAACCAAACTAAAAGTAAGCAATCAAAGTTGGAATGGAAATGAACAATTTTAAGGTGTCCTCAGAGCTTGCCTTGCAATCCCTTCCAGATTTACTGCTGATGCCCAATATGACTTGGACAGGTGTTTTGTAGCATAGTTCTTAGCTTTGTGCTTCTCCATAAAACTGGGTCCAAATCCAAATGTTGGCCAATGCCTAGAATTATGCTGTTCAACAGGGCAATGACTCACCACACATAACTGTTTCAATTTAACTTGATTAAATTTAGAAGTCAGTTTCTCAGTCCTACTAGCTCTGTTTCAATAGCCACATGGGGCTATAGCGGCTTCTATATTGGATAACGCAGCTATAGAACATTTCCATTACTACAGAAAGTCCTACGAGGCAGTTCTGATGTAGAGCCTAAACTGCAGAATCTTGTTTGCTAAACCCAAATACATGTCAGATTCACTGGAAAAGCTTATTAAAAATAGAAACTTCCATCTTGTACGTAAAGAGCATGTCATTGCTTTTTTTTTAAAGATTTTATTTATTTATTTGACAGAGGGAGAGAGATCACAAGTAGGCAGAGAGGCAGGCAGACAGAGAGGGAAAAGCAGGCTCCCCACTGAGCAGAGAGTCCGATGCGGGGCTCGAACCCAGGACCCTGAGATCATGAGCTGAGCCGAAGGCAGAGGCTTAACCCACTGAGCCACAAGAGAATGCTTACTATCACAGTCATAAAGATCCTATTTTTATAACTAAAAATGATATTGCATTATTGTTTTCATTTTAATTTCTTTATTATTAATGAAGTACATTTTTTTCCTTATTAGATCTGAGACTACACCTCTGGGTTCTTCTTGGGGTCAGTTCCTAGAGCATACTCAAATTTCAAAGGTCACTGAAGGGACCCATTACTTATGCCCTAGTTAATCATTTTTCTTTCCCTTATTTTTCTATGCATTGATATATTTCCAAAGAGATCTGATGTTATTGTTTGATTTGACCACTTTATTCACAACTTTCAGATTCTTAATGTTTTTTTTTTTAAAGATTTTATTTATTTGACAGAGAGAGAGAGAGATCACAAGAAGGCAGAGAGGCAGGCAGAGAGAGAGGGGGAAGCAGGCTCCCTGCTGAGCAGAGAGCCCGACGTGGGGCTCGATCCCAGGACCCCGAGACCATGAACTGAGCTGAAGGCAGAGGCTTTAATTCACTGAGCCACCCAGGCACCCCAAGCACCCAGGCACCCCAGAGAGGGTTTACTAAGCATGTCACTGCTTAAAACCCACCAATGGTTCCTTCTCACTTAGATCAAGGGAGGGTAAATTATGAGCTCAGGGTCAAATCTAGCCTATTGCCTTTTTTTTTTTTTTGTCAGGAAGATTCTATTGGAACACAGCCATGACCCTTCATTTACTTATTATTCATTGCCGCTTTTGAGTAACTTTAAGACAGAACGGATGGTCAGCAAAGCTGTATTTACTATCTGGCCCTTTGCAAAAAAAAAAAAAACAAAGTTTGCTGATCCTTGATTTATAAGATAAAGTCTAGGCTTTGGCCTGGCCTACACGGGTAGTATCTAAGGCCTATCTTTTCATGTCATGACCTGGTAATAACTAACCCATTTGGATTACCTGAACATGGAATCCTAGGTCCTTCCTCTGTGCTTTCTTTATACCATGTCCTCTATGTAGTGTCCAACATCCTGATTTTCCTTCTGTCCTACACCACAGTGTACAATAATAGGGAAAAAAAGGAGAAAGGGGCATCTCTGATTTTCTACATATATGATGAAATGCACTTTGCCTATCACTTCTATACACACTTTGGTCACTTCTTTACCACGATATTGCAATCGCCTGTTTACATGTCTACTTCCCTCAATAGACTGGGAGTTCCTAAAGGAAGGAAGCCTGACATTCATCTCTGAGTCCATACTGAGGACAAGCCCAGCACTGAGTCAGTGCTCAGAGAACACCCAGTGAAATAAACCTCCTTCCCCAACAAGAATTCATTTTCTGGAATGAGAAATCAGAAGGAAGAGGCACAGGGGCTCGTTGATCATTTTTCTCTTCTCCCATGAAACTAAAATCTAATTTCTGGTGCCCTCAAGGCATAGCAAAAAGTCTTTTTAAATTAGCATATTATTGACTTCCTTTTATCATGGTTGCTTTGTCTAGTTTAATATATATTGTTTGTTGCTGAAATTCACATCTTACAGTAACTATTGTACCAAGTACAAGTTTAAAAGTCTATTAAACAGGAAAGACTGAGGGTGTTTGTATCTTTAACATGTTACTAACGGAATAAAAATAACTAATGTGATCCCAAATTACCTTTGGAGTTTGGATCAGACATAGCTGGTAAATGAGGTTTTTGTATGAAGCTCATTTGTCAGGAATTTCCATGTAGAATCTATCCCTGTATTTTTATAGAATTGCGATTCTGTTGTAGCTTACTTTTGTTCTAAGTACTCAGGATACCAAAGCAGAATAAACTAATAGCCATCTCTCGTGTGCAAGAAGCAGGAAGATTGTTTTGGGAAGACTTGTTCAGTTGGATTGATTGGTGGCTGCTAGGGGAAGTTTTCAGGTTCCCAATCCTGATCTCCTTAAGACCTATAAAAATCCATGTCGCTCTTAAAATTTTTTACAGCATAGCCTTTGAGACATGCCTTTCATACACATTGCAGAACCATGGATTTGACTCCGTATTAATGAATTCAACCATCTAGAATCAACTTTGGCTGTTCAGGGTTGTCATATCTGCATATGTAATTGGGAGCACATCTTCATCCAAAGAGAAAGCACTTCCTCCCCCCAGGAACTGGAGCTTGTTCTTGAGATCCTGTTTTCAACATGCAAGAACAAAACTTCTACACTTTAAATGGTGGCTTTGATTTTAAATTCCCTTGAATTTTTTCCTTTCCTCAAGTCAATCACGGATGTTTAAATACTTACTTCACATAAAACATAAACAAAATGAAGTGGAAAGAACAGTAACTCTCTGGCAACTTCAATCAATTCCCATGAGGAGAACTCAATACAAAAAAGTAAAACTACTCAAGAGGCCACTTACCCACTCTGGGTTCGGGAAGGTCCTACTTACCCCACTTACCCTTCAGTGCTTAAGCTCAGACTGTCCTATCAGTTTTGCTGTGAAGGCCTGCTCTGTTTCATTGTTCATTCTATACTTTGTCACACATCGTGTCGCATTTTCTTTTTTTTTTTAAAGATTTTATTTATTTATTTGACAGAGAGAGACACAGCGAGAGAGGGAACACAAGCAGGGGGAGTGGGAGAGGGAGAAGCAGGCTTCCCGCGGAGCAGGGAGCCCAATGGAGGCTCGATCCCAGGACCCTGGGATCATGACCTGAGCTGAAGGCAGACGTTTAACCCACTGAGCCACCCAGGTGCCCCTGATGTTGCATTTTCCTTTCTTTGTTGTTTAATTATATAATGGAGAAGAGAAAAAAAGAATATTTTTAAAGCTGATAAGCTTTAAAATTGGAAGCTAATTGGCTTCTTAGGAGTATACTGTTTTTATCTGGGAAAATAACTTGATGGTTACTCAATGTGTGAAAGCCAAGGCTCCCTTCAGCAGCCCCTAACCACCTTATGACACCTGGGAATGGGCTAGTGCTGATTATTAAGAGGAAAAAGAGGGAGAGAGAGGGTTTAGCAACAAGGCAGGAAAACAGGGATGCTGAGGAACCAAGTCTTCAAGTGCCAGCTTTGTTATAGTCAGAGTGGTCGCGCCACTTAAAAAACAGAAACACATGATTCAGATTTTAAGTAAACATTGCTGTTCTGTAACTTCCCTCTGTTACCCATGGATCTTCAATATGCTCCGCACATCTGTCTCTGAGAGGGAGGTATTTTGCAGGACTCAAGAAAAAAAGATGTTAAATTTAGGGTTACCAGATAAAATACAGGATGTCTGTAACTGGAAGGTTTTTTGTTGTTGTCGTTTAAGATTTTTTTTTTTTTTTTTAAGATTTTTATTTATTTGACAGAGAGAAACACAGGGAGAGAGGGAACACAAGCAGAGGGAATGGTAGCGGGAGAAGCAGGCTTCCTGCAGAGCAGAGAGCCCGATGCGGGGCTCGGGCCCAGGCCCCTGGGATCTGACCTGGGCCGAAGGCAGCCGCCTAACGACTGAGCCACCCAGGCGCCCCATTGTTTTAGATTTTAAACAATCTCTTCACCCAGTGTGGAGCTTGAATTTACAACCTCAGGATTAAGCGTTGCCTGCTCTACCGACTGAGCCAACCCAGCACCCCAATAACTGGATGTCTTTTAAAAAATGTGCTTAATCTTGCAAGTAGTTAGGTTACGTGTCCAGATCAATACAGGGTGGAGAAAAAGGAGCAGTCACGAGAAATGAGATATAGGCAAGACAGAGAATTCAACGTAAGCAAGAAAATGTGGCAAGAGGTGAGTAACTAGGAGATCTGTAAGCCCTCTGAGGTATTGGTAGGATGGAGTCTTTGTTTTCCTCTATAAGTGAGTATGTAGCATTTTTAAATTAAATATGGGAGGGAAACATAACCCTATAGGGCTAGAGAATTTGAAGATACCTAGCCAGCAGGAATCTAAGTTGTAATTCATTCAGTGTTATATATATATTATTATCTTACAAGCTTACCTCTCTCACTGGAGGAAAGTGCCAGAAGGGTGAGTTCCCCACAGCTGCAAGGAAGACTACAGGGGTGACAGGTCTGACAAGTCCCCCACAGTGAAGACAGATTGTATTGTGACAGGAATGGCAGCGGGGGCGATTTGGAGAACTACCTTTCCCTCTATGCTCCTTATTCTAAACCAAGCCAGAGTGCTGTGGCCAGAACAGAGATCTGTGGTCCCCCCATGAATCTGAGCCTGTGGAAATGAGAGAGAGTCAATACTGTTTCTAGAGAGGACTCTGGTAGCTGACAACCGTGGTGTGTCTGTCTGTAGGAGTGCAATGAGGCCCATGAGGTACCACTCATGGTATATCAAGAGTAGTTTTCTTCATTTTATTTGCATAATCATTTTCAAATAGAAATGCAGCTGTGTGCTATTTGTTTCAACATCTGGTTGTACATTCATCCCTCCCTGCCAAGGTCGCTTTTACTTACTTTTTCTCTAAACCTTTTGTTATTCTTTCTACTCCTTTTGCCCTGTTCCAAGTTCGGAGATTACGTCAATGATGTAGCTCAAAATTATGTAGCTTATCACTTGAGAAGCTTTATGATTAGCCTTCCTTCTATCTATCATGTGTATAATTTTGCTAAGACCAGGATTTGACTTAAAGTGTTGCAAGGTTTATGTAAAGGACCCATTGCTTAGCTAGCAAGTGAGTCTAGCCATCTGCCCTGTGTATTCTCCTTGAAGCAGCTGTTCTCCTCATATCAGAGTGTGTATGTTTTGTGGTGGAATGATATGGTATTTAAAAATTGGTGAAAATCTAGGGCGCCTGGGTGGCTCAGTCAGTTTAAGTGTCTGCCTTCAGCTCAGGTCCTGATCCCAGGGTCCTAGGATCAAGCCCCGCTGAGCAGGGAGCCTACTTCTCCCTCTGCCTCTGTCTACCACTCCCCTTGCTTGTGCTCTCTCACTCTCTGTCTCTCTCTCTCTCCCTGTCTCTCTCGCTCTCTCTCTGACATATAAATAAATACAGTCTTAGAAGAATTGGTGAAAATCCTAGGATGCTTTGTCAATGAAAAGATTTAGTGTGCCATATGATTGCTGTTAATATAAACAGATGCTCTCATTTCTATCTATTTCAAACTCAGGCTGGACAAGGTAGTACAGGGAAACATCCCCAGAAGGGAAGGAATTTCAGGTAGAGTGGACAGCATGAGCAAAGGAGACAGGGCAATGAAAGAACATGAGTTATTTAGAGAACTGCTAATTTGGTATGACAGGAGTCAAGGGTGTGAAGGAGAAGATGAGTGACAAGTAGCAGATACGAATAATAACTGTATAGAAGTGGTATTGATTGAAGAAGTAAGAGAAAGAAAAAGGTGACAAGGTATGAATTTTGTCTGCACCAAGACATCAGAGCCCAACTCTCCTTTTGCTATATAAAGGTAGCTTATTTGGGCACAGCAAAGGGAGAAACAATGAGGACAGTTCAACTGACTATTCCTGGCCAAAAAAGGGGGGCAAAAGTATTATTTACCCTTTCCTTTTCAGCAGCAGGATCAGTTTTATCTTGAAAGATATGAACTTCTGTAAGTTATTTTAGTGTTCTATGATTTTGACTGGCCAAAGTTACATTTCCCACAGTCAAAATGAAAAACAACATCTATCATGACTCTATAGGGAGAACGACTTCTACCCATCACAGGCCTGATGTGCGCCATAGGGGACGAGCAATGGGTGACATGTATTGGAGGTCATGGCATTTAAAAACATCAGCTAGAAGTCTCTTGTCTCTTACATGTTCCAAATACAAATCGCCCAATCTATGGCCTAGTGATCAGTACTTAAAAATTCATCATGCGGATTAACAATATGGAGTGGAAATGCTCCTTTGAACTTTTTCAACTTGTGTTAATCTGAAAATCCCTGGCATATGATGTTGGTTAAGAGGGATATCAACTTAATAAGTCTTGCCACATACAAAGTTCTGCATTGCATGAAAATCTCTGAGCCACAACCTATCAGAGACTAATTATGAAAATTGACTTTTCAATTTGCTTCTCACTATAATTATCCAACTATTGTACATTATTTGCTTGGAGTAATTTCTTCTATGTATAATGGTCTTTTTCTTATCACCAGAAAGAGGCAGTGCAATAGTCTCAGAGTCAGGGAATTGTGACCAGTTGAAGGGTCCATGACTTTTTAATATTCACTTCAGTAGAGACATTTCTTGGTGAGAAGGAGGAGGAGGATGATACAGATAATAGGCTCACAACGTGTTGCCAAGCATCTTATTCATAGAAATTATTACATATAATAAGATAAATCCTGCAAATCAATCCATTCAATACAGATTATGGTAACACAAAAATGGAGGGATAAAAGGAGCTATTGCAATCATCCCAACCAAGTTCCCACTTAACACACCATCCATGAACAACAAATCCATACAGCAGCCCTATAAGGTGGATGTGATTAGCCCTATTTTATACATGATAGAGCTGAATGTCAAAGAATTTAAATAATTTATTCAAAATTTTACTGAGGGGCACCTGGGTGGCTCAGTCAGTTAAGCCTTCAACCCTTGGGTTCAGCTCAGGTCATGATCTCATGAGATCAAGCCCACATAGGCCTCTGTGCTCAGCGGGAAGTCAGCTTCTCTTCCTCTCCCTCTGTCCCTTGCCACACACGGGCACACTTGCTCTCTCAAATAAATACATCTGTAAAAGCTTTTTTTTTTTTTTACTGAGAAATTGCAGATTCAGGCTTCAAATCTAATCCATATACCTATGTCCTTTGATTGCTGGCCAACTCCACAACTACTTCCTCTAACATGGGTCTAGGCCTCATGATGAAATGAGGGATCAGGTCAAATGTCCTATTTTTTTTTAAAGATTTATTTATTCGGGGCGCCTGGGTGGCTCAGTCATTAAGCGTCTGCCTTTGGCTCAGGTCATGATCCCAGGGTCCTGGGATTGAGCCCCACACAGGCTCCCTGCTTGGTGGGAAGCCTGCTTCTCCCTCTCTCACTCCCCCTGCTGGTGTTCCTGCTCTTGCTATTTCTCTCTCTGTCAAATAAACAAATAAAATCTTAAAAAAAAAAAAAAATATTTATTTATTCATTTTAGAGAGAGGGGAGGGGCAGAGGGAGAGAGAAAGAGAGAAAGAGAATCTCAAGCACACTCCGCACTGAGCATGGAGCCTGACACAGGGATTGATCTCAGGACCCCGAGATCACGACCTGAGCTGAAACCAAGAGTCAGAAGCTTAACCAACTGAGCCACCCAGGTACCCTAAAATGCCTTATTGAAATAACATGAGTTTTTAAAATAGGGAAATGCTATCAAAAAGGAAATACAACTAGCTTGGATGCATTGTTCTTAGCTCAAACTGATTTTTAGTGAACATCTCTTCTCTAAGTGCTTTCTAAATATAACAATATGTAATTATTATTATATAAAAGTATATAGCACTGTTTTGAGCATTTTGTTGTTGTTGGTTTTTTTTTTAAGATTTTATTTATTTATTTGACACAGAGAGATCACAAGTAGGCAGAGAGGCAGGCAGGGAGAGAGAGAGGGAAGCAGGCTCCCCACTGAGCAGGGAGCCGGATGTGGGGCTCGATCCCAGGACCCTGAGATCATGACCTGAACCAAAGGCAGACGCTTAACTGACTGAGCCACCCAGGTGCCCCTGTTTTGAGCATTTTTATTAATTCATTGTATCCTCACAACAACCCTATGAGATAGATATTATTATCATCATTTTAGAGATGAGGAAACTGAGGCACTTAGAAATTAAGAAGCATGCTCAGCAGGGATGAGAACCCAGATAGGCGAAAGAATCCATGCTCTTAACTGCTATGTTAGATTGCTACATTTAACTATATATTGAATAACTCATTCTGAAATCTTGCCACAGATTGCTCTCATATTTATTGATCTTTGTTTTCCAGACCCCATCATTTCCCCCTTTTTATTTTTTTATTTTTTTTAAAGATTTTATTTATTTGACAGAGAGAAACACAGCTAGAGACGGAAAACAAGCAGAGGGAATGGTAGCGGGAGAAGCAGGCCTCCTGTCGAGCAAGGAGCCCGATGTGGGGCTTGATCCCAGGACTCTGGGATCATGACCTGAGCCGAAGGCAGACGCTTAACAACTGAGCCACCCAGGTGCCCTGAATTCCCCCTTTTTAATAAAGGAAGCAGTATTTATTTATCCCCAGTCTCCCGATTATTCTTTAATTTCTAAAGCTTCTCAAGGGTAAATTTGGTTATTATTTTGACCTCTATAATTTGTCTGTATATAGAGCTTTTAACTCCTTTAAAGGGTCTGGATAGCCACTCAGAAATTCCTTACTTAAAGGGGTGCCTGGGTGGCTCAGTTGATTAAAAGTCCAACTCTTGATTTTGGCTTAAGTCATGAATTCGGGTCGTGAGATTGAGCCCTGCATTGGGTTCCTGGCTCAGCATGGAGTCTACTTGGGATTTTCTCTCTCCTTCTCCCTTTGGCCATCCCCCTGCTAGTACACATGCACTCTCTTTCTCTAAATAAATCTTAAAAAAAAAAAAAAATTCCTTACTTGTATCTCCATCCCCTCATTTTTAAAACATCTTTAAATATTTTATTTATTTATTTATTTATTTATTTATTTATTTATTTAAAGATTTTATTTATTTATTTGACAAAGAGAGAGATCGAGATCACAAGTAGGCAGACAGGCAGGCAGAGAGAGAGGGGGAAGCAGGCTCCCTGCTGAGCAGAGCCCGATGCGGGGCTCGATCCCAGGACCCTGAGATCATGACCTGAGCCAAGACAAAGGCTTTAACCCACTGAGCTACCCAGGTGCCCCTAAAACATTTTTTCAAAACTTCTACTTGTTTATTTTTTTAAGTAATCTCTATGCCAACATGAGGTTCAAACT
>CM053612.1:8337228-8365167 GCA_028646535.1 Procyon lotor | reverse complement strand
AAGCGTCTGCCTTCCACTCAGGTCATGATCCCAGGGTCCTGGGATCGAGCCCCGCATCGGGCTCCTTGCTCCGTGGGAAGCCTGCTTCTCCCGCTACCATTCCCTCTGCTTGTGTTCCCTCTCTCGCTGTGTTTCTCGCTGTCAAATAAATAAAATCTTTAAAAAAAAAAAAAAAAGAGTCCCATACTCTTCCGACTCAGCCAGCCAGGTACCCCTACCTCCATCCCTTTTTACCCATGTTGTTTCACTCTATCTAGTTTTAAGATTATTCTTTTTAATGTAAAGGCAATTAAGGAGTTGGGCAGTTCTGCCCTTTTTTTCCATCTCTATATGCCTTTATCACATATAGGGAATCACTCCCCTGCGATCTGTCAGCGTACTGCAAAGTTAGATTAGGGTTTTGTAGTTATGAGAAATAAAAGCATGGATTTTTTATGGGATTCAGGTAGTATTATGGTCAAGGCTCCAGGAATGTCTGAATCTAGCTATGCCAGGTACATTCTTCCCTGTGGGGAAACACACACACATACACTCACAATGATAGTAAATGAACAAAGCACTGCCTCATCATCAACCTTGTAAATGTCTGACTCTCCTGTACAAGACAACCTAGCAAGGTTGTTTTTTTTTTTTTTTAAGATTTATTTATTTATTTGAGAGAGAGAGACAGCGCACGCACAAGTAGGGAGAGGGACAGAGGGATCGAATCTTTAAGCAGACTCCAATGAGGCTCGATCTCACCACCCAAGAGATCATGACCTGAACTGAAACTGAGCTGGATGCTCAACCTACAGAGCCACCCAGGCGCCTTCTTTAGCAATTTTTTAAAAGAAATGTATAGTACACTTATCCTAATGCCTAGTAATTTCTTTTTTTAAATAAAGATTTATTTATTTTAGAGAGAGAGAGAGCAAGAGCATGAGAGGGAGAAGTTGAGAGAGAGGGAGAGAATCTCAAGCAGACTTCACATGGAGCACGGAGCTGATGCAGGGCTCAATCCCATGACCTGAAGATCATGACCTGATCTGAAACCTAGAGCCAGGCACTTAACTGACTGTACCACCCAGGTGCCCCCTAGTAATTCCTGTTTTAAAAAATTTTTGAGTATAGTTGACATACAATGTAATGTTAGTTTCAGGTGTACAACATAGAGAGTCAACATCTCTATATGTTATGCTGTGCTCACCACAAGTGTAGCTACCATGTGTCACCATACAGTGAGCTTAGCAAAGTTTTACTGGAGTAGACAGCCTTGCCAAAATATCCATCTAAGGCCTAGAAGGTCAAAATCCAAATCTGTGCTCTTATCTCTTTCTGACTGCCACATAAGACAAGAGGTGGTGGTTTCAGTGTGCTTGTCACCTTTCTAACCCACATCATCCACATAAGCCTCTGGTTTTTGTTCCATCACCATTAACAGTAGCTCTTGATGTGAAACTCATAATATAAAACTGGTATTATTGTTCTCCATTCTTCCCTTCACCATTCCTCCTCTTTCTCATGCCCTCATTTCTGTTGGCTAGCATCCCCATGCTGTAGAATCAACATGCAATCTCTCTAGAGAAGAACATTCTTATCATGTGTTTAAAAATATATTTGGGATTTCCTGTTACTCTGCCACTCGTCACTCTGCACGGACAGGGGAGTTGATATTAATGGCAATTCTCAAAGTTACACCATAAACACTTACAAAGAATCCCTCTGTTTTCAGTCCCACTAATAAACCCTGTTACCTGTACCTGTCAACTCCAAGACCAGACGTAGAAAACCAATCAGCGGTCACCGCAATTGTCCCCTGGGCTGTTTCTTCTTATATTCAAGTTCATTTGTCACTGTGTTTCTATTTTTAGCCTTCTAGAAGTTGGCTGAAATACTTTAATCACTACAGGTTCCCTTCCCATTCTCTTCCCTCTTACCAGCACATTCCTGTTTCAGTTATTTATCAAATAGATAATGCTACATAACAAAACACAAAACCTCAGTGGCATACAACTATACACATTTATTTAGCAGATTTTTCTCTGGTGTTCAGCTGATCTTGGCTGGGCTCTCTCATGTATGTGTAGTCAGCCTTAGGAGCCCTAGGTGCTAATTGTGGCTAGGTTCCCGCACATGTCTGGAGTAGACTGCTTGTCAGCTGGGGCAATTTTGCTCTGCTTTATGAATCTCTCCCATCTCTCCAGCAGGCCAGCCCAGACACATTCGCATGGCAAAGGCAGAGGGACAAGAGCAAGCCAACTCAAACTCGTAAGCACTCTTCCAGCCTCTGCCGGTGTCACATGTACACATGTACTAACATTCCATTTGTGAAAAGAAATCACACTCTGACCTTCCCAGAGTCTGAGCTCCAAAATTGCATGGCAAGGAGTATAAAGGGGGAAGAATTAAGACCATTAATGAAATTAATTCACCACATTTGCTTTCTGCATTCTTTAACTCATATTCGTAGTGTCTCTGGAGGGAAGGAAGGTGGATGTGAATGCTCAGTACATTGAACTGAACCAGAAGCCTCCATGTTTCTTCAGTTCACACGCCATTACCCATGCTGCTTCCTGAATCTGGAATAACCCTGTCATCTCTCCCCATCTCCTAGCCAGCTTTCAAAGCCCAGATCTTCTTCTATAAGTGACATCAATTGTTTTTGCCTATTTATCAGCTATTCTCCATTGTTCTAATAATAGAACTTCGTTTTCACTGTGGAGAACTGACATTTCACATCAATTTTTAGGGTTTCCCATGACACAGAACCCATTATTCAACTCAAGGGGTGAGTGCATGATCTAGTCAACTGGCAAATCCTATACCCTGGTGGTAGTGATGATTGTTTTGGATATAGACATGGCAATCAAACCGGTCTGAGCCAGAAATAATACCGAGATTTAGGCTGAAATAACAGGAAAGAGGCTGATATATGTCACTGGAATTGCCAAACAGTTAGAATACGGTCCTAAAGCTTCTGGTGACCATTTGTCTCACAAATTGGTAGAACTGACAGTGAGTACAGGCAACACTAAGGAAAACAGAGTCAAGTGAAAGAAACAGAGAGATCCCTGAAGACATGACCTGAGCATCTAGCTCTAAACCCAGCTGATATTTTTTCACTTATTTTTAGTCCTTTAAAAAATTCCTGGACATTTCAGTTACTTGAACCAACAGATTTCATTTTAATTCAGACCCATTACTTGTAACCAAACAAATTCCTGAAAACCTAAGCCCCTGTCTCTGCTTTACTAGGACTATTAAGTGCATATTTCTTGAGCCTTAGCCCCTTCCCTCCATTCTCTATATGAGATTCTAGGTGGAGGCACACATCAGTTGGAGTACAGAATCACCAGAGGAAAGAACTTTTTCTAACTACTGCCTGCTCTGAAGATTCAGATACACCGTCTAGTTGCCAACTAATCGTACAGTGAAGTACTACTCAAGTGAGTTGGGTGGGTCCCGAAGGGTTTTGTAATGAAGACAGGTAGAATGTTTATTATTTTTTAAGAAGATTTAATTTATTTATTTGACAGAGAGCAAGTGAGAGAACACAAGCAGGGGGAGCTGCAGGCAGAGGGAGACGGAGAAGCAGACTCCCCTCAAAGCAGGGAGCCCAACAGTGGGGCTCGATCCCAGGACCCCAGAATCATGATCTGAGCCAAAGGCAGATGCCCAACTGACTGAACCACCCAGGTGCCCCAGATAGAAAGCTTAAAAAGCACTAACGATTATCTGTTTCACAGCCTGTGTCATAATGCGCTCTTTGTAAGTTAATGTTTATTTCTATGCTTGATAAATATCTGTTTCATGTGCTATGCTTTACGATGACAGTGCTTAGGTGTGTTTTGTTCATCAATTTATCTTCAGGTCAAAAGACAGTGTCTGGTTCATGTTAGGGACTCAGGAGATGGTTGTTGTATGAAGAGATGTTGAAAACAGATTCTGTGCTTTATTTCTCTACCACCACCACAGTACATTCCAAGTTTACTAAAATAAAATGAAAATAAATACAATCTGGTCCAAGTCATGAGTGTGTTGACTCTACATCATCACTACATGTCCTCTTCGTCCTCATCTTTCTACAAAGACCTTTCTGTTCACACTTAGCACATATGTGGATTCAAAAATTCTTGAAGTTAGCCTTTCTGGAGTTTTCCCATGTTTGTCACTGCTTCACCTTGTATTTTTAACCTGAGTCACTTTTAGATTAGAGGTCTTCCTATGAAGCTTCATTTGTTTTGTTTAATGCCTTTCTTTTAATTTTACAAAGGTTATAATTTGGATAGCCAAACTGCATTTTTCCAGCCTCCTTCCCTTACTATAGCTTTATTTATTCCCTTTTTAGTTTCAGGTCATTGAATTATAACTACCTTTTATTTTTTATAACTACCATTTTTATGACCTTTATGATCTGAAAGTCAAGGGCAAACACTACCTTCACCCTGTGTGCACACCACCTGCATACATCTTTAGCAAACAAGAGGGTAACCCAGAACCACTAATCTCAGGATTAAATCATTTTGTCCTTGGTTTCCTTCTATCATTTATATGAGGAAGCCCTGAATCCCTATGTGCTCCAGAGAAGACTGCCCCTCCTCTAGCCTCCAAATTTCCATTGAAAGGAGTTACATAAAAAAGTAACTTCCTCCTGTATGCTCCTAGTAAGACACTCCTCCCTCCCCTACTCCCATCATTCTGTCTTTAGACAACCAGGACTAATCTTACTATACTCTTCATTTATTTGTGTCAGTTCCAACAAGTAGTCAGATCTCCTAGAACATTCTTAATTCCCTGGATTCTAACACTTATATTTCTCAGTAAATTCCTAATTCTGGCCCCCATTAATTCCCCCTTTGAACTCCTAAAGACGTACAACTTTGCCTCCTGGATCTCGGTGTGTATCATCAGCAAAAATTCCCCATGTCTTTAACTTCTGTATAAGTTTCCTTAAGCTTCTTGCTCTAACGAAAAACTGAGGGCAGGGGGGAAGGAAAGAAAAGAACTGGCCCTCCTCTAATGACACCACAGCCCTCACAGCCTTCTTTCTGGTGACTTTATTCTCTCTCACACTTTTTATCTATCTATCTATCTATCTATCTATCTATCTATCTATCTATCTATCTATCTATCATCTATTATCTTCACTCACTCATAACCCCTGAACTTCTCATCTCAACTCATCAAACTATACCACCTCTGCCCTTGTAACAGACACATACTGATATTGTAGGTCATATATATATATGGATTTATTTATTTTAGAGTGAGGGAGCATGAGCAAGAGGGGCAGAGGGAGAGAGAATCTCAAGCAGACACCCCACTGAATGCAGAGTGCTATGAGGGGCTCAGTCTTACAACCCTGAGATCACGACCTGAACCAAAATGGAGAGTCAGTTGCTCAACTGACTGTGCCACCAAGGCTTCCCTCCTCTAGTCTTAGAAGAGTTTTGTTCTTGGCTCTTGGATGTTGTTTCCAACATTACTTTTGTCACAATTACTGGTGATTTCAATATCCACATAAATGATAATCCTAAGAAACAATATAATTTTTGACCTCTCCTCATCTACTCAACCCTGTTTTAGCCATTAATCTCCATGATTGCACTCTATATACTGTCATTATCAACCAATACAACCAGCTCCTCCATAATACCAGTTTCAAGCATTGTGCTTTCCAACCATGACCTTCCAACTATCAAGACTACTCTCCCTATTTCAGCTCCCTGACTTCAATGATCCTTTGCCTCACCAGCATCTCGAATTCATTGATACTAACACCTTTTCACTGCCTTTAACCCTTTGATGTCTTCACTTCCTTCCTTATCCACATTTATATCCCTTGGTCCATAGCTATGATCACTTTCTTACACAGTCCTGCAACTTTTTTAGCCTTCTTTTGCTTCATTGTATTCTCGTGGCAAATTCACAACCCTGGTAAGCCAGTTCACCCCTTACTCCGTCTAAACATTTATAGCAGAATGCAGCTGTGGAAAAACATGTAACTGTTGAATTTTCTCGCTTTAAATTTGTGACTACTCACCTCAAATGAGTCCATAACAATGACTTACAATACTATCACATTTTCTGCTCCACTCATTTCTTTATTTCCCTAGATAAGCTCTTTGTACCTTCTTTTCTCCCTCTTTAAAATTTTAATACCTACTCTTCCAACCTCATACTGATGACCTTGCTTACTTCTTTCCTGAGGAAATGAAACTAGTCAGAAGAAGACTTCCACAATCCCGAATCACATCTCTCCATGAAGCTGAGCACATGTTTTGCTTTCCTTCCTATTAATATGGATAAAATATTTGTACTAATTTTTAAGCTAAACCCTCCATTTGTGCTCTAGATCTTCTTCTCATACTTAAGTAAGGTGACTCCTCCAGTAAAACCCTCCCTTTTTTCCTGCATTACCAATTTTCCTACTTACCAGATTTCCCCATCAGAACACAAACAAACTGTCATTTTTTACACCTTAGAAAAAACATTTTTTCTTGACTCTCCTTCTCCCTCCAGATTTCTCCACATTTTTCTGGTCCCATCAATATCTATAATTCCTCTTATGTCATTCTCTTTTGAACTCACTCCAGTCAGGTTTACACCTTCACCAACTCACTGAAAAAGCTCTTGCCAAAATCATTAATTATGTCCATGTTGCTAAACTCAGTGGCCAATTCTCAATTATCAATATACTTGACATGTGAGCAGCATTTGCAAAAGCTGATAACAACAACAACAGCAACAAAAGGCTAATAATCTTTCCCTCCTCAAAACACTTCCTATTTTTTAGTTTTTATTCTTGATTTTTTTAATTTTGAAAAAATATTTTATTTATGTATTTGACAGAGACAGCAAGAGAGAGAGTGCACAAGCTAGGGGATCTAGAGGGAAAGGGAGAAGAGGGCAGACGCTTAACAACTTAACGACTGAGCCACCCAGGTGTCCCTGTTGGTTTTACTTTAAAATATATTCAGAATTGAACCGGTTTTCCATACTTTCACCACTCTCATCCTGCTCCATACCACTATAATCTCTTTCTTTGATTTTTACAGTAGCTACATAAATGGGGTTCACACATCTTTTACCCCATAAATAGATTCTCAGCATAGTGGTCATCATAATCTTATTAAAAATATAAATCAGATCATGTCACCCCTCTGCTCTCTAATAACTCCCTATCTCCTTCAGAATAAAAGCCAACTCTGTAAAATGGCCTGAAGACTCCACACAATGACTCCATCATCTACCAGTTTTCTCCCTGTTCATTGCACTGCTTACTTGCTTACTGTTTCTTAAACATACCAATCATACTTCCACCACAAAGCCTTTAAACATGTTCTTGCCTCTTCCTGGAATGGTCCACTCCCAGATATTCCCATTATGTTCTCCTTTACCTGCTCTATTAGATTTTTGTTCAAATGTTACCTTGTCTGTGAGGCCTTTCTTGATTACTATTTTATTTTTTAAAGATTTATTTATTTTATAGAGAGGGAGAGCAGAGGGGAGAGGCAGAGGGAGAGACAGTCTTAAGCAGACTCTGCATTAAGTGCAGAGCCCAATGCAGGGCTCGATCTCATGACCCCGAGAGTATGACCTGAGCTGAAACCAAGAATTGGACACTAAGCAACTGACTGTGCCACCCAGGGACCCCTTGATTGCCATTTTAATAACCATAGTCTCCAATATGGCATTCCTTATCTCTCTTTTACAATCTTATTTTTCTTCAGGGCACTGGCCACCATTTTATACTAGCTAAATAATTTAATTACTGTTGATTTGTATTATCTCCCAACTACAAAATAAATGCCAAGAGGGTAGAGATTCTTTGTTTTATTCACTAATACAGCCCAACACCTAGAAAACTGCCTATCATATAGTAGTTGCTCAATAAAAATTTCTTGAATGTATGAGTCTATCCAGTTATAATTGGTTGCCCTCCTTCCCTTAATATCATAAAATGTAATAAAAATAATGCCTTATTTTTCTTATTATTTCTAGGATCTAAGCTGTACTTTTTATATCACTACCAAGTTGACAGTATTTCCATTATTTGGGGGAAAATAAGTAAATAATTATTTCACATTTCCCATCACCACCACTATTCTCCTCTCCTTCACAGTGAAAATTCTCAAAAAACTAAAAAAAAAAAAAAATTTCCAATTCCTCGCCTTTTATATCACTTTATATGGACTCTGTCACAAATAATCCACCAAAAATGCTCTCACTACGGTCACCAATAACATTTCTGCCATCAAAACCAATAGACATTTTCTAGTTATTTCTTTGGTTTGTATTTCAGTAGTATCTGATACTCAGTTTTTAATTTAAACTATTTTTTCTTGACTTTTACAATGCCAACATTCTTTTTTTTTTTTTTAAGATTTTATTTATTTATTTGACACAGAGAAAGAGGTCACAAGTAGGCAGAGAGGCAGATAGAGGGGGGGGGAAGCAGGCTCCCTGCTGAGCAGAGAGCCCAATGCGGGGCTCGATCCCAGGACCCTGAGATCATGACCTGAGCCAAAGGCAGAGGCTTTAACCCGCTGAACCACCCAGGCGCCCCCAGTGCCAACATTCTTAATTTTATTCCTACCCCTTTAAACACTTCAGTGTCTCATCTGAATTTTCATCCTTATCCATTTGATCATTAATTGTTGAAGATTTCAAGTGTGAGACTAAGGCCCTTTCCTTTTATTTATCTAATTACTCTCCCTGGGAAATTTCATATACAGCATGATCTCAATTACACCTGTTTGTAGGCTACTTACAAATCTATATATCCATCTAGTTTCTCCTCTGAACTCCAAACTTGAAATTTCAACTTCCTGTATTGTACCTTCCTAGACGTCTAATAGGCATTGAAAAGTCAACACGTGTAAGTACCTCAAAGTCAATATATTTCAAACAGACTTCATAATCTGCCCTTCCAAACTTTGTCTTCTTTTACTTTCTTTATATCAGTGATCGCCAAGCCAGAAACGAAAAGTCATATTCATCTCCAAGCCCCATTGTAATCCGCTTCACATCACATTTATTTTACCTACTGAGTTTCACTTCAATTAATATATTTGTCTTTGGCTTAACATGAAACATTCTACTTCAAACCAATATCATCTCTAGCTTAGTATCCTGCAATGGCTTCATAACTGGTCTTTCTTCCCATAATATCTTCTCCATATTGTGATCAGAACAATATTTTAAAAAACATACATGTTACATGTATAGTTTTGTTACCAACATATCCCATGTGCCTAGAACAGAATTAGATATCCAATAAATAATTTGGAATGAATGAGACCACTGGAACAGATCAGAGAAGATGGAAATGGACTAGTAAATATTAGAGAATTTAATATATGATAAGAATATTGTTTTAAGGGGTGCCTGGGTGGCTCAGTATGTTAAGTTTCTGCATTCGGCTCAGGTCATGATCTCAGGGTCCCGGGATCGAGCCCCACATTGGGCTCTCTGCTCAGCGGGGAGCCTGCTTCTCCCCCTCTCTCTGCCTGCCTCTCTGCCTACTTGTGATCTCTCTCGCTGTCAAATAAATAAATGGAATCTTTAAAAAAAAAAAGAATATTATTTTAAATCAACTACATCTACACAACTAAGAAGGGAGAGAAGTTGTATATTTACCTCACACTGTTTACATACAAGAATCCAGATAGATTAAAATATAATATCTAAAAACCATAAATGTAATAGAAGAATACATAGGTTTATTTTAATTATGCTGTGGGAAAGGATTTCCCAAGCAAGATGTAACAACCTCAGAAACAACGAAGAAACCAATAGTTTTGATAAGATAGATTACAAATTTTGGTTTGAAAAAATATCTGCCACCTATATGAAAGAACAACAAATAAAAGAATCTATTTCAAATCTATATTCAAAATATAATCTTATATGTAATAAGATTAAAAACCACAATATATAAATATCATCTATAAAAGAAATGTCACACATTAAGAAGAAAAATTGAAGAATATATAAAAATGCCTAGCAATAATTTGGAGGGTAGCTGAATACTGTTAAAAACAGTTACAGATCTAATTTCTTAACTTTCAGATTTACCAAAAAATATAGATTTATAATATACATTGGGTGATAAGAGTGTAGGGAAAATGAAACCACATACACTTTTGATCCTAACGTGAATCTGCATAGCTTTTACAGGATACTTTGGCAATATTTATAAATATTTTCACTGTGTATAGCAATTTTACTCTTAAATAACTATACTTTAAAAATATAAAATTATGCAAGATTATACTTACATGGATCATTGATTTTTTAAAAGATTTTATTTATTTATTTGACAGAGAGAGAGAGATCACAAGTAGGCAGAGAGGCAGGCAGAGAGAGAGGAGGAAATAGGCTCCCTGCTGAGAAGAGAGCCTGATGTGGGGCTCGATCCCAGGACCCTGAGATCATGACCTAAGCTGAAGGCAGAGGCTTTAACCCCCTGAGCCACCCAGGTGCCCCTGGATCATTGATTTTAATAAAAATTAAAAACAGTTTAACTTCTAGTCAAAAGGAAAATAATTAAACAAAATATTAATACACATAATATAAATAAGAATTTAGTAATTCTATCTATGCCAATGTAGAACGGTGCCCATAATGTATTTAGATTTTTAAAAAGCAAAAAAAAAAAAATGAGAGAGAGGGAGAGAAAGAAAAATAGATAAAAAAATGCATAGAAAACCTTGCAGAAGGATAATCAGACCTTGCCGTTAACAATAGTAAATTCCAATTACGAAGTTTCACTAGAATGAGACGAGATGGAATGGGGCATTCTCATTTCACATCATACCCTTTTGGATTTTTTCACAATGATACATATCACTTTGGTAATTTTCAAAAATAATAAATGTAAAAGAGCAACTAGCAAAATTATAAATTTGTTGCACTCTGTTATATACTGTCTAAATCCATATATATTCCAGCAAGTTTCCCCAGTGATTTGACCTCATAAACTGAGAGTAACATGTCAGAGTCAAAATACAGAATCTGAAACTTTTGTGCACACATATAAAAATTTGGGCCCTTCGTTCAGCGATTCCTATGTTCAACGTTCTTTATGATTTTGCTGGTTTAATTATGTATTGCCTAGACTGTGAGGTGGTGACTTCAAGGTATAATGGTTAATGAACAAAGTCAAGTAATAGGTTAATGTGGTAAATTCAATCATACAAGTTCACAGGTTGGGAGATGGGAATGGAACTACTCAAAATTCTCATATAGTCTCCAAAATACTCAGAATAATTTGTATTAAGTCAAGATGTTTTTATTTAGCTTGCTGGATAATTTTTACTCTGATGACTAAGCTCAAAGAATCTATTATACATCGTTATCATCAACTGGCCTCTTAATATATTTTTGGTGTGGAAGAAATTATATAATTTAATAGACTGGACTTTTAACTGCTGAAAACATCCCAAATACTCTACCTCTTGCGAAATTTCAGGGCTTTAAATTTTAACCTATTACAGTAATAGTCAACCACTAATCTTAGCATAAGAGTCAATTAAAATGTCTTCTTATCATGTAAAATGCAGAGATTTGGGAGAATTTTCTTTTTTGCAGTTTCCTATAAGTCTGCTGTATTTGCTCAGAAACCAAATGCAAATCAACATCAACTAGAACGTAATATTTATAGTTCCTAAACATAAATTACAATTTCAATTTGATTAAAACAGGAGTGCATGAAGTATTAAAATCTTCTTCTCCCCATGGCATCTAGTGCCAATTTCTTTCTGCCCATAAAAATCACCTCATTTATTGTGACATATATGAAATATTTAGTTTTCCTGATTTATCCTTTGTTGTGTCTCTGAGTGACACCTGAAAAGTAGAAAGGGGGCAGGAAGGCAGACCTCTTGCTATGCTCTAAGTGTAGCTATTAGGTAAAGGGTGAAGGTCCAACACTGTTCATGCAGGGATGACAATTTCTTCTTGGACTCATCCTCAGCAGGTGGTGGGCGAGAAGCAGGTTAATGTTCTCAAACAGGTCCTGTTGACTGACACTAAGGTCCATTAGAGACATATTCTCAAAGGTGTATAAAAGGCAATGTACTCAGCATTGGGCTACCTAAAAGTCTTGAAATCTGGGTATCTGCCCTTACAAGGGGCATGGAAGGAGCAACCTAAGCAAGACCTAAGCAAGGTCTTAGAATTTGCTTAGACTACAGAGAGAAGAAAGTCCAGATTTAGAGGTTGTTAGGCTGAGTTTGGTTTAAAGATACATCATTATAACTTTTCAGTAATTGGCGTCAGCAGTAGTGGATGATTACATATCATATCAGTGTAGGTGCCCTATTTCCTTTCTGGGTGAACCATAACATTTCAGAGGTTAATGGATTTTTAGCAAGATAGGATCAGAGCGGGGCGCCTGGGTGGCTCAGTCGTTAAGCATCTGCCTTCGGCTCAGGTCATGATCCCAGCATCCTGGGATCGAGCCCCACATCGGGCTCCTTGCTCCGCAGGAAGCCTGCTTCTCCCGCTACCATTCCCTCTACTTGTGTTCCCTCTCTCGCTGTGTTTCTCTCTGTCAAATAAATAAAATCTTTAAAAAAAAAAAAAAGATAGGATCAGAGCAATACTGTTGGTTCTTAGTAATTATCCCAGTTTTATCCCTCATTCTTCCTCTACAAATACCTTAGTTTCAAATCAATCTGGCTTTTTCCTGAATATGCCCCCATGAATCTGAAAATCACATCTCTGCTCATGATAAATCTCTCTAGAACCCATGATCAGCCTCTATCCCCATCTATAATGGTCAATGATATAATCTTTCTTCACATCTTCTAACAAATATGATTCCAACTGTGGCTTATATTTAATTCAGCATCTTAAAATAGTTACCTGGTGCTTTCCTATGTGACGAAGATCCTCTTTGCTTTTTGTGCCCATATGAATCATGACTTTCTTCACATAACACATCTAATTTATGTAAAATTTTCAGGCAGACTTTTCTAACTCTAATTTAACAATAACTATTCAAGGGCAGGGACAAATTCTTATTGTTCTAACTAGTCAGACTTTAAGGCAGAGTTTGGCACTAGAATATCTGTTCAATAAATGTTTATTGATAGAATGGAATAAAAGGATGACTGTGAAAATCATAAAGGTATTTTTCAGTGAAAAGATATATCTACCCTGTACTTTCCAGTTTTTAAAAAAGATACTTTGTGAGGCTTATAAAACAATGCAAAGCAAAGGTGTATTTATATTATCCCCTATTTAAAATAGATTGATGGGGGAAAAAGAGTAAAGTTGAGGGAAAAAAAAAAAAAAGTAAAACGGCAATGAAACTAGTAGGTAGCTACTCCCTCAAACATAAAATATGAAGAATATCTGCCAAATAAAATGGAATTAGAAAGACTTCCGGTTTCCAATTCCACAAGTAAGAAGCCTGGAAGTCATTATTCTGTCCTAACAACAAATGAAAAGCCGAACAAACTGAAAAGTCAATAACTTCTTTTTTTTAACTTTAAAATTTTTACTTATTTATTTGAGAGAGAGAGAGATTGAGAGAGAGAGAGCATGCACGCACAAGCGGGGGGGGGAGCGGAGGGAGAGGGAAAGGGATAAGCAGACTCCCCACTGGGTGCAGAGCCCCTGGGGCAGGGTAGGGATTGTGATGCACAGCAAGAACAGATTATAGAAAGTAGTCTGGCAGTACTTCAGCATGCCAGGAGGGCTCAAGGAGGGGCTTGATCTCAGGACCCCAAGATCATGCTTAACCAACTTAGCCACCCAGGCATCCCATCAATAACTCCTCTAAGATCATAAGAGAGAAAAGGACAGAGGGTAAACCACAGCTCCTGAGACTGGAGAATGATACAGATGAATACAGGGAGTCCTGGCTTAACAGAACATAGACACTGGAGTAGAAACCTCCACAGGGAACAAGTACCTGGCCAGAAAAACTGCAGGAAAATGGGGCAGAAAAATCTGAACTGTAACTGTCGAATTATTGAAGGCTCCGTATGGAAACTCTGACAGTTAAAAACTCCAGGGGGGCAGCCCCTGGGTGGTTTGGTCAGTTGAAACTCTGGCTCTCAGCTTTGGCTTAGGTCATGATCTCATAGGTCCTGGGATTGAGTCCTGCATCAGGCTCTGCACTCAGCGGGGAGTCTGCTTAAGGATTTTCTCCCTCTGCCTCTCCCCCCATAAATAAATAAATCTTAAAAAAAAAATAAAAGACTCCAGTGGGATCCAGTTATACTGGGCTCACCACAATTTTGTGGGATTTACTTCCAGGAACTTGACCAGATTTCCACAGTAAATATCAGGGGAAAAATTATCTCATGCTTCCAGCAGGGACAGAGGAAAGGAAATATTTTTTTGAAATATGTCTTCCAAGGCCAACCTTCAGAGAGAAGTATTTAACTAGAGCCTAACCTGTTGGGGTATTATCAGAATCTAACTTAACTATGGGAAGGGAAGTATCCAACTCAAGCCCACTCTATACATCTTCTAGTACCTTAAGAAGGAGGAAAAAAAAAAAAAATGAAGAAACATGTGAGAAGTTCACAATCCAGTGGCAAATACCCAATATGGAAGAGAGTAGGGGAAAGTATTTCTCCCGTACTAATGATAGGAGCTTAAACTGATACTGCCTTTTTGAAGGGCAGTCATGAAATATCCATGAACGTAGAAAATGTCCATATTCTTTAACCAAGTTACTCCAATTTTAGCAAACATTGTATCTCTCAAATGCAAAATTATGCATTTAGGTATGCTAAATGCTAAATTGTTTGTAATAGAAAAAAATGAGAACGCCTAAATGTTTACTGGTAGGTAAATAAAGATGAATAAGATGTGCTGAAAAAGACTGATTTAGATCTATGTGTATGGAAATAAAAAGATCTTCAAAATAAATTATTAAGACAATAAAGTACATTGTAGAAACTGTGTATGGTGTGATCACATTTGTGTTTTTTCAAAATATAAAAATTTGTGTGTATGTATGCAAATGTATATGCAAGAATATACTCCAAATATTAAGAGGAGACTTTAACTTTTTGCTCCAATATTTTTATTTTCACTCTTTAAAAATTACCTCTTAATAACTTGTCACTAGTATTTTTTAAAATTTGAATTCCAAAAGGAAACAGATATATATTCGGAATCACTGAATCTGAGCCTCCAGGGGTGGAGACTGAGCATGTGTATTCTTTAAAGCTCAAGAGGGCATTCTAATGCACAGCAAGAACTAAGACTATAGAACGTAGTCTGGCAGTACTTCAAAAACATTAAAGATAGAATTACCATACAATCTAGCAATTCTACTTCTGGGTATATACCCTAAAGAATTGAAAGCAGGTACTTGAACAGATAGATGTACAGCCATGTTCATAACAGTATTATTCACAACAGCCAAAAGGTAGAAGAAACCCAAGTATCCATAGATAGATGAATGAATAAATGAGATATGGCATATAGATATAATTAAACACTATTCAGCCTTAAAAAGAATGAAATTTGGATATTTGCTAAGAAACTTGAAGACATTATATTAAGGGAAATAAGCCAGACACAAAAAGCCAAGTAATATATGATTCCACTTATATAAAGTAGTCAAAGTTAGAAACAGAGAGTAGAATGGTAGTTGTCAGAGGCTAGGGAGGGGGAGAAAGGAGAAGATATTATTTAACAGGTAGAGAGTTTCAGTTTGGAAAGATGAAAAAGTTCTGAAGATAGATGGTAGTAATGGTTGTACAGTAGTGTGAATGTACCTAATGCCACTGCACTATACATCTAAAAACTGTTAAAGTGGAAATTTTGATTCTTTTATGCCAATAAAAATATTGTAAATGGAATTAGACCAACTCAAAGAAGAAAACAAGGATGAATAAATATTATTACAATCTTTAGCTGGATAAGGAATTCTCTAAAAACAAGATAACTTCCTGAAAAGTCCTGAAAATTCTAAGTTTTTAAAGGTTTATTTGTTGATTTGAAAGAGAGAGAGAGCGTGCGTGTGCACGGTGGGTGGGGGAGAGGAGAGGGAGAGAGAATCCTCAAGCAGACTCCCCACTGAGTGTAGAGCCTGACATGGAGCTTGACCCCATGACCCTGAGATCATGACCTGAGGCAAAATCAAGAGTCAGATGCTCAATTGACTGAGCCATCCGGGTGTCCCAACTTACAGAAAATTCTAATCAACAATCCATTATTTAGAATTATGAGGCCCATGGAGCGCCTGATGGCTCAGTCAGTTAAGTGTCTGCCTTCGGCTCAGGTCATGATCCCAGGATACTAGGATGGAGTCCCACATCAGAGCTCCTCGTTCAGCAGGGAGCCTGCTTGTCCCACATCAGAGCTCCTCGTTCAGCAGGGAGCCTGCTTTTTTCCCTCTGCCTGTGGATCCCCCTGCTTATGCTCTCTCACCCTCTGACAAATGGATGAAATCTTTAAAAAAATTAGAATTATGACGCCCAGAGATACAGACTGACCCTCTCAAATTCTCAGTGAGTCTCCTTTCTAAATCACACAGTGGAAGGGGAGATAGTGAAATGAGAAACTGTACTGTGATTCCTGCCTCATCGTTTGGCATCCTGTTCTCAAATCTGCAGAAAAGTCCTGGAGATAATACAGGATGGAGGACGTAGTAGAAGGTGAAATCAGATTTGTAACTGTTGACCAATATTGACTGAGCAGAAAAAAATGAACAGTAAATCTCCAGGTAAAAAACAATGAGATACAGGGACAACCACAATGACAATTATCCTGCTTGATTGGCTTATTTCAAAGAAACAAATAACAAAACAAACAAACAAACAAAAAGGAGAAATACGTCCCTGGGAGAGGAGGAACATTTATAGACAAGCTTCCTCGAGAATACAGGACCAAATTAAAGGTATCTGCTACCACAAATCACTCTCCTTAGCTCTCCCCACAGGGTTTAGGTAGATAGCTCAAGTAGAAGTGACACCAATGTAACAGGAATAACAAAGAGTAAGGATTACTGAATAGATGCCTCCTCTAAAAGGAACAAATCCAGATCAAAGATGACAAAGAATATACAAAAGAGAGGAAAATACTCCCCTCTCGAAAAGCTTCTTTTGACTCTATATACCACTTGATCTGTTGTACATATCTTGCCGTCTCTTTACTGCAAACTCCTAAAAAAAATTTGTCTAGATTCACTATCACCAAAATCTCTGCTCCTATTCTCTCTTGAACCTGAACCAGTCAGGCTTGCCTCAGAAACTACACTTATCAAGGTCACCAAGGAAGTTTATGTCGCTAAATACAGTGATCATTTCTCATATTATTTGATCTATCAGAAACATTTGACACAGTTGACTACTCCTTCCTCATTGAAATTCATTTTTCACTTGGCTTTCAGCACACTCTATTTACCCAACTGCAACTTTGTAGTCTATCTGCTCTTTCCTCATTTCCTGGTCTTCTAAAGGTTGTAATATCCTAGGCCTCAAACTTTTCCCCTATTCTCTTTTGTATCTATATTCACTACTTTGGTTATCTGATCCTTAAGATGATCTAAATACTTTTGACTCACAAATACATAGCTCTAGTCCAAACCTTTCTTTGGCAATCTAGCTTCTTTATCACATTTTTTACTTAACATCTTCATTCATATGATTGTTGGAAATACTAAACCTAACGAGTCCAAAATTTAGCTACTAAACTTTCATTTTAAATCTGCTCCTCCTTAAGTATTCTCCACCTCAGCTGATGATGACAACTTTCAGTTACATAGACCAAATACCTAGCTATCCATCCTTGATTCTTCTCTATTTCTTTCTCACTCTGTATTGCAGCCATCTATAAATCCTACTAGCTCTGCTTTGAAAATATATCCAGATATGGACCACTTCTCACCATCTCCACCACAACCACCCTGGTGTTTGCCATCATATTCCCTTATGTGGATTACTGCAAAAGACTCATTACTAGTCATTCCGCCTTTACCCTGGCTTCCCTTTAGTCAGTTTTCCACACAGCAAACAGAATGATCCTGTTAAATAATTGTTAGATTGCATCCCTTATATCCTAACATTAATAAAATTCATCAAATGTTTAATCTTCCTCTTTGCATTCCAAAAGTTTTTACAATGATCTACACACCCAACATAAGCTGCTCCCTACCCTTGCTTTCTGATATCTCCCACTATTCTCACACGTACATGCTCCACTCCAGTTACAGTAGCTCTGTTTTACAAACACACCAAGCAAACTTCTACCTAGAACTGTGCCACTGGCTCTACCCTCCTCCTGAGACAGTTTCCCCTCATTAGCAGCATTCCATACTCCCTCACATTCCCATGTCTTTATTTAAATATCAACACTTCAGCAACACATTTCCTAACCACTAATCTAAAACTGGAACTATCCCCCACAATATTTTATATTCCACTCCACATGCTTTATTTTTATATCTACATTTTATATACTATGTGTTTTACTTATGCATCTTCTTTATTGTCTGACTCTTCCCATTGGCATAGAAACTGTATGTAGGCAGATAGTTATTTCTGTTGCAATATCCCAGTATTTAAGATAGTACTGGGGCACATCACAAGCTCTCAACTTGTTCGTGACTATGCAGAGAAATTAAAAAAAATTTTTTTAAATATCAACACTTTTCATTAAAAAGAAAAGTTACAAAAAGTGACCTAAAAGAACTGAGGAGACACATCTAATAGAATAGTGAAATTATCGCAGGGATTTAAAAAACAGTAGAAACTACAAGGGGTAGAAAAGACATTAGAAAAGCTATTGAGGCCTGGCTTGACAAATTACTCCACAAACACAAAGCACAAACACAGAATAAAGTGACAGAAGCAAGAAGAGAGTACATGATAGATATAGATGACAAAGAAAAGTCAGCATACATGGAATTTACATTCCTTGAGAGATTGAAGAGAACAAAGGGAACAAAAAAACAACATTCAAAGTTCTTTTTTGTTTTTTTCAATATTTTATCTATTCATTTGAGAAAGAGACAGCATGAGCAGGGGCAGAGGGAGAGGGAGAAGCAGACTCCTCATTGAGTAGGGAGCCCGATAAGGGGCTTGATCCCAGGACACTGCGATTATGACCTGAGCCAAAGGTAGACACTTAACCATCTGAGCCACCCAGGCACCCCAACATTCAAAGTTCTAATACTAGAGGAATCTCCTGAAATAAAAGAAGGCATAAACCTAGATTAGACCTAAATGTCAAAGTGACATACAGTGTTCTAGGGAAAAAAATATGAAATAATCAACCCTACAACATAACCTGGGGAAGTCACTAAATGGTAATTATAATGACTCCCATAGGTATGTAGGTGGAAAAAGAAGCAAATCAGTTATATAAGGGAGAAAATAAGTCTAGTATTAGAGCTTTCCACAGGATCATTTACTATAAGAAGCCAATAGAGCTAGGTATACAAAATTCCTTGGAAAGAGAACTGTAACTCCGCAATTTTATAATTTGATAACTCTTAAAGTAAAAAAGTATTTGAAAAATACTCTCAAATGGAAATGGAACTCAAGGATTAGTAGCTTGAAAAAAATCAAGCCAATTCAGGTCATGATCTCAGGGTCCTAGGATCAAGCCCCACAATGGGCTCCATGCTCAGAGGGGAGTCTGAAGAGTTTCTCCCTCTCCTTCTGACTCTTCACCTGCTCATGCTCTCTCTTTCTTACTCCCTCTCTCTCTCTCAAATAAATAAATCTTTAAAAAAAATCAAGCCAATCAAGAAATTAATTAAAAAAAATAAACCACTTTAAAAAGTTATGGTTATAAAAGATAGACATTGAAAATTTGGCCCATTTAAATATTTAATAAAGGACAAATCATAATGGAAAATATACTAACAAAACATAACGCAATGACAAGTGCTAAAAATATTGGTAATTTAAAAAATAATGTTAAAATAGCAAAAACTAGAATACTAGTAGAGGAAGTTGAGAGGTGTAAAGGTATTAACTTTTTAAACTTTTATAGAAGAGTCAGTTGGCTGTGCCAAGCTGTAAATTCAATAAATACAAGAATAAGCATATTATTAAAACTTAAAAAGTAAATACTGTAATAAATAAATATAAGTTAAACATTAACTATCTAAAGTACACAAAATAATAAAGATCACATATTCAAAACAAGTATTAAAAGCAAAATACAGGTGCGAGGAGGTAAGACAGCAGTGGAGTAGGAGGACCCTAGGGCACTTGTCTTGTCACATGAACACAACCAGGTAACTATCAAATTATCCTAAATACCCCGGAAATCAACCTGAGGACTGACAGAACAAACTCTACAACTAAAGGGAGAGAAGAAGCCATAATGAAGAAGGTAGGGAGTATGGAGATATGGAGGGGACAAATGGATCATAAGTGCTGAGGAGGGGAGGGAACCATGGTCGTGGAGAAGGGAGAGAGAGAGGGAGAGAGGGTGGGAGGGAGAGAGAGGAGCACACAGGGGAATGCACAAGGAGAATGTTTCCCCAAAGCCATTGGCATGGAAAATGAGAGAGGCTGAATATCATGAATTCTTGCAACAAGCAGAGATTTTTTTTTTTTTTTTAGTTTCAGAGGTAGAATTTAGTTATTCATCAGTTGCATATAACACCCAGTGCTCATTATATCAAGTGTCCTCCTTAATGCCCGTCACTCAATTATCCCTTCCCCCAACTGACCTCCCCTCCAGCAACCCTCAGTTTGTTTCCTAGAGTTCAAGTCTTTTATGGTTTGCCTCCCTCTCAATTTTCATCTTATTTCATTTTTCCTTCCTTTCCCATATGTTCATCTGTTTTGTTTCTTAAGTTCCACATATGAGTGAAATCATATAGTATTTGTCTTTCTCTGGCTGACTTAGTTCACTTAACTTAATACCCTCTAGTTCCATCCATGTCATTACAAATGGCAAGATTCCATTCCTTTTGATGGCTGAGTACTATTCCATTATCTATCTATCTATCTATCTATCTATCTATCTATCTATCTATCTATCTATCTCACATCTTCTTTATCCATTCATCTGTCAGTGGACATCTGGGTTCTTTCCATATTTTGGCTATTGTGGACATTGCTGTTAAAAACATTGGTGTGCAGGTGCTCTTTTGACTCATTGTTTGTGTTCTTTGGATAAAAACCTAGTAGTGCAATTGCTGGGTCATGGGGTAGCTCCATTTTTAACTTTTTGAGGAACCTCCATACTGTTTCCCAGAGTGTTGTACCAGTTTGCATTCCCACCAACAGTGTAAGAGAGTTCCCTTTTCTCCACATCCTCACCAATATTGTTGTTACCTGAGTTGTGAATTTTAGCCATTCTGACTGGTGTGAGGCAGTATCTCATTGTGGTTTTGACTTGTATCCCTCATGGTGAATGATGTTGAGTATTTTTTCATGTATCTGTTGGCCATTTATATGTCTTCTTTGGAGAAATGTCTGTTCACATCTGCCTATTTCTTGACTGGATTTTTTGTTTTTTAGGTGTTGAGTTTGATAAGCTTTTTATAGATTCTGGATACTAGTCCTTTATCTGATAAGATATTTGCAAATATCTTCTCCCATTCCATAGGCTGCCTTTTAGTTTTGCTGACTTTTTCCTTTGCTGTGCAAAAGCTTTTTATTTTTTTATTTTTATTTTTTAAAGATTTTATTTATTTGACAGAGAGAAACACAGCAAGAGAGAGAACACAAGCAGAGGGAATGGAAGCGGGAGAAGCAGGCTTCCCACTGAGCAGGGAGCCTGATGCGGGGCTCGATGCGGGGCTCCATCCCAGGACCCTGGGATCATGACCTGAGCTGAAGGCAGACACTTAAGGACTGAGCCACCCAGGCGCCCCGCAAAAGCTTTTTAGCTCGATAAAGTCCCAATGGTTCATTTTTGCATTTGTTTCCCTTACCTTTGGAGACATGTCTAGTAAGAAGTTGCTGCAGCCAAGGTCAAAGAAGCAACCAGCAGGGATTAAAGCCTGGAGTTTTAAAGGTCAACAGGTTTGGATGGGATAGAGCCTGAAGGGCACTGTACTACTCCTGCAGAGAAAGCAGGCAAACAACCCAGTGGGCTGGGGTGGAGGAGAAGGGTGGCAGAGCACATGAAAACAGTGATCTGAAGAAAGCCAAGGGCACACAGAAGGGAGATTATTTGCTGTTTTTGGAGCCCTTCCCTGAGCAAAGCGTCTGGGAAGGAAGGGACTGTCTGGAGACATTTCTCTCCCCTTCCCCTCCGTATAAACACAGAGCCACCTGCAGGAAGCAGTGCAGGGCCTACAATGGCCGCCTTACTTGCTTAGACCAAGTCCCACCCTCCTGCCCTGCCCTCTGGCAGGACCGCCCTTCTCAATCAAGCTTGCCCCAGTTCCAGCAAGGCAGATCCCCCTCTCAGAAGACCAGCACAAACCCCTGCCCACACCTTGTCTCTTGAACAGAGAGATCTGCAAGGCCTCAGTTCTAGTGGAGGTAGTGTCAGGTCTGATTTCACAAGCAGATCAGAGCACATCTAGCTAAAACTCACCACATTCAGGCCAGGGACCATTACTGCCCACAGCGGTCAATGAGAGCCTCTGCAGACCACTGCCCTGAAGGATAGAACAGCCAAAACACAACACCAGGGCACACACAGTGCATACCAAAGACACTCCCTGAAGCACCAGGCCTGGGACACTGCATGACCTCTTCTTTATGTGCCCATTACTTTCAGGAATAGGAGACATAACTGCCTTTTCTAACACAGAGAAGAATGCAGAGACTTAGATGAAATGCCAAGATGGAGGAATTTATCCCAAATGAAAGAACAAAACAAGGCTATGGCCAGAGACCTGAACAAAACAAATATAAGTAATATGCCTGATGGAGAATTTAAAGCAATAATCATAAGGATAGTCACTTGATTTGAGGAAAGAATAGAAGACATCAGTGAAAAAAAATGGAGAGACAAACCAAGAGACAGACTCTTAACTAGAGAGAACAAATAGATGGTTGCGCGGGGGGGGAGATGGGTGGGAGGATGGGTGAACTAGGTGATGGGAATTAAGGAGTGTACTTGTGATGAGTGCTGAGTGTCATATGTAAGTGATAAATCACTAAATTGTATACCTGAAACTAATATCACAGTATATGTTAACTAACTAGAATTTAAATAAAAACTTCTAAAAAAAAAGGTAAAATTATGCACCTATTAGTATTTACTATATAACTATTTAGAATCGATTTTGTCTAGCAGTGTGGAAAACCAAAAAAAAAGGGGCCCTAGCACAAGGCTAAATAAATAAATGAATATAGTAATGGGGAAAAAATAAAAGCAAAATACAACATAAAATACACAGAAACAAAAAATTATTTGTTCTACCAATTATAAGTAAAAGATTATCCAGTTGGATCAAAAAATAAAATTCTACTGTTGCTAAATACAAATAAAGCAAATCAAATTCAGATAATTTAAAAATAAGGGAAGGTATATATGTGTGTGTTTATCAACCAAATATAAACAAAAGAAAAAGCAAACAAAAAAAATGCCATTAATATCAGTGAGATGTAAGAGAAAGAATTTAATGAGTTTTAAAAAGAGATTTTTATACTGAAAATGGATATACTCCACAATGAAGAGATTACATGTCCTGAAACATCATACACAAATAATATAGCATCAAAATTCGTGACCAAGCTCTCACGAATAATATGTGGTGAAATGGAAATATAATTGTCATAGAGACTTTTACTCATGTGTTCATGACGAATCAAATAGGCAAAAAAAATAAGAATGCAGAGTTATTTTAAATAGTTAATACGGTTAAATTTACAGATACAAGCAACAATGTACTGTGCAATTAGAGAATAAACCCCTTAACAAGCACCCACATTCATCATATTAAGGTATAAATAAAACTCTGACAAAGTCCCCAAAGGAGAAAATGTGCGGGTCAGATTATCCAAGCATAGAGCTATAAAACTAGAAGGCTATAATAAAAATGAAACAAACAAATCAAAAATATTGACAGGGAAATTATAAGCAACAACAGGCACACAAATTCTTTGCTATGTAGTTCTTATGTCCTATAGGAAACTAAAATTAAAACTGCAGAACATCTGGAAAATGGTGATAATGAAAAGAACATCCATTACAGGATTTGACCAAAGCTATGTCAGAGAAAGGTACATCTTCACACAAAGTTACACCATTAAGTACAAAAGAATGGAAATAAACTAGAATAAACTCAATAACTAAAAATATACAATGTTAACCAAAGCATAAATGATTAATAATGGGTAATCAGATATTATTATTTTTTTTTTAAGAGAGAGAGAGATAGAGTGTGCAAGCAGGAAGTGGGGGAGAGGAAGAGAGAGAATCTTAAGCAGGCTCCACACTCAGTGCAGAGCCTGACATCATGACCTGAGCCAAAATCAAGAGTCAGACGCTTAACTGACTGAGCCATTAAGGTACCCCAGATATTAAGGATTTTGAACATCAAAAAGAGGCAGAGCAATTAAATACTTCCAAGAGTTTATTGTGTGAAAAAATCAAGAAGCATAGAAAACACTAGCTTTATTATTATATATTATATATTTATTATATACTATTATCTATTTATATATTAATATGTTAATATATAATATATAACATTATATTATAAATGTGTTCATTTATATGTGTATAAATATATATAATATATAAATATATGATATATAAATATAATATATATTTAATATGTAAATTATATATTATATATAATCAGTAAAGAATTGAAAAATCACAAATATAGAAAATCATAAATTACATAACGTAATTTTATATACAAATAATGTTTTAAGTGTAACAGAATAATTTGGAAAAATTTTATGCAAATAAACATAAAAATTTGGGTTAAATGACTTTATAGAACAATTACTAAAATTGATTCATGATAATAATACTTAAGTATTATCAACCAATAATAAGGTCTATCAACCAATATCCATGGAAAAAACTGAAAATATTTTATAAAGAACAAATCTTCTCCATCATTTCCTACCCACATAATTTCACAGATGATTTTTTTTTTCTGCAGATGAGTTTTGTAAAACAGAGAAGACACAGATAGTTCTACGGCTATTTAATCAGGTACAAAATACAGAAGAAGAATTCAAGCTTCCACTTTTTAATAAAATCGGCATTACACAGACAACAAAATTTGACAAACAACAGAATGAAAACAACAGAACAATCTCATTATGTATTATGAATACCTAAAGCTTAAATAAAGTATCGGGTAGTCCTACCTATAGCATATTAAGAAAGGAGTATCAGTCACTTCATATATGTTTCCTCAGTTACACAATGGGGAAATTAAACAACCTCATAGGAATTTTGCGAGGGTCAAATGAGCCAATTCACGTAAAGGGCTTGGAGAATAGCTCCTGGTTCGTCGTAAATGAATGTATGGATGGATGAAGATGGAGATATATGTTTAGTTAGATTTATATTTAAGATTTATAATTAAGGGGGCACCTGGGTGGCTCACTCATTGGGCGTCTGCCTTCGGCTCAGGTCATGATCCCAGGGTCCTGGTTTTGAGTCCAGCATTGGGTTCCCTGCTCAGCAGGGAGTCTGCTTCTCTCTCTCCCTCTGCCTGCCTCTCTGCCTACTTGTGATCTCTCTCTTTCTTTGTCAAATAAAGGAATAAATAAGATCTTATAAAAACAAACTTAAAAAAATCACAAAAGCCAGAAACATCCCTTTGCCAGATAGCTCCTTTCTCATAGATTCAGTCTAGAGGTAGATCCCAGATTTTCTTAATTCAGCAGAAGGAGAGCAAATGCTGAGAATTCTCAAGCAATGGTAATTTTTATCCTATTGTATCTATATGTATGTCCTTGAATGCACAGGTGTGCACACACACAAACACACATAATCCATACATACTGTAAATAGAGCTAGGCATCATTTCATATCAGTATAAACAATTACTGTCTTATTTTCAAAGAATATATACTATTTCATTGTTTGGCTTAAATATAACTTATTTAAGTGCACTCCTGCTAATAAATATTTAAGTTACTTGGTGGTTTTTTGTTTGTTTGTTTGAATATATTCCAAATACTTTCAAATACCTCTGTGAATTTGTGAAAATATATGTGTGTGAGTGAATATATATGTGTATACATGTGTGAGTATATATAAAAATTTTTAAATATATATTATATACCTTTTATTATTATATATCATAAAATTTTTATTACTATATATAGCCATATATATTATTACATATCTATATTCAGGATAAATCCCTAGAAATAAAATTTCTGAGTCAAACAATATGTGAATTAAACATGTTGATAATGCTGGACTGATTTACCATCACACAGGAAGTGCTCAAAAGTCCCCAATTCTGCCTTCCGTACCCATTTTTAAATATTTTCCAATTTTATAGGTGACAAATGTTATTTCATAGTTATTTTAATTCACAGCTTGTCATTGAGATTAATCATTTTCATGTTTACTGTTAATTTCTATGACTTTTTACTATGACATATGACTTTTCAAATTCACTGCCCATTTTTATATTTTGTTATTTTTTATTATTAATATGCTGTTGCTTTATACATCAAAAAATACAGTACGTTGTCATGTGTGTCAATTTTTTCAGTTTGCCATTTTCCTTTTGACTTTTTTGGTGAATGTAAGTTTGAAAATTTTATAAAACAATCGATTTTTTTAAACTTTTTTTTAAAGATTTTATTTATCTATTTTAGGGGGAAGAGGGGCACAGGGAGTGGGAGAGAATCTCAAACACACTCTACACTGAGTGCAAAGTCTAATGCAGGGCTCAATCTCACAATCCTGAGATTCGTGACCTGAGCTAAAACCAAGAGTCAGACACTTAACTGAGCCACCCAGGTGCTCCTAACATAATCTATTTTTTATGTCTTTTAATTCTTTTATCATTCTGATACTATCATGAAAATTATTATTTAAAAAAATGTTTTTAATTAATCTCTACACCCTGTGTGGGGCTCGAACTCATGACCCTGAGATCAAGAGTCACATGCTCTACTGACTGAGGCAGCCAGGTACACTGAAAATTATTTTTAAAACTCCTAATTTTATGAAACATTTTTTCTTCTCCTTTTTGAATATTTTAGGCAATGTTTTCCTAGTTAGCCAATTGTCCCAACAATACCCATTTAAGAAAAAATAAATCCATATTTCTCCACAGATTTGAAATGCTAAATTTATGATATGTCATATAAATATTTGGGTCTATTTCATAATCTTCTATTCTGTTGTTACTTCCTACACTATTACAAAGCTCTATTAATTATTAAAGATTTATAAGATGTACACCTAGACACTTATCAATCTTTTTCATAATTTTCCAGTGGTGCCTCTCTAGTTTCTGCCCCTTTATTCTCTGCTTCCTCATAAACTTCTCAACAAAACTGCCTATAGTTATTATCTTGAGTTCCTTTTCTCCAATGCATTCTTGAATCCAATGGTTTCTAATAACCTTAAAATTAATTTCAGAACCCCAAATGTCTTCTTGTCTAAGTTTTATATATACCTATATATCTCTATCTCTATCTATCTATCTATCTATCTATCTATCTATCATCTATCTATCTATCTATCTATCTATCTATCTATCTATCTATCTATCATCTAACTAGCATGAGCCCCTTTGTGTGCATACATTCATGGGATAGGATAAAAGTGATTAATGTATGAATACAAGGCCAACCATTGTTTCCTCAGTATCTAGCACTGACATGTATTTATTTGTTTACTTTTTAAAAGATTTTATTTATTTATTTGACAGAGAGAGAGAGATCACAAGCAGGCAGAGAGGCAGGCAGAGGGCGAGGGGGAAGTAGGCTCCCTGCTGAGCAGAGAGCCTGATGCAGGACCTGATCCCAGGACCCGATCCCAGGACCTGATCCCAGGACCCTGAGATCATGACCTGAGCTGAAGGCAGAGGCTTTAACCCACTGAGCCACCTAGGTGCATTTG